>KV751401.1:405113-422293 GCA_001698575.1 Mola mola
GGGCATGCCCATCCGGGAGGAGACCCCGGGGCAGACCAAGGACACGCTGGAGAGATTACATCTCTCGGTTGGCTTGGGAACGTCTTGGTGTCCCCCCGGAGGAGTTGGTGGAAGTGGCTGGGGAGAGGAGCGTCTGGATGTCCCTGCTCAGGCTGTTACCCCCGCGACCCGGACCCGGATAAGCGGCAGAAAACGAAACGAAACGAAACGAAAGTAATCTCAATATCATAAAGGCTACATTAAACAGCAGTGAAATTTTAAAAAGTTACATCATAAAATGTGTGAAATTACCCCAAAAGTGGTGTGCTGTTCATACACCATCACATAAGATTAGAGTTTATATAAAGCAACAAATCTCCTGACACACTCTGTCTTCAAATATTTTCATAATTCTGGGGTGACATGCCATTGACCATGCAGATATATTAAAAGAAACAAAAACTTTGCTGCTTGGGAAACTATGATCAGTAAATACAATGGGATCCTGACAGTGATATTTTGTTGTTTGACGCATGCAAGTGAAAAATTGTCAGGACTGTTGGCCAAATTTCATGTCATCCTGTCTGGTTGATATTGTAAAGCTTTAGTCTGATACAAACGCAAAGATGGACAGACACAGCGTCCAAACCAGCAGGTCAAAAGGTGTCCAAATGAAGGCTCGGCAACAAGGACACACAGTGTTTAGTATCAGTTGGAATATTCTCTGTCGTGTTATTGTGGCCAAACTGCTGACTCATGTCTGACCGTGCAGAGCTGGAACCCACTGCCGCCTCGTCCCACCACACGCTGATCTGTCTCAAGGCTCGCTGCTTAGCCTGCATGCCCGCAATAACAATAATCACCTGTACTATCTTCTTCAGTATGTGTGTGTGTGAGACAGACAGCCTTGAGACATAGGTCCTGAGGCAGAAGGCAGTGATGTGTCAACCAGACACTGATTAAAAAGTGTGAAGTGAGGCAAGAACAGAGGCAACTATGCTGACTGAGCACTAAAATTTATATTATTCAGGTGGTAGGAGTCAGTGTGAGTGGTTGAAGTTCAGAAGTGACAGTTTGATGCATGCGACTCATATAATCTTTGTTAAATCATGCGAATGCACTGGCGTCACTAGCTGTGAAGCTGTTGTAAAGGACAATTCCAAAATATAAATAGCAAATTTGACTTAAGTATTAAAGTCTATTTACAACTTTTTTATAATTGTTGCAATTAATTCCATTTTCTGACTTACCAACCAATCACAATATGACATGAAACCAAATATAATGCTATATGGTTGGGCCACTGTAAGAAATGTTCAAAGCGATTTAATATGTGGCCATTGACTTTCATCACTTAGTGACACACACTTAGTGACTCAGCCGCTCCTGAGTAGAACATAGAATAAGAACTGCAACTCTACAACCCATCGGAACAACTGTAAACATATCGTATTTTCATGTCTCACAAAAATCAGACAAACTTTATTTAAAGTCTTCTGACATCAAAATTAAAAAATATTTCTTGGGATAAAATATTTACAGTTTCATACAGTAATTTAAATTTTACTGCATCATACTGAAATATAAGAATGTTAAATGACATCATACCAACTTATTGTTTGATTGTTTTTGTAATTGTTCTGACTGGCAATAATACCTTGTACTCATTAACTTCATCAAAGATGGATGACATCTCTACAGTTTTGAGTGTCATCTTTGTCATGTCCAAACTGGGTACCTGTTCCGACTTACGTCCATTGATATGAAATGCTGATTCTACAAAAACAAGAATACAACAATTATTATTATTATCTGATTATACACCAAAACACAATTATGAATATTAAATTCTGCTTCAAAATCCTGCTGTGAGTTGTTTTCTGAAATTTTGCATTTAAATCTGAAAATAACAATCAAAGCAAATTACTAAAACTCAAATAAAAATTTATTTTGGACATTTATTTCTCAGTAGTTTTAAGCAAAAAAAATGGAAGCCAAAGCCAATTTTCCTAAAATGTAAAACTGTCCCTTTAAAGGTGCAATGTGCAAGATGTTAAGTCTGGGCCAACAGATGGTGATGCTTTGGGTCGGTTTGATGAGAGTCAACAGTACTATATCGTACACCTTGAATCTTTAAAAAACCAACTGGTGATTTCCTGCTCACCCAAATGTAGTTTTTTTTTTAGTTCATACAACATTTCTGGAGCTAGCATAAAACTATGCCATATTAGTTGAGAATCCGATCTCACACCTCAGTGTTTCCAGCAGAAGGCACTCCTAGAGTTGTTAGCGGCAGTGTTTGTATGTATGTTTGAGCTGGTGAACCCAAATCAAATGGGGGTCTTGCTAACAAAGTAGATACAGGGTGTAAATGTGTCCTTTAACATCAGCTGGGATCCTCTCATGTCATCAGGGATCTCAGGCTTCTGAGAGAGCTTCATTATGCCAATACATTTACTTAAGTTTAAGTTTTTCCTTTTTTTTTAATTTTCTTGATAAAATCCAGAGCTTCCTCAGTTGTTTAACACTATTTTGCTGTAAACCTCAAGAAATGTTTTAATGGAGGAAGAAACCTTCCTTAAACATTGGACTGAGGAGATAATGCCTCAACTTTCTTTTCTGAGTGAATTGTTTCTTTAAGCAGATTTAATATTTTACTTGAGTCTGTGCTTTCATATCAAATCATATCTTCAAAATCACCAGACTCACATATAGTATTCTCTCTTCCAGTGTAAATGTATCATTTAAATGGTCAACTTCACTGATCTGTGCACATTAAATTGACTATATGAAGATGCTGCTCAACCAATATGTAAGCAGATGTGTTTAATGAACCTTGATAAACCAGCACCGCAGTTATTTCACACACGAAAACAGATGTGGCTCATTTATTTTTCAGAGATTATGTTTTTTTAATAAGCAATTACAGTACATTTAAACTGACATGCATTTCCTCCCATCAGGACATTTTGCACTTTCCCTGACCTTTGTATGGACTCAAATGAAAAAAAACCCACTGAAGTAAAACTTGAAAAGGTAGATAATTGCCAAAATAAGGAAACACTTGTGCAAGCAAAGTATTCAGAAAGCATTAAACTTGCGAGGTCAGATATTCTTGGCAGGGGTGAAGCTCCTGGCAAGGAGAAATGAACGTGAATAGATGTACTTCTTATCACACTTCATCACCAGGCCTAAGTGGAGCGTTCGCCGTAAGAATATGAGCCACGATTGGTCAATGAGATTGATGAGAGCAAGAACTATATGAACTTCAACCGCCTCAATCACCTGGACTCAGCCAAGTGAAGAAACTTACTGAATTTTTTTCCATTTTCAACAAAACAACATAAAAACAGGAATATATCACTCTCTCCATTTCTTTGCTTTTTTTTTTTTCCTGCCGCTGAATGTGATTACTGCTAGATAGCTCAATAACAACAAAAGATGCAACTTGAACCCTACTTTGATGCAAACAATTAGCATGGGACCATGGGAGTTCTTGTTTTCCAAAACAAAGGCTAATGAATATCTATTGTGATTTAGGCAGAAATATTTACAGACTAGCTAAAGAGCTGCAGCTCAGATCAACCAATATTTTAAAGTCCATACATGCCACACATGAAACAGGCTGTTGGAGGTGGCTGTCTGTACTTCTGCTTATTAATGTGTTTCTTGTGCATATGGTCGGCTAGAGAGGGACTTTATAAAGCAGCCTACAGTCTTAGCACTTCTGTGGTATGAGCGTTATGCTTCCCTCCCACATCAGGCAGCTACACTCGACTCAACTGTGAGGCAAATAGATGTTAAAAGGATTTTCCAAATATGACCAGACGGGACAGAACATTGCTGTCAACAAGTCACGTTATATGCTCATCAGGAAACTACGTAAACCACCTCAGTACTGAATTCCCTGAAGTCAAACTGGCCTCAGTTTGTCTCAGAGACTGTGTTTGGTCACCATCTAGCCTTGTTCACCAGTGAATTCATAACTACTCAAGTAAAGAAAATGGTAGATCGTCAGATGATAGCGTGGTCGTCCAGTGATCCTGGTGTGATCCCAGACCCTGCAGTTAATATGTCAAAGTGTACTTGAGCAAGATACTGAACCCCAAATTGCTCCTGATGCTGCACCATCAGTGTATGAGTGTGTTAATGGTTAACGCTCCTGATGAGCTGGTGGCACCCTGCAAAGTAGTCACTGCCACCAGTGTGTGAATGGGTGAATGCGAAACCTGTGGTGTAAAAGCACTTTAGTGGTCAACAATGACTAGAAAAGCGCTATATAAATACAGGACATTTCACCAAAATCAATGAAGAAAATTGCTTGTACAGTAATCAGTGAGGTCCCACCCTCTCAACATTCCTTCTTACATGGAATATGTCGCTACTGCGTTGATGTTGAAGACTGATTGATGGCTGGATGCCATTAGATTATTGGTTGAAAATGGATGAGCTGAGAAAACCTGGCTGGATTTTAATGTATAGATAGGACACGAGAAATACATCAAAATAATGTGTGAAAGTATAAATGTTTGTGAAAATGCATTGTTTAAGAAAGCAAAAATATTAGCATAGATGTGATATATAACGAGTAAAAATGCAATTTTTTTCTTTCATCTTAACTTTGTGATACTAAAAAAAAACATATTCTGATAAATGAATGTTGGTCTATTTATTCATTAGAAGTTTGTGTTTATTATCTAGTATTGATTTTGTAAAAAAAACAAATATGTGTTAGGCTCCATTTTGTGCTTAATATTCAGTAAAATGTACTAAAACAGAATAATCTTAGAAATCTGTATCACTTCAAACCTTCAGGGGTGAGTTGAATGATTCACCTGTGTAAATGTCACCTCCTAAAGCCAAAATTGCGTTTCATTGATCTGGATTTTATAGAGCTAGTGCTGTTCTTCCTGGTTCAACATTTCAAAGTTCTAGAAAGGTCAGTTTATGTCGATGCCGGCAGGCAGGCTTTTGGCCTTGCTGCTGGTTAACAACTACAGAGGAACCTGCAGACTCTGCAAACATTAGTGACGGACCCTTTCATGCAGATGAATCTTGTCAAATACAGGAGTGCTGCACTGAAAGAAACTTGGAAACTTTGAACCTTGTTTACACAGAGTGGGAGTTGGAGCGGAGGAGCTGCCAAAGTGAGGATGTTGGTTTTGGCAGCACAGCCAACAGACCACTGCAGAGGTGAAACCAGCTGCTGCTACCTGACCTACCACTGTGTGTTAGTGTGCTACTGTAGTCTCTGAAGGTGCATTTAGATAGATGTCTGTCATGTTTAGTCATTTTAAAAGAAGCAGATATATACCCATGGTCAAAAGTACATGGACGTCTTAACTTTCCAGCAGTAAGTTTTAGCTAACATTGTGTTACCAAGGCCATGGACACCTGGCTTCAGACTTTCCAGCAGATGTTGAAAGAACATTAGTGAAGCACAGACCACTGACAGAAATAAAGATGGCTGCCATGTCTCCTCTTTCTCCCGCTATACATGAAGCCAAAATATCCCAAATATGAGGACTGCCATCTTGTGCTGGCGCTAATTGGGTAACAAAGTCCTGCCCATATACTTACCAAATTCAGTCGGCAGCAGGGCTCAGCTGTCAATTTGAAAGGTTTTACCAATTTTTTCTACCAAAAAAGGAACAAAGAAACATACATCTGTTTGATAAGAATGATAGGAACTACCTCAAACTAGTTAACTTGGTCAACATGTGATAGCAAGGGTATTTCCTCAAGAATCTCTTATGTACACAAAAATAGCAGATATGACAAAGGCAGTACCATAGCAGGAGACACGTCAGGGTGTCACCACCAAAAGATATCTTCCCCTGATAAATTTGCATTTCGTTTGGTGTACAATGGACTACAAGTGGAGGTATGACTCAGAAATTGGTCAGGAAAATGCTGAAATATTGTCATGTTTGAAAGAAAATGAGGGCATAAAGTATCACAGTTAAGTGTAGCTCTACATCCTCACAGTAATGTTCCATCTATATATTCATTTGAAAACTCTACATTGTGATTTTTTTTAAGAAATCTCAAACAAAATAAAATTCTGAAAGCAGTGGGGAGTATCAACCATGACTAAAACAGACTTGAAATGATAATCTATGATTCTAAAATATATACAGTTTATTCCTTCAAACTGTCAAAAACCAGACTAAACACAATTGGCGTCTCAGTCAACCTATTAACCCACACAAACCAGATGCTGGCCTGGAGGTTACCTGGGATTTGGTGTCTTCCTCAGAGACACACAGGGAGGGAGGTATCAAACCACCAACATTACCATTGATGGACAAATCACTTTGTGGAAGAACTTCAGAATTCATCAATTTAAATTTTTTTTTTTTTTGGAATGTGAATGAATTCCATTTTTTTTTTTTTGTTGGTGTATGGTATAGTAACATCAATTCATAAATCAGACTCAAAGCTGCAAAGGCATCTGTTTCTTTCTCCTGTTTGCATCTCACTCTGGAAAACTACTGCATGTAACGGGTGTGAGTTCAGACCCAAGTACGGCACAAATCAAAACCAGTACAGTTCAGGGTTTTATTGGTAGAGTCCAGACAATGATAT
Source organism: Mola mola (assembly GCA_001698575.1). Lineage (NCBI taxonomy): Eukaryota > Metazoa > Chordata > Actinopteri > Tetraodontiformes > Molidae > Mola > Mola mola. Next base: position 411,681 of record KV751401.1, read on the forward strand.
GGTGGTGAGCACACACCAAGTGCTGAACTAGACAGGACCCTCTGAAGAGGGAGTCCATGCTGGCAGCAGGCAGACGGGGAGCGAGCAGAAGAAAAGTCCAGAGGCAAAAGGCAGGTCGTGTTACCAGGGCAGAGACCTGGAGAACAGGTCCGGGGTCTAGGCAGAGAGATCAGTCCAGGGAAAGGCTGGAAAGCTTTGCATGCTGGGAAAGATAATCTGGCAGGGAGTGAGTGTGGAGGAGCTGGTTAAAAGGAGGCTGGGTAATTGGTTGTAGCTGGGAGCAACAGATGAGTCTGATGAGCTTAATGAGGACAGGTAGTTAAGGAGGTAGTGTGGGGGTGGTTAAGGGGAAAACCAGGAGCGGATTATGACACTGCAAGCACTTTGAGCACAGACACCTCACTGTTGTGATTCACTCTGTGTGGAGCAACATATACAGTGTGTGGGCATGTGAGCAGGTACCAAAAAAAGTTCAATAAGATGTTAGTATGAGTTCCACTGTGGTTGAGATGTTAAAGCATGAGGCACAACAGTCACTGTCACTGTAAAAACAAACCTTGCTCAGTAATTATGTCATAGCCCATAATAGTCTCTGATGTGTCAGCAGTGGCTATTTAAAGCCTTCAACATGCGGCCTATTAGTGAGACGTGTGTATGTGTGTTTGTTTTGTGTCACGGGTGTGTGAGCAAATGACAGGATGTGCAATCCAACTGGCTCATGAAAATCTGTTTAGTAATCTAGGTAAATTTAGAGCTGACCTCTTCGTCCCCCACCCCTGTTAACCACTGTCTCACACACACACACACACACACACAAACCTGAATAGAAGCCAGTGTGTTACAGGGTGGGGACGCAGAATAAGGCAAAAAAAAAAATGAAGAATACCTCCTTTTATATCCACTCAAATATGACTTTTTCACTGACACACACACACTGATTTCTTAAATTAAAATACAAAAAGTTGTCACTATTCTGAACTCACAGTTGTATAATTGTGAAGTGGAAATAGACAACTTTACAACTTTTAAATTTAGCGTATCGAGTGGTAAGAGTATTGGTGCTGTGGTCGCAAAGTCAGCATTAGCAACATGGCTGCTGCTAGCTACTGTCCAAAGCAAAAGATATCGTAAGACTCACAATCCCAATCGCCATGACAAGTGCCCTATTGAATGCCCCTATGGTAGACAAAAAATAACACTCTATCGTGCTATTCCAGTGGATAAATGTGATATTGTGACCTCTAGGGTGTCCTTCCAGTGGACATAATGCATTCAAGTCCCTTTAGTTTGCCCTTCCAATGGACAAAGCATGAGAAAGTGCCCACAAGAGTGACTTTCTCGTGGACAAAGATTTGAGGGCACTCTAATACAACTGGTGCTCTTTTATTTATTTTTCTCCTTGCCACTGAAACATACAGTGGATGTGTCGTCCACCACGGGGAGACAACGATGCCTCTTCCTGCTCTGATTCCATAATGACTGATGTGCTTTCTTTGTGGCATAAACTGAGCCTTAATTCCCTGTGAAACATGGAGCATCGTGGCAGCATGTAAGCAGAGACCTAGGGAACCGATTTAAACGTGTATGGTGTTGTTTTTGTTTATCCATTATACTGCACCATATATGTTTAATTCATAATGAGAACTTCCACTCCCACTATCCAGCTTAATGTCATGTTCATGCAAGTAATTTTTTGTTTAGGGAGGGGGTGAAAAATATTTATTTAAGTTGACCAAGAACAATTGCATTTGTCTCGATTCTTTTTGTCAATTATTTTCATGCTGTGGTGTTATGCAGAAAGAGTTTGTAGGAAACTTATTTCAAAGATGAAAACAGATGAAATTTAACTTTGGAAGTACCACAGAGGAAGCTGCAACTCAACCTGAGTTCAATGAACAACTTGCATCAGCTAATGAAATTTTTTCAGTCTTGTTTTTTGTTTGTTTTGGCACATTAAGAGGTTAAAGTTATCCTACATGCACATTAACAGCACAGTAAAATGAGATAAGTCAACATTGTGTACCTGTGTGTACTGACCTTGTGTCTGTTCAGAGCTCCACTGACTGGCTGCCTTCAAAACTGCTGGTTCTTCTTCCTCTGGGAGTTTAACAGTGAAACTATAGTGTGTATCTTATCAACAAAAGAATGTCATACCAACCCCCAAGTGGCTGTCACCTTCAAAGACAAATTTGTCATTGAATGCCTGGAAGCAGCAACTTTTCTCCTCACTTGTCCTTTGAAGCTAACAAGCGCCGAAGGCGATGTGACATCCAGTTAACTGTCTCTGCACTCTGGGGAGGTTTGTTGCAGCTGTTCACAATTTGGAGTAGAAGCTGAAGCAGCCCAAATCTGACAGAGCTCAAATCATCAAATCAAATCAAATTTTATTTGTATGGCCCAAAATCACAATTTACACATTTACTCACTGGGCTTTGACAAACTCTACAGATGTGACACACTCTGCCTTTAGACCCTTGAACCGGGTGAGGGAAAACTGACTTGACTTCACTTTTGAGGATCTCTTATGTCATCCAACTTTATATAGCCAATGATCGGCCATAGGAATCGTGGCCCTAAAAGCTAAAAAGTAATAGCGGTCTTACTTTATGATGTTGAATTGTCTAAGAAATATTTGCATATTTGCATTTTCTGCCAGACAAAAAAAGGCTGTTTCCACTTGCTACAGGGCAGGGCAACCCGCAAAAACAATATACCCACAATACACTGCTCGTTTCGGGAAGGCAAATGTTCAACAAAGCAGTTTTGCTATTAACACACAACAAATTAGCGACCAAAAAGTCACAACTTGTTGGCTTCAGTCAGGTTGTAAGTGTATGTTTTCGTCATGAGAGCATATGGAATTATTCTGCTGGAACATGGTGCGTGTACATCTTTATATTCCTATATAATGTCATGTTCATTTTTCCTTGTACACATTTTGGAGCTTTTACTGTTACTATGTCTCCCATTTGACATTCAAAAAAACATTTCATGTCATGTATTACACGGGAATTTAGTTGTCTGTGACAGACAGTGAACGGGCAGCTGTTAGCTGGCTCTGGCAGAAGTTAGATGGCTTTGGAAAACGCTAGCTGTCTAATGCACATGTTAGCTGGCTGTGGCAGATGTTAGCAGGCTGTAGCATATGTTAACTCACAGTGGCAGATGTTAGCTAGCTGTAGCAGATGTTAATTAGCTGTAGCAGCTGTTAGCTGGCTCTGGCAGAAGTTAGATGGCTTTGGAAAACGCTAGCTGTCTAATGCACATGTTAGCTGGCTGTGGCAGATGTTAGCAGGCTGTAGCATATGTTAACTCACAGTGGCAGATGTTAGCTAGCTGTAGCAGATGTTAATTAGCTGTAGCAGCTGTTAGCTGGCTGTAGCAGACGTTAGATGGCTTTGGAAAACGTTAGCTGTCTATTGCACATGTTAGCCGGCTGTGGCAGATGTTAGCAGGCTGTGGAAGACGTTGGCTGTCTGTTGCACATGTTAGCAGGATGTGGAAGACGTTATCTGTCTATTGCACATGTTAGTTGGCTGTAGCAGATGTTAGCAGGCTCCGGCATATGTTAGCTGACTATAGCCGATGTTAACTATATGTAGCAGACATTAGCTGGCTGTGGCAGACGTTAGCTAGCTATAGCAGACGTTAACTGGCTGTAGCAAATGTTAGCTGGCCGTGGCAGATGTAAGCTGGCCGTGGAAGACGTTAGCTGGCTGTAGGAGATGTTAGCTGGCTGTGGAAGACGTTAGCTGGCTGTGGCAGATGTTAGCTGGCTGTGGAAGTCATTCGCTGGCTGTGGCAGACGGTTTCGACCAATCGTTCCAACTGTTTGAGAATAGCTGACGTAGGGGTAAAGTTAAGGAGGAAGTGTGAGTTGCTGCATAGTCAAATTCTGCTGTTGTTGCTGTTGTGATGTGGCAATATTAAAAATATACTTAAACAAGAACCAAACTGTCATTTCCCAAACACAGAATGTACCCCAAAAAACTGCTAAACTTTTCCCCTGAGACAGAAATGTTCACGTGACAGGGAACACAGAAATCAAGAGCTGAAAGTCTGAGCTCACTTCACATTTAAACCAACAAGGGAAACGAAACAAAGTAGGAAAGTTACTGTATTGAGGTAGACAATTCGGAAAGCACTTGAGTTAAATCAGAGGTGACAGCAATTCCATTTCTGAGAGTTTCTCCATGAGTACCTCCAGACCTTCGATGGAGAGCAGAAATTAGAGGAGGGGGAGAACGGAGGTTGAAATGAGCAAATGGAATACTAAATATAGACAAGTCACAAAAACAGGAGATGATGGAAATCTACTAGAAACATATTACATTAGTGGAAGAAGTGAGCACATTACGTCAAACATTTTCATCAGGTGGCACCTCCTCTACTCCGCCTCCTTCCATCCTGCCTAACTCCCCCCCCGTTGTCTTCTTGCCACAGAGACCCTTGCTTGAGGTGACGTTTGTAAGGCTGCATTGATGGATTGAAAATAAATGCGTGTATAAACATGGCATGAGAAGCAGGTTGCTGCTCAATGAGCTCCACCGTGGTTGGCATTTTAACTGAGAAACACCACAAGCTCACTTTGTCGCCACATTCATCAAACCCTCGCACCTTGCTCCATCTCCATCCTCCACATTTATCTCTTTCACTCTCTCAGTCTGCTACCTTGCAACCATGTTGACACTAATGTGGATAAATGTCAAAATACATTATGTTTAGAGCTGCAACTAATGACTACTTACATTATATTAATCTACTGATTACTGTCACATTTAATCATTTAGTCAAAAAATGTCAAAAAATGTGAAAAGTTCTCATCAGAAAAGTTAATCCTACCATTCTCAGTCTGATCATTTCTTTAAATGAAGTCCTTTTGATTAAGACCTCTACATGTTTATAAAGTGCCTTCACTGAATGACTCAAGAGAGAGATCGTTTGTATTTATAACTCCTTTCACATTTCTGAGAAAGGTTTATACATATGAAAAAACATTATGTGGACATACAGATGGGGAAGGAAAGCTGAGTGGAGGTCAGTTCACTGCTACTCAGGTTGAGGACAAAAGATTACTGTGCTGGGATCCTCTCAATGTTGACTGATTTTTCCCTGCCTTACACTGTGCCTTCACTGTGTTTATGGTTTTTCAGTGAAGTCTCCTTTTAAATCTTAACTTGTGGACTGATGAATATTGTTTAGGCACATTAGAATGTTTGGTAATAATCTGTGCTTACTGTATGTGTTTTCATCTCTGTAGTTCTTCTCATGTCATGTAGAAAAGCTCTTTCTTGAAATATTTAACATGAAACTGACTGAATATGAGCGTGTTGAGCATAAAAGATGCTGGCCGTTCTTCCATTCCATCTGACTTTCCCTTCTTCCTCAAGGAATGAAGATGACGTATTGTGTGCAGAAAAAATATTGTTTGCGAAAAAGGAAGAGCATTAAGGAAAAGGAAAGGAATGTAAAGGAGTGTGGTAGAAACCAAGCTGAAATAAGAGCAAAGTAATGAGCATTTATTCAATGGAAAGCACTCTGTCGTTGTATTGAAGTCTGTTCCCTTATTGATGTGTGCGTTTATCACCAGGCCTTGAGAGGGTCAAAGAGCAACATTCTTTCTACTTAACCAGGTGTGAGGTCTGTTCAAGGATGGACGACACAAGAGCTCCACATTGAAGCCAAAAGCATCTCACCCTCTAGCTGTGGGCTGCACTATATTGCACAATCCCCTCCTCCTTAATTAAATTAAAAATGACTTGGACCAAACTAAGACCTGAAAGTACATGTCAAATTCATTCATCAAGATGGTTTCTGTTGTTCTAGGTAGTCCTTTCTATTTCGTTTCTCTTTTGATAACCATGTGAATTGAAGGTTAACTACTGTGAGTTCTAAAACCACCATTTTCAGCTCATTTGGGTGTTCAGTATTGTTGTCTGTTGATTCAGGTCCAAATCTTGTCATTTTAGTGCAAAGTACTTGAATTTTACATATCGTGTTATTCATATCCACAGTGACTGCCTTCTACAGGTTGAAACCAACCAACTATTGCCATTGAATTTTTTTTAAAAGCAGATCTTGGAGCTTTCATCACCAATCCCCCACCACCCCTGCCCCCGACTGTCCTCTCCTATCATGGTCTGCAGTATGGTTAGCAGAGTAGTGTTTTCTGGTCAGCAGTAGGATTTTGTATCCAAAGTATGACCAAATAACAAAAGTCTATGGTACACTGGCAATTTTCTTTCATCCAGAAATAAATAGTGTCATATCACTTAGACCTGCTTGGAACAATAGCTAGGCTGCTAGCTTGGTGCTAAGACATGCTAACACTAGCATCCAGGAGCAGCAAGCCAGAAACAAAAAAATATCGTGTGTTTATTTTAGGCTCCTAGCATTAGCCATCCTATTCAATTTTCAAACTCATGCACAGCAGGTACAACAGGGCTACTCATTTGAAGCCATGTCTTTGACTGACATAACTAGCTGTTGCGCTATTGTACTGACATAAAAGATCTGCTGAGATTCATTTAGAAATAAAATAATAGTCAGAGACAAATTCACAGGGTTCTCTTTCTTTCTGTCCAGTGTTCTGCATTGACAGATATTGAGCCTTGACCCACACTTGTTTCAGGGGAAGAAGGGGGTCTTCATGGGTTGACTTAAGGGTCAGAGTCTCTTGGGCCCAAAAGAGCCATTCTCAGATGGGACTTGGTGCAAAAGGAAGCCCAAATCAAGAAAATATGATTAGGATCACTATGACCAAAAGTGCCAAAAAGCCTCATCTGATACATAGTTTCATCAATAATACTACATTAAAAACATAAATAATTAGGTACATCACTTGTTGGAGCTCCACTTGACTCTGATTCCTTATCACGTAATGTCGTACTTGACTCCCCATCAGGCAGGAAAAGCAGCTAAAGCAGTAAAAGATGTCCAGCTACCCTGTCCTCTTTTTAAACTCGCAGCATCAGCTGAGGCTCACATGGTTGTTCCATGAGAACAGTGAGGACAGTCACTCAGCTCACTGTCCACTGAATAAAACCCACTGTCTCTGTCTGTCTGCTGAGCGAAAAGAAGCAGTCAGCTGATAGTCATTAGTCATACTGGCAGTCCGAGTTCTCCTCCTGGCACTCAGTGCCTGGCTGATCATGTGAGGAGTTAATGTAAACCTTCAGCAGTGAAATAAGAGTAGAATCTGCATAGAGAGGTCACATTGTTGAGGTCAGTCTCCTATCATGAAAGATCAGGGTCATGTTGGAGAGGTTCAAATTAATAATATAATAATAAACATTAGATTACATTAAACAGATTATTGGCTTGTTGCTGCAAAATATTAAATAACTAATAGAAAGCAGTGTTGTTTTATTGTGTAGAAATTTACATTTAGAGTGTAGAAATTCCATTGATTGTACTGATTATTCACAAATTTACTATAGATTAAGACTACTGGGTGAAACAATATATTAACATTTAAACAATTTACTCTAATGTTGTGTTCCAAAATAAACAAGTAATTGAAGCAAAAATATTTTTCTGTGTAGTCTTTAATCTGTAAGTAATTAGTAAAAAAAACCTCCAAGTTCTGGAACCAGATTTTTTAAACAGATGAAACCAAGATAAATTTGTATCAGAATGATGGGAAAAATAAAAGTCTGTAGAAGGAAAAGAACAGCCCATGACCCAAAGCATACCACATCATATGTCAAACATGGTAGAAGCAGTGTTATGGCATTGGCATGTATGGCTGCCAATACAACAGGTGTCACTGGTGTTTATTTGATGATATGACTGCTGACAGAAGTAGCAAAATGAATTCCGAGGTGTATAGGACTATACTTTGTCATTAACTGCAAAGGATTTTCATCCAAATATTAGTACTATAGTTATAGTTACAATAATGTTAGTTGGTCCAGATACTTTTGAGCCCCTGTTAATGGAGCTGTTCTGTATAAAATTTAGATATTGTACATTCTTAACGGTAGCACTGTTAGAAAACGGTCACAGACAGAAAGGAGTAATCAGTTAACTCGATAACTCTTAGCTCTCTGGCCAACTCAGCTTGACGCTGCCTAGTTTAGGTCATTTCAACTGTAAGAATTAACCGCTGCATGGACGAAGAGCGATTAGTGACGGGAACGAATAAAAACAAGGCGTCAGATAAAAGCTCTGCTTAAAAAATCGAGAACTGTGTCTCACTGATTTAGTGGCTCATCTCATGTTGCATCATTAGCTTATTGGACCACGAGTTGCTCCTCTGAGGTGAAGAGGAAAGGATGACCCACAAATGAATCCTACAAATCTATCAAAGTGAAAAATTGTTTGTGACAATAATAGGAATTTGTATCTATCCCCTGATTCGCATTCACTCCTAACTTTAATAAATTATTTTTTGGCTTATGCCATATGCTCCCACTAGGTTTTTATAACAATGCAGCCAGCAGTTATTCTGTAATCATGCTGACAAACACTCAAAATGGACCAAAACATGACCCCACTGAATGAGTGATTATCCCGAAGCCAGACGGCTCCTCTCATAATTAAACTTTTTCAGACATTTGTTACCCTTAAAAAAAAAATAAATCTTCTCCTCTAAAGCAGAGTCTCATGAAAGAATATTTTCAGTTGAGTACAAAGATAATTATGTGTCTGTGACACTGCAAGTCAACAAAGACAGCTCTTATTTAGAGGTTTATCTGGGGTAATAGAGGTCAGACAGGGACATTGTGATTTTATGGTCTAACTTAACATGTAGAAAGGTTCCATTTACAAGCAATAATGCCAGAAAATCAGCAAACTTTTTATTAAATAGACTTGATAAAATTTTGTTATATAAGACAAGTCTAACAGGTAGTATGGCATTTTGTTTCTCTTTTTTCTTTTTCCACTCACTTAATCAAATCAGTTTGATGTTTTTATCGAAAAATGCATACTTCACATCTCTCATCCACACTTTCAGTTCAATTCAATCAACATCGTGTATACAGATTGGAATATGTTCCCAAAGGTGAACAACAGCAATTTGGAAAGTGCCACCAAAATATTGTCAAACAAGCAACAGATTTATTTCTATTTCTTTTGTTTTTTAAGGTGGTAGAGCCAAACTATGGTTGATGGCCCCGCACTAGAGTTGGGGTCTATGCCGAGGTGTCTGCCGTCTTCTTGAAAGAAAGTTTTTCCTAGCCACTATTGCAATGCTTGCTTTTGGACTTAAAAAACGTAAGTATTGTCACCCTTCGTCGACAGTCAATGATTTACTTTGTAGTTGTATCATCTGATCTGCGACCGTATGTGTTGGACACTCGGGTAAAAAGGGGAGCAGAGTTGTCAACTGATCACCACCTGGTGTTGGGTTTGATCAGGTGGCGGGGGAGGATCCCAGACAGACCAGGCAGGCCCAAGTGAATAGTGAGGGTCTGCTGGGAACGTCTGGCTGAGGACCCTGTGAAAATAGTCTTCAAATCCCACCTCTGGAGGAGCTTCAACCACATCCCGGAGGTAGTGGGGAGCATGGAATCTGAGTGGGCCATGTTCCACGCTGCCATTGTCGAGGTTGCTGCTCGAAGCTGTGGTAGCAAGGTCGCTGGTGCTAGTCGTGGCGGTAACCCCAGAACCCGCTGGTGGACACCAGAGATGAAAGGGGCCGTCAAGCTGAAGAAAGAGACTTACAAGGCATGGCTGGCTTGTGGGACTCCCGAGGCAGCAGACAGCTACCGGCAGGCCAAGCGATCTGCGGCTCAGGTGGTCACTGAGGCAAAAACTCGGGTGTGGGGGGAGTTTGGTGAGGCCATGGAATAAGACTTTCAGTCTGTGCTGAAGAAATACTGGCAAACTTTTAGGCGACTCAGGAGGCAAAGCAGAAACCCGTCCACATGGTCTTCAGTGTGGGAGGGGAGTTGCTGACCTCAACTGAGTATATAGTTCTGCGGTGGAAGGAATATTTCGATGATCTCCTAAATCCCACCAACACACATTCCGAGGGGGAGGCAGAGCTGGAGGACTTTGGGGTGGGCTCTGTCATCACTGGGGTCGAGGTCACTGGGGTTGTCAAACAACTCCGCAGCGGCAGCGCCATGGGAGTGGATGAGATTCGTCCCGAGCTCCTCAAGGCTTTGGATGTTGTAGGGCTGTCATGGTTGACGCGCCTCTGCAACATTGCGTGGACATTGGAGTGGCAGACAGGTGTAGTGGTTCCCTTTTTCAAGAAGGGGGACCAGAGGGTGTGTTCCAACTACCGGGGGATCACACTCCTCAGCCTCCCTGGGAAGGTCTATTTCAGGGTGCTGGAGAAGAGAGTCCGGCTGTTAGTCGAACCTCAGATTCAAGAGGAGCAATGTGGTTTTCATCCTGGCTGTGGGACACAGGACCATCTCTATACCTTCGCGAGACTACTGGAGGGGGAATGGGAGGTTGCCCAATCAGTCCACATATGTTTTGCGGGTCTGGAGAAGGCTAATGATCGTGCCCCTCCAAGCGTCCTGTGGGGGGTGCTCCAGGGGTATGGGGTAGATGGCCTTTTGTTACGGTCCATTCAATCTCTGTATTGTCGGAGCCAGAGCTTGGTTTGCGTTGCCGGCAGTAAGTCTGACCCGTTCCCAGTCAGGGTTGGTCTC
>KV751401.1:431327-442459 GCA_001698575.1 Mola mola
TCCAGATTAGCTATTTTGTTGGATAATGAGTCTCTAATGTGTTTAGGGCCCAGCACAATGACTTCAGTTTTATCAGAGTTTAACATTAAAAAGTTATGAGACATTCAATTTTTAATGTCCTTAAGACGTGGCTGTAGATTAGATAACTGATGGGTTTCATCTCGCTTCATTGATAAGTATAGTTGTGTGTCATCTGCATAACAATGAAAATGTATGTAGTGCTTTCTAATAATTTTACCTACAGGAAGCATATATAGAGTGAATAGAAATGGTCCAAGCACAGAACCTTGTGGGACTCCATGGCTAACCGTCATATCTTGATGATTCATCATTAACATGAACAAAATTTATACCTATCATAGGTAGGACTTTAAACATCTTAAAGCAGATCCTTTAATGCCAATTTGGTGCTCCATCCTCTGTAGTAAGATGTGATGATCGATAGTGTCAAAGCTGCGCTAAGATCTAATAAGACTAGTATAGAGGTAAGTCCCTTATCAGATGCAGTGAAGAGGTCATTTGTAACTTTTACCAATGCCGTTTCTATGCTGTGATTCTTTCTAAAACCTGACTGAGAGTCTTCAAATAGACTATTATCCTGAAGAAAGCCACATAGTTGTCTAGCCACTGCTTTCTCTAGAATCTTTGAAAGAAAGGGGAGGTTGGATATTGGTCTATAGTTGGCTAGAACTTCTGGGTCCAGGGTAGATTTTTTAGGAGCGGTTTAATTACAGCTACTATAAAAGACTGGGGCACATAACCTGTTACAAGGGATAGATTGATCATATTTAGTAGTGGATTTCTAATTAAGGGTAAAACCACTTTGAGCAACCTAGTAGGTATGGGGTCTAGTATACAGGTTGATGATTTAGATGAAGATAATGTTGTCGTTAGTTCATGAAAGTCAATTGGATGGAAGCTTTCCAAACACACATCAGGACTAATAATGGCCTCTATAATTCCTGTTGCCCAACTGGAATCTGTGAAGTGTAGGATATTTTCTCTGATAAGTATAATTTTATTATTGAAAAAGTTCATAATATCATTACAGGTGAGGGCTCTAGGAATGCATGGTTCAATAGAATGATGGCTCTCAGTCAGCCTGGCTAGCAATGAAAAGGATCCTGGGCTTATTCTTGTTTTCTTCTATCAACGCTGAATAGTAGTCTTTTCTTGCTCGGCGAAGGGCCTTCCTGTATACTTTAAGGCTATCCTGCCAGGCCATACGTGACTCTTCCAGTTTAGTGGAACTCCATTTCTTTTCAAGTTTATGAATTTTCTGTTTTACTTGCGAGTACTAAGATTATACCATGGAGATAGTCTCTTGAGTGGTTTTGTTTTCTTTTTAACTGGGGCAATTGAATAGAGTGAACCACGTAGAGAGCCAGCAGTGAAATCAGCAAGGTGATCAAGCTGGGAGGGGCTAAATTTAAGATACGACTCCTCTGTTATACTGGGATATGGCACTGAAATTATTGCAGAGAGAATAATTTCTTTAAAATTTTCAAGTGTCCTCAGATATGCATCTGCTATAATAGCTAGTGACTCTTGGTTTATAGTTGATGGAGCAGAAATTCAAATGATAGAAGATAATGATCTGATAAAAGCAGATTTTGCGCAGAGACTCAATTTCAATGCCATATATCAGAACAAGATCAAGGGTGTGATTTAAAGTATGTTGATTCTTGTACACACTGACAAAAGCCGAATGACTCTAACAGTGAGAGAAATGCCGTACCAAGGCTGTTGTTTTCAATGTCTACATGGATATTAAAGTCACCTACAATAATAACTTTATCTGTTTTAAGGAACAGAGCTGAGAGAAACTCTGAGAATTCAGATAAAAATTCAGTGTAGGGTCCAGGTGCTCGACGCTATAACAAACATAGTTGGAGTTTTTATGGTTGGATCAGAAATGCTAAGAATGAGATTTTCAAATGAACAAAAATTTTGTTTGGGCTTAGGGTTTATTAATAGGGCAGAATTGAAAATGGCTGGAACTGCATCACCTCTGCCAGTGTCTCTGGGAATGTGTGTGTTAATGTGACTGGGAGAAGTGGATTCATTAAGACTTACATATGCATCTTGGCACAGCCAAGTTTCAGTAAGGCAGAATAAATCAATTTTATTATCTGATATAAGCTCATTTATTAATACACCTTTAGATGATAGGGATCTGATATTCAGGAGTCCACATTTAAGTCTCTTTACTTTGTAAATTGCCTCATTAGTGGTGTGGATTTTTATTAAGTTCCAAAGTGAACCCTTGTTATTTGATTCAGTGAATTTAGTGAATTTATGTGGACGTGGGATGGACACAGTCTCTATGGGGTTGTAGGCGGATGACTCTAAAGGAAGCGCAGAGAAGCGTGTAAGACTGCAACTCTGCTTCTTGGCCTCAACTCTGAATTCGCAATTTGGCTGACTAATAAATCTGGCCATATTTCTAGAAATGAGAGCAGCTCCTTCCCAAGTAGGGTGGATGCCGTCTCTTCTAATTAGACCAGGTCTTCCCCAGAAAGTTTGCCAATTATCAATGAAACCCACGTAGTTTGCAGGACAACACGTCGACACCTAGCGGTTGAACGACGACATGCAACTAAACATCTCGGCAGGGGACCAGAGAAAACTACGGAGTCCGACAGTGTTTTGGCAAAAGCACACACCGACTCAACATTAACTTTAGTGACTTCCGACTGGCGTAACCGAACGTCATTACCGCCGACATGAATTACAATCTTACTGTATTTACGTTTACTTTTTGCCAGCAGCTTTAAATTTGATTCCACGTCGCCCGCTCTGGCCCCAGGAATACATTTGACTATGGCCGCTGGTGTGGAAAATGTCACGTTTCGCAAAATAGAGCTGCCAATTACTAGAGTTGGTTTCTCAGTGGGTGCGTCACTGAGGGGAGAATCTGTTGGAAACGTGAACGGGTGGGTGGTGAACCGTGGGTTTCTGCTTAGGACTATGCTTCCTTCGAACAGTCACCCACCTTCCCTGGTTTCCCTGCTGCTCGGGAGCTGCTGGGGGGCTCGGAGGAGCTGCTTTCAGTCGACCCGCACCGGCTAATTGGGGCTGGCTAGCTAGCGAAGCTACTGGTTTGGTTTGCAAGGTGCGGATCGTAACCTCCAACGCAGCAAATGAACTACACTTAATACACGCACCATTATCACTAAAAGAGGCAGAGGAATAACTAAACATATGACACACTGAGCAAGAGAGAAGAGGAGAGCGAGAGGGAGAAGCTATCGTTGTTTGCTAAGTTTACTACCTGAGTTGGTTATCGCGACACAGAACGGTTGTAAGACTAGCGATACAATTCACTAAAATGAGAGAGGGCTGAATGGTGCTTAAGTACAAGGGTTTACACTTTTAGTACCCAGCAGTTAAATAATTAATGTAGTTAAAAAACCCTCCAGACAGTTGCCACACACAAAAAAAATTTCTCTGCTTCCCACAAAAATGAACCCAAAATCTCTGAGATACGAGTGCTGCTGCCTCCTGATGTTTCATCCACTTTTTATTTCATCCAATACAGTAAATACTTAAAACCAAACAGAAAATGGATAAACAGACAGCAGGTGATTAATTAATTGACCTGGATGAAGACTTTTTAGTTTGGCACGTTCCATTTTATAACATGGTTGGGGGTAGGTTTACGGTGTGGCAAATCATCAGGTGCTCAGAGAAGGTTCTGTAAACATCAGATTAAAAAAGAATAAAAGTGTAATTTCATAAATACTATAGAATAACATCTTGACATTTAACATCTGTGTTTTGCTTATGTATGAAACTGCAGCATTACGTCAACCGTTTCTGTTGTTTTCGATTCATGCACTTGACATTGGATTGGCTTTGTGTCTTAGGAAAAATGCAACCAATCAAAAAATTATCTGCATTGTCTCTGAGGAAAATATTCTCAATTCAGGGTGTTCTATATCCTTGATGGGATGCCCTGACCATGACTGAGAACGTACATTTAAAGTAACACTGATGAACCAATCCAAGTAAAATTTGCATTGAGTGGGTGTTTCTTTAGATTTTTGTCCTAAGGTATTATAGATGACCAGCTTGTTCATTCAGACAGCAGGCATAGCAGAGTGCGGCAATTTTTACCAGTGATAAAAATTACAGGGATTGGAACTGATACTGACCCGGCGGCTGGATATTATATCGCTACATATTTATCAGTGCTTTCTCAAGACGACTATTCTATGAAAAGTTGGACATTGTTAATTAAGGCCACCCAATATTCTAATTCCTGTGTGTGTGATCTGTGATCTATCAGAACAATCAGAAGTGATGTTTTGGGGAGATCTCATGTCGGCCATTTCTAAATACAGTTAGTCGCAATGTTTCACGGATCAAAGGGGCCTCACAAGGAGCTCTATCCATCCTGAACCTAAACTTTATTCCAGGATATACAGTACTTTGGATGTGAAACTGTCTCAACAAGAAGTCACTGTTCAAGCTCTCCACCAACTTCCATCCCAAACAGGCTGACAAGCCAACCTTAATCCAAACAGATAAATGTAGTTTATTTGTGTCACTGTGTGATGATGACGAGTGACATGTGATCAAGTTAATGAGCCGAGTTACAGTGAACAGCCTCACTCTGCACTTGTGACCTGAACCTTTATCCTCACTGGCATGTATAAAACTATGTCAAACAGACATATGAGTCACTTAGACTCACACTTTAACATGTATTGCATTTCTACCAAAGGTGAAAAAAACGTGCATATTTTCAGAATGAAATTAATTCACTGTCATCAGCTCAACTGTACAGAAAAAACGTACTCTCACTGCTCCTCTTCTCTCAGGGATCATTGCTCTGCGGGGGGCTACAGGTGTCCACCCAGTGCTCCCATATCACACCGTCTGTATCTGAGGCCAGGCATGAAACATGGCAACACCCAGGGATTTCTCCCTCTGTGGTATTTTTCATGCATCGTCCTTGCACCCTGCAAAACACATCTTCACTAAATCACTTGTTCACTAGCTCCCCACAGGGAGATGTGTACTAAATCACCCCCCCACCACTCATGGTGGGGGTGTTTATGTGAAAAGATGGCTGAGTATGACAACACATTGCTGCAACCAACAGCAAAACGCAATAGAATCCAGATTGATGTTTGAGTTTACAAATAGAAAAATTCTGAGGAATCATGGATTTTTTTTTATTTTACATCAGCTACTCGTTATCTGCTCAGCTCAGTGTGAACTCTATTACACATTGACATCAATCGTACGGTTCCTGCCACACCAAGCCGACAGTCAGCCATTGGTGTTCATCTGTGGTTCTTTGTGGCTTTTTGTTGTATTGGCATTAGTTGGGTCATGTCAAGGTTTTTTTTTTAGCTGATTGAGCTGATTGATTTATTTTAACATGGTGAAACAACAATGAGTGCAACCTGGATACAGTGAGACTGCTCAGCTTTGCTTCCAGGTTCACAGACACCCCACTTGGAGTCACTGCTGTTAAAAGTACCCAAGACTCATTTGTAAAGACATGATGTCAAAAACTTACCTTGATAAAAGTGAAAATCACCCATTTGAATAATATGTAAGTAAAAGTCTGAAAATGTCTGATTTTAAATGCAACACAATTACATGTATGTACTTTACAGTATAAACTGTGCACTGTAGGAATAAAGGAATAATTAGAACTTAATTTTTTAACCAACTCAGTTTTTTGTGTGTTACTCTGTATGTAATCAATGTAATTTAGAAACCAATGGGCTGATTTCTATTCATTTTTTGTTGGAATATGTCTTGGCCCATTAAGCAAATGTTAAAGTTACCAGAAGAGATCAGAAACTGATCTTGATACTGAACCTAGACTGTACCCGGATCCTGGATCCACATATTTTTCCAGTTACCCAGATGCTAAGCTGAGGACATTTTCCATCTTATCCAGGGGAATCCTGAGGTGTTCCCAGACCTGATAGGATATATAATCCCTCCAGCGAGTTCTGCAGCTACTGCGAATATCCATAAAACTGAAGTCAAAGAGAAGCAGCTCTACTCTGGGGCGGCTGTGGCTCAAATGGTAGAGCGGTTGTCCAGTGATCGGATCAGATCCGTTCGATCCCAGACCCTGCAGTTAACATGTCGAAGTGTCATTGAGCGTGAAAAACCCCAAATTGCTCCTGACCTACATTTTCAAAATGGATATTATATATTACAACCTGTGACTGATTGTAGTAGTTTTCAAAACAACCACTGTGTATAACATGACCGGGGCTTCATTGGTTAATATAATATCGACTATCTCTGATTTAAAATTAGTTGAAATTACTTGAGATTGTGTGCTTGGTTTACTGCTTTAAAACATTATACTATGTGTTTGCTTCTTGCTTTGACAGGTATTTTGGTGAAAGTAGTTCAGTACAGTAATACAGTATAGTAGTCACTTTGTGCAATAATATTGTATAAAGAATGTATGACATTATTTAGTATTATTGAGTATTTTAAATTTAAGTACAATGAGTGAATCTTATTCCATTGTATTGGAGAGATGGCAGACATCCATACGAAGAGAATCAAACCAAATTATCTAGACGATAAACAGAACTACAAGGAAGAGGAGACATATTTTGATTATAGTGTGAACTGTACCTTTAAATCACTCTTTGATCAAAGAAACTGATGACTTAAACATGACTTTTTAGTTAGATTTGGTGGAAAAGGCAAGAGTCTGAAATATCAAAATGAGACGTTTGTGTAAATACCCCATTAAAGCAGAAATGTAATCCGTCCTCTTGCTGTGAGATCAGAGAGATGTACAGCAGAGTCTTTCTCTGTGTCCACTTGCAGGGCATGAAGCTTAGTCTTCATCAAGAGCTGCTCGTCTCATTGTCTCGACTCAGCAGAGATCTTCTTTCATTCCCCATCTCATTCAGTCAGATAGTTGACAGCGGAAGTCACAGTACTTTAAATTTCTTTATTTGTTCCTTCACGGTCTCTCCATTTGTCCTCTGGCGTGCTGCTGCCTCACAAAAACACATCTGTTGCGTTCATGTCTGGATGTAAACTGGCTTCTCTGTTTATATCACCCAACCAGCCAAACCACACACCGTAAATTGCACACCATGTAAAAATCTTCATTATGGCCTTTCCAAGTCATTGCACAGTTTTTTACTGTTAATTAAAATTCCATTTACGGGGAGCAAGAAGAAAACCTGCTGCTTCAGCAGTCTGAGTCTGAATGCTTTATGAATTCAAAGTAAAGTGGAAAA
Source organism: Mola mola (assembly GCA_001698575.1). Lineage (NCBI taxonomy): Eukaryota > Metazoa > Chordata > Actinopteri > Tetraodontiformes > Molidae > Mola > Mola mola. The sequence continues at coordinate 438,572 of KV751401.1, forward strand.
AATGAGAGTTTAAAGACAGTTGGGACTGAAATGGCAGCTTTATTGAGGTTTAAACAAGGGTTTTGCTCTTGTAGAGCAGTGCAGTTTGTGAGGTGACTGCTAGAAAAAAACTCACACCTTCTCATGCATTAAGAACACACTGAGGCTGGATCAAAACCAGGCTGTGAGAAGACATAGGCAGAAATCACAGAAAGCCCAGAGAATCGATTATAAAGGCCATCAGACACATGGCCGCCTCTGGAGTCGGTTGTATCATGGTCATAATGCTGAGGCAAGGCTCTCCACTGCTAATGAAACCATAACTGGACATTTCACTTGTGGATTACACACATATGCTGGTCAGGTTTATTAAATGGTAAATGGTAAATGTCCTGTATTTATATAATGCTTTTCTAGTCATTGTTGACCACTCAAAGCGCTTTTACACTACAGGTTTTGCATTTAGCCATTCACACACACATTCATACGCTTGTGGCAGTGCCTACCTGGCAGGGGGCAACCTGGCAGGGGTTAACCATTCACAAACACTCATACACTGATGGCGCGGCATCAGGAGCAATTTGGGGTTCAGTGTCTTGCTCAAGGACACGACTTGACAATGACATGTTAACTGCAGGGTGTGGGATCACACCTGGATCACTGGACGACCAATCTACCATCTGAGCCACTGCCTACCGTGGCCATCTACAGGTCAGCTGATTTTCATTTTATTCCTCTGCTTCAGTAAACCTCATGCATTCCCAGTTTAAAGACCAGCTCGAGCACTGCTCGTCTCAAAGTGCTACTGAGTTGAAGCTCAATGATAAGTCTGAGATGACAAAAAAAATATACAGTGCAACCAGCAGCAGTAACACACATTTTAAAGATGTGGTTAGGGTTGTTCTTTAGTCTTAATTCACCACAGTGGAACACCGAATGTACTGTAAAGTGTCCAGAAATAGAGTTAGGAGATTTAATAACAATTATAGGACAGTAGAACGTCAATGATAGGTTGAATTAAATGATTTGCTAACCATATAGGTAATTAATTGTCATTTGCTGGTTGCAGTTCCTTTCTTCTTTCTTTGGATTTTAGACTGTTGTAATGTGATTCTACAATTAGTAGACTAAATCAATTCACTGATAAATGAGTTGACAATTAAAATTATTGCTAGTGGCTGCCCTCTCAGACAGCGTGGAAAGAAGGCAGTTTGTTCCGATTACTTTCAAAACCATTTTATTTGGATGTGAAAGCCAGCATTTAGGAAATAGTGTTAAAAAATTGTAATTATTGATACAAGCACTGCCATCTTGAATTGGTGATGTCATTTAAAGCCAGAGTTTGTGTACTAACGATTACCGCACAGTTGTGAGCAGGACTCAGCTGTCAATTATGACCCCCCCCCACCCCCTTTAATAACATCAAATAACTAATTAGAACCAAACTAATATATTATTTTGATGTTTTTACGTTTACTTTGAGTTTCCTGTTTGGCCCATGTTCCATCAGCTAACATGGAGGGGGAGGGTTTTATGTCCCAACGGTGGCCATAACATCCCCTGTTTTTTATTAGAGGCAGTAAAATAAGAACATTGGTCAGAGGCACAGAGAGTCAGTAGTTACACCATTCATTTTATACATTCATTATATCGGTTTGCTCCTGTATGCAGGAGGCATATTTCTCTCCAACAGTGAAAGATCATTACTATGCAGCTTCCTCTGCACTTAATTTATTTCTGCACACTGTTCAACATTTTTTTAGATCATACAAAGTAGTTTACCTCATTGAAACCAATTAAGGTCACAGAGTCAAAAGACTCATTCTTCTATTATTGCATTTAATTTTTTGGCGGACACAGATGAGGTTGCAATATGTTTTAAATTGCAAACAGCTATTCCATGATGAGTGAGTGGAGCTGAGCCAAGTTCCACAGACAGAAGGCCTTAAATTAGCCACACATACACTATCACAACAGTAGAACAGGAAATGGGGCCTTTGTTGTGAGATGTAATTAGTGAAAGCAGCAGGCTGAAGAGCAAACGCCCTGATAGAGTACCTCGACTCCTTACAGGCAGATCAGAGTCTTGCTGAAGGAAATCAGGCAAATTGCATTAGATTTAAATTAACATATAAGCAGAGGATAGAAAAGAAGATCAAGGAGAAACAAAACAGGCATGGGATTAGGGTAAGGTTAGGACATGGGAGTGTGAATACTGTTAGCACAGGAGAAAAAGAAGAAATCAATTGCAGGTAATTACAGGTGTGATTTCAACTAAATGTATTTGGCTTGTTTGGGAAATCAGATCGTAATATTTGGTCCTGGCAAGGAAGTTATTATACCAGCAAAGGAAGTGTGCCACACTTTTAAAAAGATAAACAGCAGAAGGGCAGCTGTTCCTGTAATAACTGCATGGTGCTAAAGGAAAGTAGAGCAGAACTGATATTTCCAAAACCTCCCTAAAGCCAGAAAATGAAATTAAAATCTTAAATGTCATCATGATTTGAAGTCTATGTAACAGACAGGAATTTGCAGGTGGGGCTAGCAGGAGAAATACAAGTGCACGTATTCAATGAGTCACATGACCAGAAGTAAAGCATGAAACTATGTTTTTGGCATATGCATGTTACAAGCAATTCTAATTGGTATAAATGGGCACCATCTTTGCATTTGGTACGCAGTTCATCTTTATAAATCTGTGGTTCCTCTTCTATAGTTGTTGTATCCAGGTAACTGTCATTTTTTTACATCACCACAGCAAATGATTCATAAAACTTTATTGTCCATCAGATGTAACAAAAACTTTTTTGCTTGTCACATGCTGGGAGGCCAAAAAAATAATAACAGGTGAAAGAAAACAGAAGTCAATGTGTAACAGATGTGGTTGGAACATAGAAGGAGGAATTACATGAACTGTTTTCCAACTTTTATTTTTTTTCTGCACAAGACATATTACTGAAACTTTTTAGTTGCCCTCTGGTCATTGCTTTCTGCACCTCCCCTCTTACATTTGCAAAATTAGATCTTACACCCAGAAATCTCTTCAGCACTAGATTAGTCATGTGACACAGGGCGATGCATCATATTACAAATCATGCCCATAAAGTTACGGTGGATTTAAATATCACCAAAACTTAATATATTAAACCATCAAACACAGTAAGAAATAGCTGCTAGTAAATAGTATCAGCATTAACATAACAAATATTAACAAATAATATAGCATGAATGCACAGAAGCTTCAAAGCGGGAACCGCTAATATAAAAATGTTTAAATACATGTAAATAAATGAGAGAAAATCCACAAACATCCAACAGAATAATTACCTTGAAAATAAAATTTACAAAATATAAATTGCAACTAGACTAATGGAATAGAATAGAATAAATAAATAGAATAATAAAATAATAAAGTGCCAAGTTACAAGCACATCGTCCAAATCAAATCAAATCAAATTTTATTTGTATAGCCCAAAATCACAATTTACACATTATCTCACTGGGCTTTGACAAACTGTACAGATGTGACATCCTCTGGCCTTAGACCCTCGAACCGGGTGAGGAAAAACTTAAAAAACCCTAAACAGGGAAAATAGGGAAACCTCAGGAAGAACCACAGAGGAGGGATCCTTCTTCCTAGGACGGACAGACGTGCAATAAATGTCACTTGTACAGAACACAAAAACATGATAACAACAATTCATTTAGAATGTATAAAACATCCATGAGTCCCAGAGTCTGTGGATTCTATGAGTCCGGATGTATGGAAAGTCTAGTGATCCAGACGCAGGTGGACTCTGTTGGTCCAGGAGTCATTGTACTCCATGTAGCAAGATCTGAGTGTTGCTGAGTCCAAGAGTATGTAGAATCTGTAAATCCAGGGATATGTGAAGTGTAGTGATCCAGAAG
>KV751401.1:443098-494947 GCA_001698575.1 Mola mola
ACAAGGATTTTAAATTTTATTCTGAATTTAACTGGGAGCCAGTGCAGAGAAGCCAGTATGGGGGAAATATGGTCTCTGATATTAGTTCTAGTCAGTACACGCGCTGCTGCATTTTGGATTAACTGAAGAGTTTTTAAAATTTTGTTAGGGCAACCTGAAAATAAAGAATTACAGTAGTCCAGCCTGGAAGTAACAAACGCATGAACTAGTTTTTCTGCATCTTGTTGAGACAGGATGTGCCGGATTTTAGCAATGTTACGGAGGTGACAGAAGGCGGTCCTTGAAATCTGTTTAACATGTGATTTAAAAGACAGCTCCTGGTCAAAGATAACACCCAGGTTTCTGACAGTGGTGCTGGAGGCCAAGGCAATGCCATCCAGATTAACTATGTTGCTGGATAATGAGTCTCTAATGTGTTTGGGGCCCGGCACAATGACTTCAGTTTTGTCAGAGTTTAACATTAAAAAGTTATGAAACATTCAATTTTTTATGTCCTTAAGACATGACTGTAGATTAGATAACTGATGGATTTCATCTGGCTTCATTGATAAGTGTAGTTGTGTGTCATCTGCATAACAATGAAAATGTATGGAGTGCTTTCTAATAATTTTACCTACAGGAAGCATATATAGAGTAAATAATAATGGTCCAAGCACAGAACCTTGTGGGACTCCATGACTAACCTTGTCATATCTTGATGATTCATCATTAACATGAACAAAATTATATCTATCAGATAGGTAGGACTTAAACCATCTTAGAGCAGATCCTTTAATGCCAATTTGGTGTCCCATCCTCTGTAGTAAGATGTGATGATCGATAGTGTCAAAAGCTGCACCAAGATCTAATAAGACTAGTATAGAGACAAGTCCCTCATCAGATGCAGTGAAGAGGTCATTTGTAACTTTTACCAATGCCGTTTCTGTGCTGTGATGCTTTCTAAAACCTGACTAAAAGTCTTCAAATAGACTATTATACTGAAGAAAGCCACATAGTTGTTTCGCTACTGCTTTCTCTAGAATCTTTGAAAGAAAGGGGAGGTTGGATATTGGTCTATAGTTGGCTAAAACTTCTGGGTCTAGGGTAGGTTTTTTTAGGAGCGGTTTAATTACAGCTACTTTAAATAACTGGGGCACATAACCTGTTACAAGGGATAGATTGATAATGTTTAGTAGTGGATTGCTAATTAAGGGTAAAACCTCTTTGAGCAACCTAGTAGGTATGGGGTCTAGTATACAGGTTGATGATTTAGATGAAGATAATGTTGTCGTTAGTTCCTTAAGGTCAATTGGATGGAAGCTTTCCAAACACACATCAGGACTAATAACAGCCTCTATAATTCCTGTTGCTGAACTGGAATCTGTGGAGTGTAGGATATTTTCTCTGATAAGTATAATTTTATTATTGAAGAAGTTCATAAAATCTTTACAGGTGAGGGCTCTAGGAATGCATGGTTCAATAGAATGATGGCTCTCAGTCAGCCTGGCTAGCAATGAAAAGGATCCTGGGCTTATTCTTGTTTTCTTCTATCAACGCTGAATAGTAGTCTTTTCTTGCTCGGCGAAGGGCCTTCCTGTATACTTTAAGGCTATCCTGCCAGGCCATGCGTGACTCTTCCAGTTTAGTGCAACTCCATTTCTTTTCAAGTTTATGAGTTTTCTGTTTTAACTTGCGAGTGTTAAGATTATACCACGGAGCAGGTCTCTTGACTGGTTTTGTTTTCTTTTTAACTGGGGCAATAGAATCGAGTGAGTGATCGGAAGGTTCTTGGTTCGATCTCAGACCCTGCGGTTAACATGTCAAAGTGTCTTAGAGCAAGACACTGAGCCCGAAATTGCTACTGATGATGAGCCATCAGTGTATGCGTGTGTGAATGGTTGGTTGCAAAACCTGTAGTGTAAAAGCGCTTTGTGTGGTGACTAGAAAATACAGACATTTACATGTGTGTAACTGTGTGTCAGCTGTCTGTTAACGTAGCGTTACCTGTCAATCAAAACCTCCACCACCCACACAGGTGCTTCATCCCAATTGATGATGTAGCCTCCTCATCCCCATGTACAATGCAATGCTATGTGGACCAGGGAGGGAAAGCGAAAAAAAAAAACAGGATTCTTTTACGGCCATGGCATATTTTAATGTAAATAAAGAGTAAACTGATGGAAACTTCCTGATGCTTCCTGACTTTCTCCATCACATTTGTGTGAGCTAAAGAGTTCATATTCAGGCCAATGCTGACGCAACCAATCTTTTTGTTGCTGCATGTTGAAAAACCTAAATATTTTATTTTGTTTCCATCAGAGCTTTAAACAGCTTCACCCCAAAAGAGCAGAGATTCTGATCAGAGCCGCACAACTTCCTTGCCCCAGAGGAGGCGTCTTTACAACCGCCTGACTACAGCCCTGCGTCCTCTCACATGATGTTACAACCACCCCACATTCAGACTCGTTATTCGGGCTCCCTGCCACACACAAAGAGAGCACCACCATGTCCACGATGGCCGCTACACTGTGTTTACAAATGCTGTCACATCCTGATGAGGGACCCAGACATCAGAAAAGTTTTGTGGTGAGTAAAGCATCATGGAGGTGAATGGTGGGTCAAGGCATCGAGGTTTGTCAAGAGCCAGAGGGCCAGTAATGACAGCTGCCTGCTGCGGCAAGCCCACGGGCTTCAGTAGGTTCGTCTGTCAGAGTACGGTTTCTTATCAAAGACGTCTCTATTCAGTCAGCCAGCCTGCTTCGCTCAACTTTTAATTATCTCCTGTGAGAGCGGAGCAGCCATGCAACTGCCTCATTAGGTCTGTCAGCAGGGACGAGAGCTAACCTGCAGTAACCCCTGATACCTCCTTGCCACCGTCACTGCTGTCTCTCTCCATTTCCTGTCACATTTCTTAACTTCTTACTGTCTTTATTGGGTGCCAGAGTTTGGATATTATTTGATCAACGATCAATGGAGGGTGTTCGGCTATCAAGTCAATTATCTATAACATAAACCACAGGATCTTTGAAAATAAACTTTCTGTTCTGTCCTCAGTGAGTCTTATCTTTATCTTATTAAGACCTGGATTCTGAAAATTTGAGCTTTGGGTTGGTACGAAATATTTCTCCCTCTCTGATCTGCCAAAGAGAGGGTTGAATAAAAGAGGCAGAAAGAAGCAAGTTTGTGTCTCAGTTGGATTAAGAGAAAAACAGGCTGGGTAGAACTCCACACACTGCAAATTATCTTATCAAGCCTATTTCTGATATTTTGTCAAGAATGTCTTATTTTGTTACACCAATGGCATGAGAAAAAATGGCTACCATTTCTCTTGCTCCTCCTGCACTTGAGCCAAAATATCCCATATACAAGCGCTGCCATGGAGTCAGAATCTGTGCAGTACCGATTGGGTAGTGGAGCCATGGTATGAAATGAGTATCTGGTTATGATAATTTAATTTTATCTTCATTATCAATCTGTGAATCTGTGAATATTTGTCCTGTGGTGAAGGAAATGCGTTAGTTCTTATCAACATTGATGTGAAGTTTAATTCAGAGGAAGTTTTATGAATAGTTTTAAAGTAAATAATACAGCAACTTAATCAGTCATATCACCCATATCAGGCTTAAATTAAGAACTTCTGATTACTCCTGCCCAGATCACGGATAAGCACCACCCATTTCCAGATTAGGCTCCCCCTTTCCAAGCAGAGTTAGTGTAGTCACTCATCCCTTGAAGTAAAGAGGCGTTTCATTTTGACACGTAACCTATAACTTCCCGCAGGGTCAGAGAGGGACGAAGGAAGACTGCCAACATTACTAATAAAAATAAAACCTTAAAACACAACATTGTCTTTCAACATTTCACACAAATTTTCATCAGCAACAGTGGGGTTTTTTTTAACAACAAAGACAGTTCCCATGATTTCATACCACTCCACAACATCATCTAATTCCATTTTTTGCTTTCATTGTTTTGTTTGAATGGCCTCCAGTGGCAGATATTAAAAAATAATCCGTCAGCACATTGTTATTATTTTAACCCATTGCTTTGACTTTTCCAGAGTAATTTATCTTGATTCAACACATTTCTCTTCTAGCTTCAAGGTTATAATATCAATTTCTAGAATAAAATAGAAAACACGATAACAAAAAAAAAAACTTTTGTTATTCATTTATTGTCAGAAAAATCTTCTTGTTTCCTTTTTCCTATGTTTTTTAGCCTCTAGTCCAATTAAATCTAATAATAATTTTTGATAGTTTGATTACCTTTCAGTGGCATTTAATCTGTTTTTCATCCTGCTTTACCAATTAAAAAGAGCATCTTGTCATTTAAAATTCTTATCACAAAATCATTTATAATTTTTTTTAATAGGATGTTTGGATGTTTGTTGTTTGTTTTGTGTAAGATTCTAGAACTGAAAGATAATAAATATCTATACCAGGGAAAGTATTTTATAGTTATACTGCTTACCATTATTTAACCCCCCTCCCCCATGCCTTCTCTTGTTCATATCCTCGTTATTCTTGTAAAAATTGTTTTTTTTTCGAGATATGACAAACGCTTGAGTCAAACTCCAGTCACTAGTTCCACAGCAGCGGGGGCCCTGCAAGTGCTGCAAGAGCAAAACTGATCTGCTGCATTTCATTTCATCTTGCACATACTGAGAGAAAATTCTGACATGCGGTGAGGAAAAATTAAAGACATTTTTCTGAGAGGATGCTGTGAATACCGGTTCATCCGGAGGCCAGCGAGATAACAAGAGCAGAGAGAGAGGCAAGAACTTGATGACAACAAGCTCTCTGTTGCGTCCTGTGCTCTCCAGTCTGAAAGAGTCCAACAGGGAGAGCCAGAAGTTACAATTACTGGAAAATGATTGCTACCTGTTGTTGACAATGACTCACCATAAAAAATATAATTTCTTAGGTTATGAAATGGGCCGCCCAATCTGATATGCAAGTTATTGTTAAACCTGCTGAAGCCAATCAATGCAGAGTGCCCCGAGTAGACTCTCCATCATTTCATTACTCCACCGTCAATCAATGCAAAGGACATTTTTAGGGAACCTGATCAATATGGAGAGAGGTGACTTAAGGATTGTTACCTGACTGAGACACACACGCATGCACACAATAACACTGGAAGTATTGATTGTGATAGTTGCATGTCCCTCTGCAGAGTCCCTCTGCCGAGATTCTTTTAGATCTTTTCTGTCAGCTTCCTCACATTGTCCAGTAATTCTCATGACTAAAGTTAAAGGTGAATGCTGAAATTCACAAATTTTCATGACAGGACATATTTCGATTGAAATTCCCTTACTCATCTTCTCTATGTGGATATGTTTATGTGATTTTTAATGATAAATTCATGCGTGTTTTTTTTTGTTTAGATTTTTTGGAAACAGAGATTTGGAGGATGAAGAATAAACCCCTGATTTAAAAAAACAACAACAAAAAAAACACACATGCTGTAGGCCTCTGGTTCTGAACAGATTTAATGTTGAGGCTATGCCAGGTCAGGTCACAGGTGTAAGATTAACGGGTCAGTTTTGGCACTGTGCTCCAGTGAAGCGGAGCCGTTGTTGGACCTGTGTTGTGTGACAATGATACATTATAGTTACACAGAGGATTAATTAAACTGGCACCTACTGTTCACATACTGTATAAAGGAGGGAGGAATGAAGTGAGGAAAAGGTTAATAGAAAATTAAATGAAAACTCTGACACACGAGAAGTGCCGTTCAACTCTTCCTCTCTCTCTCTCTCTCATGCACACACACACACGTCCGACTCTGAGGATCATCCATCATTGGCTGCATATGAATAGAGGGTAAGAGCTCTGTGACCATCATGAAACGTGTTGAGTAATTGACCTCTGCTTGGAGATTGATCCAATGATGATGGATAAGACAAATCACATGACCCCATTCTTGTGTGTGTAATCTAACATGCTCAGCTGAAGGACAGGCAAACTTTATTTCAGTGGACATCTCATCTCCAGGTCTCTTAGCTTCTCTCAGCAAGGCAAGGAGGTAAATGCTTCAGTTACCATGTCGACCTGAACGCATCCTCTGCAGTTTCTCAGCCTGTGTAAACATCCTGCTGTAGTTCAGTCACAATACAAAGCCAGAGTTGCAGAAGAGGCCTGTCATAATGATACAGTGCAGGCAGGCAGGAACTCACCGACATGTGTACACACTGAAGTCACACAGACCACTGAGATCAGGACCTAAAAAAAAGACAGAAAAAAATTAGGGATTGTTAAAGGAAAACTCTGGAATATATTTTTAACCTAAGCCCTAGAGGTATGACAAGATCTCATGCCACGAGATCTTGCACTGCCAAAACATGAAGACATTTTTTGTTAAAGTCAAAAGCTGTCTCGCGGAGCAGAGGCCTTATACCTCTATAACCTGTGCATGAACAATGTAAACACTGTAAGAAAACACTGCCCTACACCACGGATAACAAGAACACTATTTATTCTGGTAGACAACTACAGAACCACCACAGTTCCCTACTAAAATCAATTGCACCTCTGAGGAACAGTGAAAGACCGGAAAACGCTGACAGATGTGCTGCGAGTAGCGATGTATGTGGACCCAAACGCAGACACAGACCAACATGGACATGAATGAGTCAGGTTTTATTGCTAGGAAAGTGGGGAATAGAGGTGGATGATGCGGGGATGAAGCAGGGTTAATTCTCAGGGAACCAGGCAGCTTGAGCCCAACCAACGAAGGATTGATGATGCTGACAATGTCATAGGGGCCAATATAGCGAGGGGAAAGTTTCTTAGAGTCCGTTTTCAGTCTAATGTCTTTGGTACAAAGCAAAACCTTCTGGCCAGGCTGGTAGTCGGTTGCGGGGATCCGGTAGCGGTTGGCCAAGCGCTTGGTGCGGTCCACTGAACGGAGCAGGGCGGGCAGCCTTCCAAATCTTGCGGCAGCGGCGGAGATGGGCCTGAACTGAAGGAACAGTGATCTCCTCTTCCTGAGCAGGGAACAGGGGTGGTAAGTAACCCAAGGAGCATTCAAATGGCGACATACCTGTGGCAGCGCTGGAATGGGAGTTGTGTGCATACTCAATCCAAGGGAGGTGAATGCTCCAGGAAAATGGATTCTGAGCTGTGACACAGCGGAGCGCTACCTCCAGGTCCTGATTAGCCCGTTCGGCCTGTCCATTGGTCTGAAGGTGGTAACCAGAGGTTAAACCCACAGAGGCTCAGAGGGCCCGACAGAAAGCTTTCCAGACTTGTGAGATGAATTGGGGACCCATGTCCGAGACGATCTCCAAAGGGATGCCATGGAGACAGAACATGTTGTGTACTAGAATGTCCGCTGTCTCCAATGCTGTGGGGAGTTTGGGAAGAGCCACGAAATGCACAGCCTTAGAAAATCTATCAACGATGCTGAGTATAACTGAATTACCTTGGGAGGGTGGCAGCCCAGTAACGAAGTCTAAGGCAATGTGAGACCATGGTCGACCTGGAACGGGCAGGGGAGCAGAATGGCTGGTGGTCGATGAGTGGCCTTACTGCGAGTGCATATACTGCAGGCGGACACAAAGCCTCGAGCGTCTGCATCCATGGTAGGCCACCAGAACTGCCGCTTCAGGAGGGACAAGGTCCGGCTAATTCCAGGGTGACAGGCAAATTGGGAAGCATGCCCCCACTGGAGGACTTGAGAACGGACGGAATCTGGTACATACAGGTGATCTGGTGGGCCAGTACCTGGTTTTGGTTGAGTCCGTTGAGCCTCCTTCACCAGAGACTCGATCTCCCAGGTAACAGACGCCACCACACAAGAGGAGGGTAGGATGGTGTCAGGATTGGTAGTGACCTCATCTGGGACGTATTGTCGTGAAAGAGCATCAGGCTTAATGTTCTTGGAACCTGGGCGGTAGGTGAGGGTGAACTCGAATCAACCAAAGAACAGGGCCCACTGGGCTTGACAGGAGTTTAGGCGTTTGGCAGCTTGGATGTAGGACAGGTTCTTGTGATCCGTCCAGACTATAAAGGGATGCTCAATCCCCTCCAGCCAATGTCTCCATTCCTCCAAGGCGAGCTTAACTGCAAGCAGCTACCGATTTCCAATGTCATAATTGCGCTCGGAGGGGGACAGCCGGCGAGAGAAGAAAGCACAAGGGTGGAGCTTTTGGTAGGATGAGGCTCGCTGAGAAAGAACGGCTCTGACCCCCGTGTCTGAGGCATCCACCTCCACAATAAACTGACGAGACGGGTCCGGCTGGATGAGGACTGGTGCTGATGTGAAACGCCTCTTCAGGTCCATGAAGGCCGCATCAGCCTCAGGGGTCCAAGTAAAGGGGGATGCAGAAGAAGTGAGTTTGGTGAGAGGGGAGTCCACCTGACTATAGTCCCCGATAAACCTGCGGTAAAAATTAGCAAACCCCAGAAACCGCTGAAGCTGTTTAAGGGATGCAGTTTTGGGCCACTCTGCCACTGCCTGAATCTTCACCGGATCAGTCCTCATTTGCCCATTCTCGAAGATGCAACCCAGGAAGGCCACAGAGGGGACATGGAACTCACACTTCTCCGCTTTGACGAATAATTTATTATCCAGGATTCTTTGGAGCACTTGTCTGATGTGCAAGGTGTGTTCCTTCAAGTCCCAGGAGAAAATGAGGATATCATCAAGGTAAACAAACACTGATTGATTGAGAAAGTCCTGAAGGACATCATTCACCAGGGCCTGGAAGACTGCGGGGGCATTGGTGAGACCGAAGGGCATGACCAAGTATTCGAAGTGGCCAAGGGGAGTGTTGAACGCAGTCTTCCATTCATCTCCCTCCTTGATCCTGACCAGACGGTAGGCATTTCTGAGGTCCAGTTTGGAAAAAATGGTGGCTCCCTGGAGGGGCTCAAAGGCAGAACTGATAAGGGGCAGAAGGTATTGGTTCTTAATGGTGATGTGATTGAGGCCGCGATAATCAATACAGGGGTGAAAGGTCTTATCTTTCTTGGAGACAAAGAAGAACCCTGCACCAACCAGAGAAGAGGGCGGCCTGATGATACCAGCATCTAAGGAGTCATGGATGTAATTCTCCATCGTCTTTCTTTCAGGACGGGACAAGTTGTAAAACCGGCCAAAAGGCAGTGGAGATCTATGGCACAGTGATAGGGACGATGTGGGGGCAGAGAAAGTGCATGCTGTTTATTGAAGACTTCTCCCAAGTCATGATAGATGTGTGGAACAGAAGATAGATCTGGGGTTTTAGTGACTGGTGGAGGCGCCGCAGCCTGGACAGGGGCAAGAGCAGACTGAAAACAGGAGGAATGGCAGAATGAGCTCCAATTTACAACCTTGCCGGTAGACCAGTCAATGTGGGGATTGTGTCTCTTTAGCCAAGGCTGGCCCAGAAACATGGGGGCCTGGGAGGAAGGAATGACATGAAACTGGATCTTTTCATGATGATTACCAGAAAATAGAAGGTACAGAGGTTTGGTGCAGTGGGTGATGCAAGCGAGGAATTTCCCATCCAGTGCATTAACATCTAGGGGGATGGAAAGTGGTTCCACAGCAAAATCAGCCTGAGAAACAGGATTTGAGTCCAGGAAGTTCTCATCAGCTCCAGAGTCCACCAAAGCCAGCAGTGGAAGAGGTTGGCGAGGAGAGGAGAAACCATTAGCCTCGCGTCCAATTGTAAGGGAGTCCGGGGATACAAGGGAAGGGTAGATTGACTCACCAGGACCCCGGCTGTTACTGGTGAGTCTCCTTCTTTTGGCCGGAGAGGGCATGAAGCCAGGAAGTGACCAGCTCGGCCGCAGTAAATACTGACTCCAGCACTAATCCTCAGAAGACGTTCTGCCAGAGACAGGCGGGCAATGGAATTGGAAAGGGGTAAAAAAGGGGTAAGAGGGGTAAAAATACCCCTCTACAAGCATCCACAGTAGAAGAACTACATTGGCTGTCTGTTTAAAAAATGTCTAAGACCTCAGCAAGCAGTGTTTTGTGAAATAGTAAGGTGTCTATAGATAGATATATTTAGACTAGACAAACTTCGAGCAAACTGCAAACAACAAACTCCTCGAACTCCTCCATTCACCTGGCAACAGTTACAGTTCAGATTCTCCCTAAAATATTTCCATTTTAAATGATTTTAACTGACTGAGTTTGGAAAAAAAAAGTGAGAATTAAACAGAATGTTATCATCCTCCAGAGAAAACATGAGCAGCATGAATACTGTATGTATTCTGTCTTATCTGTGTTTGTTTGCCACAGGTTCAGATCCAAAGTAAGTTTCTTCAGTTGGGTAGATCACACAAGTAATAAGAAACAGTATTAATAAACTTCAGTCCTTCAGGGCAGCAGTCATGAACTCTGCAGAGGTTTTCAGGAACCTGGCTTCTAATCACTTAGTCACCACCTTTGTTTTCTACAGAGATTTCACTACGTGTACCATCCACATATTAAAATTCACAAAATTTGATTCAGTCTCTGAAGGTTTCCGCATAAATATGCCAAATCCACTTGACAGGTTCTCCATTGAGGAACTCATTACTCTGAATTCATTATTGAGGCAGGAAATTACCAAGAATATTTTATCACAGCATGAGTAACTGTTGCTCGGAGGGACAAGAGTCTCAACACGAGCAGGTAGGATAACGGCAGTGCTATTTAAAATTTTGATTAACACAATCATTCTAACTTTTAAATCAACAGAGAATGTTGTTTTTCTGCTAACAAAATTGAATTTAGCTTATGCACACAGAGCTCATGATTTTCATAACACCAACCTGTTTCTCAATGAAACCCCCTGTCAGCTCATTCCTCACATGAGCCATGATTGCATGAAAAGGTCGGTGGTTCAAAACTATATTGATTATCTGAGAGAGGCCCTGATCAATTGACTGATCAGTTGGCCAGTTCAAAGCCGCCTTAATTGATTTATAGTAAATGAAATCCCCACTGGGGACCTCTGGGCATGAAGGTGGCCTTGGCTCAGCACTGCGCATTGAATGCAATGCAGTTTGAACTTCCTGTACTACACTCCACCTCAGTAGCAACACCAGCTGAATGAAGCTTCACAAGACGTTATGATAATTCAAAAGTTGATAAAGGTTGATAAGAAACACAAAGTAAAATAATCATTATTCATAATGTACAACCATATGATGCTATTTTCAACTCCCTTATGATTTTACTTAATGACCAGTAGTCTACAGCAATCTACAGCAATGAAATGAAATGGTTCACACTTCCTTCTTTACACTTAGTTACGTTGTATTCATGTTACATTTTTTTTATATGTGTTTCCTTGATTTCAGGAAAATTTTACAGAATGTAAAATCTTAGACTGTCAAAAATTCATCATTGAAAGAGTCATAATTGATTTTCTTTGCAGTTTGAGGTGTCCTATCAATAGTTGTACACTTGTTTTTATAATGTTGGTCTTTGCTTCAATATTCAAAGTGGCTACTGGGTGGAACTGGAAGTAGGGCTAAGCTCTCACTGCATCCAGGTTCTTAATTAAATATTTCTGGCCTCCAGTGTTAGACCAATTATATTCTGTGGTATATACTTTTCAATGACACAAATAATGTCGCCAAATCCCCACATTGTGCAAAAACGTTACCATAATATTCAAAATAGAAGCACTGATAAGAACTACATTAAAACAGAAACCATGTAATTTGAAATTTTAGTTTCACAAATGAAACAATGAAGGGTTTGTGATCTGTAGTGCAGCCTACCACCAGAGGCGGGTCAAGTGGCTTTGGCTTCACATTTTGGGAGCTCTTTTATCTAAGTAAAAGATCTGAAATTAAGCTTATATTAGTGCCTGCTGTGGTGTGTGATCTGAAATGTGGCTGTGATCTTTCAAATGTGGGAATGAACAAGACTTTGATGAACAACATTTTGATTTGAAGAGTTTGACTTTGATTGTTACAGTCTAGACAACAGAAATACATCCCTGTATATATGGAAATATACGCACCTCGTGCTGAAAATATTGTGTTGTTTTTGATCAAATGAAAAAATTTTTTTTTATTTTGACCAACACACAACAGGCTGTACTTCAGTAGACAGTATTTGATACATTACAAACGCGGTAAATTCATTACTACTTGGCACAACTGAATAGAGCCAATCAGGAATGTCCAATGTCCAATGTCACTGATGGAGTCTCAAACAAACACCCCCCCACACACACACACACACACACACACACACTCAAAGGATCTAATTTAGCATTTATATAGACTTGGAAACATATACAATAAGGAAGTATTAAGGTGTGACTGGCATGGTAAGAGAACGTATTGATTAGTGACCGTGGTCATGATTGTTGGTAATCTGACCACTGAGTCTCTGAGTCACTCACACATTTGTAAAGACCATTTACACATAAAATACACTGAAATAACAACAAAATACTCCCTACGGAAAGATGCATTTCAAATATTGAACACTAGCGTTCTGAATGCTAATGCCGAAACTCTGCAATAATTAAATAGGACTGAAAAGTAATTTAGCACACTTAAGATCAACTTGGGTGATTTATAATTCTGAACAATACACACACTCGTCCTCCTGTGTCCACTCTGCCACCCACACAGGCTCACTTAATAATGATTAATCTCATGAAATGATTAATCTCATGAAACTCCCAGGCATGCTGAATAATGGATTGGTGTCTCCATCCCTGCTATTTAAATATATACATATAAACCGATGAATAATTAACGCCTTCATTTCACAGCCGTCTCTTAAACACAGGATGGAACGCAAAAGGTCTTACCTCACCATTGTTTCTCCTCTCTGCAAAATTCAACAAAAATTTAGTCGAGGTAGTCACTACCACGTGTGTATGAATGCAAAACCTGTAGCTTGGAGTGTTAAACAATGACGAGAAAAGCACTGTACACCAGACATTTATAATTCTTTCTGCCTTTTGGTGAAAAATGTGATTTCTCTACTTTTTTGACTCTAACTGCTTTAGTTATTTATGACTATGTCATCTCCTAGAGCTGCTCATAGTATGTTTGTCAGACATGAGAACAAAAGTACATAGTGCCAAAAACAACAATATAATTGTTAAAGAATTAAACGGGAAAGAGAGTAAGGGTGTAATTTTAACTTTTTATGAGGTAAAAGAAAAATTAGTAAAATGAAACAATCCACATTTACAGTACCGCTGTCAATCTACTATTTGTACTGCCAACAGGCTAGATTTTTAATGGAAAATTAGGGTGGCTTGATTTACAGCATAAAATGAAGCACATCAGCATTTCTGGAACCAAAACAGAAAATGGCACTGTTCTGCCCGGTCATTATCACCAGGTAACCTGGCCTCAGGTTGCTGCTAATATTTGTTTGTTAAAAATGAATAACGTAAATTTGAGGACAATAATTTAGCTGAACAGTCGATAATGACTCAGTCAACCAGTTCATAGCTGAGCTAAATGACATTATGAGCATAGCAGAATAGAAATATCTCCCTCACTGCCCTATTTACTGGAAAGAAAAGTTGAGTTACTTTAAAGGTCGAGAGAAATGTAATTTTAATTACAAAATGCATTAAAATTTAAATGAATGGTCTTATTTACCATGGTATCAACAAGATATTGCCCTCCTAGGTATGCATAAGCAGCGATTCATGGACTTGTTGTAAAAAATACCCAAAACTCACTACCTGAGTAACAGTAAAGATATCATGTTTAAAAGCTACTTCGATAAAAGTGAAAGTAACTATAATAAATGTACTTCTAACATTCAAAATAATTCTGGCAATAAATGTACTTAAATATCAAGACTACACTATATATTAACTGTATACACTAGGCACTATACAGTATAGGATGACTGCTTATCGTCTGGCCAATTTATCAGACCAAACATTCGATTTTCAGATTCAGCCTGTGTCTGCTCCTCAGCCGAGGAGCCGAGAAAGTCCCAGAGCCCCTGAGGAGGCTTCATGGACAGTCATTTTCACTTGTTGGTCTGCACAAAATAGCTCAAATAAATGAGGTGAGCCTCATTGAGCCTCACTGAGCCTTATCAAAGAAAAAGCCTCTGTTTTGCCTGTCATAGATCACATTTACAGTTTTTATTGTGAACTTTCTCATGTTCTCGTCCATGTTGCCTAAACTTTCCAACAACACATTACACAGGACAGACTGCAGCCAGCAAAGGTTAAATTTAGATTAAGAAGATTACTAAGCAGATTCAAACTTCTCAGTGGGATTTGTGTTGATACCTGTGGTCATCAGACCATCTTTTGGGCAGGACTGAGACGTAGCTAAGTCCAAATGCGGGATTTAGCTAATGACACTCAGCCAACAGTTATTGACTTTGTGAACTTTTCCTTGACTGTTTAAATTAAAGTGCAGTACAAGCATAGTCAACAGACCAGATGGCATTATCTAAGTTAATTTAGGAAGCCAGAACTCATTGTAGTCCAGTCCAACAGACACTAAAGTCTAATCACCCATTCAAATGGAAACTGCACCACAACATGATGGTTAATTGCCTGTGCCTAGACAATAAGCTGAATATGTCAGGATGGTTCTTTGCGAACTTTAGGAAAGTGCAAAAACTCTCAAAAACCCTCACTTTCCGCAAAGTTAATTGACCACAGCATGTATTCTCTGTGTTAAGAAGAGCTGCTTGCTTTGCATTTCTTCTATCATCAAATTTCATCCAGTGACACTCACTCACTCAGTTTCTTGAAAGAGGTCCTCACAGAACATTTTGACAGCAGTAGCAATCTGCATGTTTCTCATCTTTGTACTGTAGCATCTAGCTGATCTAACAGCATAGCAAATCCCACATAGCCTGCTCTGTACTGAAAATAAAATAAAATAAAATTGAATTTTATTTGTATAGCCCAAAATCCCAATTTACACATTATCTCACTGGGCTTTGACAAACTGTACAGATGTGACACCCTGTGCCCTTAGACCATCGAACCGAAAATGAAACAACATGCCACACACATTTTACCAGAACCTGGTAACAACGTTACATACACCAGCATAGTCATCAACAACTCAAGGTTCATTTGAATGCTGGAAAGTGGGGGACTGACACTAAAAAAAGAGATCAGGTTCCGATTCCCGTCTGTGGTTACTCTAGTGCTGAAGCTTAAGATGCTTAAGGTCTTCATTACACAGATTGTCATAACATGAACAGATTAAGTAGTGTGACTTTCTAAAGCAACCGAAGTGTCAGGAGGGTGGATATCAGGGTCAGGTAAAGTGGGTGTCTGTGACCTTGGCCAGACAAGCAAGGCAATAATGTGCAATAATGTGCAAAAACATATGGTAAAAGAGTGCTTTGTGCATCTTTCAAGAATTCCTCTGGGTACGTTTTGTAACTGGATAAGAGGCGACAAAGTGCTGGTAGGTGATTTATTATATTATCTACTAATTATGTAGTCACTTGGATTGGATAGTGTATTGCAAGACAACTATTTGCAAAAGACAAATATTGTAAAATTTTACTGACGCATTCAGTATCAACAGTTTTGTAATAAGCTGTCACAGTCCTGCTCCAGCCATTAATGAAACTCTTATGAAACTCTTATGAAACCTTTTATGGCCTTAAAGTGGCGTAATCGAAATTCTACACCTTTGCCTCATCTAGTTTGTGGGGCTCTATGAAAGTGCCACTTTAGCTCCGCCCAGTCTCTGCTCAGCAATCCCCCTCTCGACTAAAGCCACAGTGAGTTACCTGCCCTGTCATCATCTAACTTTTAAACTAGTCAACTATACACTGCACAGTGCGATGTTTTAACAGCCGAGTAATCCAGCCACATATGTTTAAACAAGACACAAATTCTCAGCAAGAAGAGGAGGAGGTACTTGTACAATGTTGCCTACAAGTTGATGTATAGGAATGCTAAATTTTGTTTCTATAATGTTAGCTCCACCCTCATTAGTCATCAAGATTGATTCCTTAGGTTTGTTATGCAGAAGACCCAGGTTGTCATTTTTTGAAGACTGTCATTGGTGGATTGCAGAAAGAAAGCAGAAATCCTCAGCCATGACACTGCCTGCTTATTTCTGTCAAAATGTGTGTCATAAATGAAAAACACCATATGGACACGGTAAAATTGTCAAAACTGTGATTTTCATTGGTGGACATTATATGTTGATAGAAAATGTAATGCAGCATGTCAACATCGCACTTTCCTAAAACTGTTGCAAAGTAGTTACATAGAAATATACTGTAATTTCTTGGAGACAAGGTAATTATTTAGTCAACATGATGATCAGAGCAGGATATGTCAGGGATTTCTTTCCTCCCTCAGGTTCTTCGCTGTAAGGCAGGTCAAGCTTTTCAGTATTCTCAAGTATATACAGACAACTTTGAATGCACCCAAGGATAGTGGACTGGCCATCAACAGCAGAAATGTTTTCATATCAGGGTCATATCAGGATCTAGAGGAGCAGGATTTATGTAACTCAAGTAGTTTACATAAAGTTCTGTGAACAAATTGCTTTTTGTATGAAAACCTGCCTTGTGGCCTCATGATGTAACATGAATAATTGGTTAGAAAAAAAAAGTGAGGGGCGACCTTTGAAATCCTGTCTGATGCTTTGAGCTGAGACCACACTGTGTATGTGGGGCATAGTATTTAAAAATAAATCTGACTTTATTATCCATGCTGTGCTTTCGGTGGAAAATTTCAAATAAGTGAAATATAAAAATTGCGTATCTCACATCACAGACAGACTGACCGGAGAGCAAACAAAAACTGGTGAACTCACAGATGGAGTTCGGTCCATCAACACTACAGTCTCTATGGCCGAACACCTTGGAGAACAACACCTACACACACACGCACGTATTGACCAGCACGACCTCAATCCTACTGCCTCCGCTACGTTGGCTCTGCAGAGATCCAGCCTCCCCCACATGCCTTCAAGCTACAGATAAACTGTGTTAACATTGAGTGAGAACATTTGGAATGTTCCCCACAACAGAGCTTTTAAAATTTTCAGATTATCGTGACATTTAGGAAGAAGAAAACATTGTCTCTCTGTAAAACTAAAACGTGGTTAGCTGAATTATCTGTAGACATTAAGGCACCATTCAGTGTGCAGCTTGCTGTAGTATAAACCCTCAGGGGCTCTCAGAGAAACAAGGTTTACTTGTGTGGTAATACACGGAGTTTGACTGCAAACTTTGGCAAAATGCATCATGTTTACCTCTCCTGATCCTTCTTGTGAACAGGTACAAGTCAAATCATAAAATCTATGATTGTGTTTACATGTTGCATACTATCAAAGTGGCTAGTATCAAAATCTCAAATTTCGATGTGAAAATAGAGTAACAATGTGACATTGCTCCTTTGGTGAACTTTTGTTCTTGGAAATAAGAAACATCTGCACACTACAGCTGCTGAAGGAGGAGGTGGAGACCAAAAACTGAGGTGGAAGAGAGAGAACAATGGACTGGACTGACGTTCATCTTAAGGACACAAACATGACTCCTGCTGCCCCTATCAGGTACAGACTCTGGAGGATTCAGTTAAAGAGACACTATGGAAAGTTACTCAATCAAAGCCATTCTATAAGAAAATGGGTCAACACCAGGAGATCAGACTAACAAGAAAAGATACTATTCTAAGAAGTGGGCAAACACAGGAACTGAAAGACACACAGGATCATGCACGAGGAAACTCAGGAAAGATACAATGCTGGACCGCTCTCAGGAAACAGAAACAGAAAATCTGGCACAGGAGGAAAGGAACACACAGCTTTAATACACAAGGAAGGGGTAGACAATAAGATACAGGTGAAAGACATTAGGGTGGGGGAAGCAATCACACAGGAGGGAAAAAAACTTGACGGGACATGGGGAATAAGACACAACAGAATTTCAAAATAAAACCGGAAACACAGATTGACCCTAACAAACAGAATCATAAAACTACCGGACCCGACAGTATCCCCCCCAACGGCCAGCACCTGGCAGCCCAGAACTCAAAGGATGAGTCTTTAAAAAGTCTTTTATTAATTGAGGTCCCATGATCTCCTTTGAAGAAACGTAGGAGTGTTCTTCAGGACCATAACCCTCCTAGTCAACCAAGTACTGCCTGTCTCGTCCCCGACACCTGACAGCCAACAGACGTCGGACAGTGTAAACTTGTTCACCATCAATGATGCGGGGAGGAAGAGGTGGCTTAGAAGCTGGAATGAGGACGCTCTCTTTAACCGGCTTCACCTTGCTTACGTAGAATGAGGGATGGACTCGGGAGGACCTAGGTAGTTTGAGCCTCACAACAGATGCGTTAATAACTTTCGAAATAGGAAAAGGACCAATAAATCTCAGGGTTAACTTACTTGATTCGGTCCGTAAGGGCAAATCTCTGGTTCAGAGACAAATCTTGTCACCAGGGCGGTTGACAAATAAAGCTTGTCTCCTCCTATCTGTCGCTTTCTTGTAGGCTGCCAACGACTTGATGAGAGTTGACCCAGCTCTGGACCACATCTGGCGACAGGGACGGACCATAGCAGCTGCTGATGGGACATTTACCTCTGGTTCTGTCTCCGGAAAGAAGGCAGGTTGGTACCTGAAAAATCACTGGAATGGAGATAGGCAGGTCAAACACAAGGGCAGCATGTTGTGGGCATATTCCACCCACAACAGCAGTTTGGACCAACTTGAGGGATCTTGAGAGGCGAAGCAGCAAAATCCAGTCGTTAATTCCTGATTTAAACTCTCAATTTGTCTCTGGATGGTATCCAGGGATCAAACTAACCAGTCATAAAAAAACTACAACAGTTAACACGACTGTGTTTCCTTCTGAGGAGGGAAAACCAGTAACAAAGTCCAAAGATATGTCCAACCTGGGGTGCTGTGGCACAGGAAGCGGCCGGAGAAGTCCCATTGGAGGTCTGTTGGAGGTCTTATTTTGAGCGCACACTGAACAGGCAGCAACATATTCTGCAACCTACTTCGGCATGTCTGGCCACCAAAAACTCCTGTAAACAGGACATAGTTCTGCTAACACCGGGGTGGCAGGAAGTTAAAGAAGTGTGAGCCCATTGAATAACTAGACCCCTTAATTTCTTAGGAACATATAGCCTGTTAGGGGGTGTCTGAGGGGGAATCTCCGCCCCCTGTATAGCCTCCTTCACCTTCTTCTCAACCTCCCAAGTTATAGACACCACGAGAGAGGTAGCAGGTAAAATGAGGCCCAGAGGCTCAGGATCTAACTCAGGTGGATGAATGCGAGACAAGATGTTGGGCTGTCCATTTTTCTTGCGTGAGCAACAACATAAAGTAAAGTTAAACCTGGAAAAGAATAAAGCCCATCTGGCTTGTCTCGAGTTCAACTGTTCAAGTGTTCTTAATATACTCGAGATTCTTATGATCAGTCCATACCACAAAGGGTTGTTCTGCTCCCTCCAGGCAGTGTCTCCACTCCTCCAAGGCTGTTTTGACAGCCAGCAGCTCCCGGTCTCCAATAGAATAATTTTTTCTGCTGGGTAAAGTTTTATAGAGAGATATGGACGGGGATGAGTCGTATTCTCTTTACCTGAGCGTTGTGACAGCACTGCTCCTTTGCCAGGGTCTGAAGCATCCACTTTCAGGATGAACTGGTTGGTTCGCTCACGAAAACATTATACTGGAGCGGAGACAAAACTCTTCTTTAGCCGTTGGAAGGCTGCTTCAGCTTGAGGAGACCAGGAGAACTGTGCAACAGAATGGAACTTTCTAATGAATCTCCTGTAGAATTTTGCAAATCTGGTTCTTGTTTCTTCTTCCTTCTTCTTCTTCTCTTCCTCTTTCGGCTTTTCCTCGATTTTTCTAGGAGTCACCAAAGCGAATCATCATCCTCCATCTCTCCCTGTCCTTTGCATCTTTTTCTCTCACACCAATCATCTGCATATTTTTTCTCACCACATCCATGAATTTCCTCTTTGGTCTTCCTCTTTGCCTCCTGCCTGGTAGCTCCATCTTGAGCATCCTTCTACCAATATATTCACTGTAACCTCCTCTGCACATGTCCAAACCATCTCAATCTGGCTTCCCTAACTTTGTCTCTAAGACATTCGACTTGTGCTGTCCCTCTGATGTACTCGTTCCTAATCCTGTCCATTCTCGTCACTCCCAAAGAGAATCTCAGCATCTCTAACTCTGCCACCTCCAGTTCTGCCTCTTGTCTTTTGGTCAGTGCCACCATCTTTAAACCAAACAACATTGCTGGTCTCGCTACCCTCTTGTAAACCTTTCATTTCACTTTTGCTGCTACTATTTTGTCACAGATCCTCCTGACACTTGTCTCCACCCACTCCACCCTGCCTGCACTCACTTCTTCACCTCTTTATTATACTCCCTGTTGCTCTGAACATTTGAACCCAAGTACTTAATTTCATGGACCTTTTCCACTTCTACTCCCTGTGATATCACTGTTCCACTTGCCTCCCTTTCACTCACATACACATATTCTGTCTTGCTATGACTGACTTTCATTCCTCTTCTTTTTCATCAGGCTCTCAGCTTTATAGCTCTGCAGTTGTTACAACTCAGCATATCACCCTTGTTCTTAAAGATCCGCACCAGTACATGTTTCCTCCGTTTAGTCTTCTCACTGTCCACGTTCATGTTGTAGAGTTTCGTCAAAAACTCAATGCGTTCTCTCCTAGACACTTACATACCTCTACTGATATGTCATCAGGGCCAAATGCCATTCCATTCTTCATCTTCCTCAAAGCTTCTCTCACTTCATCTTTACTAATATTTCTAACCTCCTGTTTTATGCTTTCCGCCTCCTCCACCCTTCTTTCCCTCTCATTTTCTTCATTCATCAGCTCCTTAAAGTACTCCTTCCATCTTGTCAGCACGCTCTCCTCACTAGTTAGTACATTTCCATCCCTGTCTTTAATGACTTGAACCTGCTGTACAGCTCAATCCCTCGATACAGATCCTTTCCTCCATCCTTAGTGTCCAAACTCTCATACAGCTCATCATAGCTATCCTTCTGTTTAGCTTTTGCCACCTCCCTCTTCACCTTACGCTGCATCTCCATGTACTCTCTTCCATTCTCTCACTATCCCATTTCTTCCTCGCCAACTTCTCTCCAGTAATTCCTCATTCCATCGCCAAGTGTCCTTATCATCTGTGTCACAATTTAATTGTAAAATAAATTTGACCTTGAAAGGCTAAAGGTCAAAGTCACAATTGGCAGAATTCTTCTAAATTTCAATTTAGATGTTTTTTCAGCTAGATTTGCAATTGAGGGGAAAAAAATTGGAAAATAGATTGTTTGGCCTACATGGTGGTATTTGCTCTCTTTTGTTCGATTTGATTCATTGGTAAATTTCAGAGATGACAGTAAAATTTCCTTTTAGTTTAAATTAAATTGACTAAATTGACACCTTAATTGTCATTGTCATTTTCGGTCATAATCCATTGAGTTCCTGTGGACAAAACGTTTTTTAATTGACAATTATCATTTTTCAGTAAAAGTAGAAAAGTTGTATGTATATATGCTCTTCTTTGATTTTATTTTGTGGTGGTATTCCAAGTAGAAACAGCACCGGACCACTGGGATCCATTCCTGTGGTCTGGTGCTGGACCTAATCCAATCTCCTCTTTGATATCATGCCAAAATCCCTGCAGGACTGGACAGTCCCATATGTAAATGATCTGCTCTCATCCCATTTCCTTCAACAC
The DNA here is from genome assembly GCA_001698575.1 of Mola mola. Taxonomy (NCBI): domain Eukaryota; kingdom Metazoa; phylum Chordata; class Actinopteri; order Tetraodontiformes; family Molidae; genus Mola; species Mola mola. The sequence goes on from KV751401.1 coordinate 464,726, forward strand.
AGGGATGATACTTTGCCTGAGAAAACGCTGAAACTATCAACTCCAATCAAATTCCTTCTATTATTACCTTTGTGACTATTAAAATGCTGGACAGAGATTTTGCCAAGTCCTTCAAATCTTCAATGATTATATTAAATTTGAGACTTTGTGTGAGTGGTATTTACAGAGGGATTTCACAAAGTGTTTGTACTATACAACAATAAGCTGAGACTGTACCTCATTCTCAACAGCAGCAGTTGGTCGACAATGATCATCGGTCTTTAGCTGAAAATCTAACATCTCCCATGTAGCATCTAATTTAAATTAAATCCCGGCCTGGCACACAGTGTAAGGGACAATTGTTTCCCTACCAGTCCAGTCCCACACTGCTAACCTACACTACAGTCAACATTTAGAGCAGCAATTCTCAACCTATATATCCTGATCCCGATATGAGCCGCAAAATCATCTCTTGAGAAAAAAACTAGATTTGATTTTGTTTATGCGGCTGTTCATTCATTCATTTTCTATTGCTTATCCTGTTAGGGGTCGCGGGGGGGCTATCATATTGATTTTGTTTTTAAATGTCAATATCAGACATTATCAACTATTTAAGGATTTATTTTGACCCATCACACACAACATACTGTTTATAGCCGTATACAAGTTGTTGGTAAATATGGAGGCCACAGAGGTGAGCAGTTGGAAGAAGTGGAGCAATTTTTGCGGAGCAATCTTTTTAACATAAAAATCTAATTGAATACTGATACGGGTCACATGGCTGTTCAGAATGAGGCCTTGTTTCAAAAAATTGTAACTGAAAATTATTTAGAACCACATATGAAAGTGGCCCGAATCTGATTTAATTTCATTTGAAGATCAGATTCCATGTGGTTTGAGCTGTTCATGAAAGTTTCTCCACAAGAGATGGTGATTGGGTTAAAAACAAAAAAAAAAAAAAAAAAAAAAAAAAAAAAAAAAACAAAAAAAAAAAAAAAAAAAAAACACCTTTATTTTGGTAGTATCAAATGTACTAATCAGTGATGTGTCCCTGATCAGCTTTCACACTTACAACACTGTGTCCATGTTTATAAATCTCTGGCTAAACTGAGCAGCCAACTAGATTGCTAGCTATCACATGGGACAACTTTGGAGTGATGGCATCTGAGAAAGAATGATCACTCAAGGTTCAGGCCTACTGGAGGTTTCTAAATGTCAAAAACCTGATAGTCCTACATAAGCACCATCTACTAGGACATGCTGAAAAACCATAGCCTTTAGAACCATTACAAATGCTGATTAACCATCATGCCACCATTAAAGCACACCCTCTTGTGTATTGCTGCTTGAATATCAATATATTGCAAAATGCTTTGGGGTTTTTTTTACATTTTTAAATCTTAAAGACCAATTAAATTGAATTAAATTAATATTTCTGGTTATGCTATCGGTAGGAACATCTGTTTTCACAGCAGCCATTTTGGAAGGAAGGAGCAGGTAAACACAAGTGTTAGCAATGATGCTAATTAAGGTTAGGTCACATTCAAGTCAAATCAGTGTGCTGCTCTCTTGCTTGTTGCCCCTTTGCTTTTTTTGGATCTGATGTACAGAACCAAAAACTGGAAATGGTTTGAAGGTTCCAGTCTTAGGGGTTTGGAGTTGTGAGACAGACGAAGTGGAAAAGACAAAGCACAAAGGCAGGAGTTAAAAGCAATCTCTATATTCTGTAGATCTGAATGGATAGAGCTGTTTGAGACCAAAGGGCAAAGTCAAGGACTGTGAGAACAACAGGAGGAGATGGAGAGAGAGAAATGTGTTTCAGGAGAGCGAGATTCAGCTGCCAAAGAGTTGGCAAGATCTCCTGTTGATCAAAGGCAATCTCTCTCCTGCTATCTCTCTCCATCTCTCCTCTCGACTTCTCACATCTTTTTTGACAGTATTACCAAATCCCATCGCGTGCCGGTCGGAGAAGCAAATCAAATATTCTGTATAATGTGCTGATGGCAAGAGTGAGAAAACTTCTCATGAGCTGACATCCAAATACATTTCTGACATCCCAGAATATGTAGCTCCATAGTCATTAAACACATCCAGCACAGTGATGTCCAAACCAATCTGCACACATATGTAGTTTACAAGTATATAAATCTATAAACACACTGGAAATCTCTCAAAGCATATGATGTAAAAGTGAATCTGGGTCAGCATTCTGCAACTGCATGAAGCTGAACATGGATTTTTCTGTCTCTTCACAAAGAGAGAAACTGATGGTATTTAAAATAGGTTCAAAAACATATGTTGCAATATGCAGTGTTGATGCTGTCAATGAAATCACTGAGAACTATGAAGATTTTTTACACAACAAAGCAGAGAAAAGAGACCATGTGATATAATAAAATCCAACGACCTACATGCATCTATAGAAATATTCATGTATCCTCCTGATCTACCACAGACATTTATTAGTCTGCCTGATCTTTTGCACTAAAACAGCTGAATAAATGCATTTATGTTCAAATCAGAGACTGTATATAAAGATGAATGACATTACAAGGATTAAAGCCAAAGCGTCATGATCGCCCCCTGCTGGCTGGTTCCAGTACAAGTTCTAAGTCCCTCCACCATTTTTTAGGTAGCACCTGGGCAAAACTAAAACATTGTTGAACCCTCTGACCTGTGTCCTCTGAGATGCAATGTATACCAGCCAAAAATCCTCTTTGGCTGTCAGATTACAGAAATTCTTGCAGTAATGTGACCAAAATATTTAAGACTCATCAAATCTTAATTTAAACCACCCTGTGTCAGAGTGCCTTTTAAATGAAAGCAAATGATCTATTATCCGTATTATATCAGTATTATCAGTCACATAATTTAAATCTGCTAAATAGCTGAAAATATATATACCACCCATTATGAACCTTATTTGTATCTTTCATCCACAGGCTGAATGTGAATCACACAGAGGGCTAATGACTGTATCAACATTTAAATGTAACAATGGCAGATTTGAACAGCAAATTTGGAACTGATCGAACGTGACGACACTGAGCAGCGGGCTCAGGTCACACACTCGCCGAAACACCCTGTTACTAATACTGCAGCCCTGAAGAGCAGCTGCGTCCGTGATGAAACCTAATATCGACTGTAATCCTTCCACACGTGACAATTCATGATGTTCTCTATGAAATGGGGCCACACACTGAAAGTAATCTGCATGCAGACAGGAGCTAATAGAGTGTTTTAAAGTTAGTGTTTCACTGGGGAGGCATTTCGTGAGAACTCAGGGTCTCCATTACATGAATGATGATGCATGGCTTTACCAAAATCTCATCAGCTTCACTCAGCAACGGCAAATTCCTACAGCCCTCTACCTTAATTATTCTCTTTATTTGGGTGTTTGAAAGAAAAACCTAATTCTCTTTGCCACGATCACTTGGGATAAAGTACCTGACAGGGTCCTGAAGGAAAATACTTTGAGAACTCATCTGCTAAAAGCTCTCAAAGGCTGCTATTGAACTGCAATTTCTGAGTTAATTATGTTCTGGTTCATTCATATATTTTACATTAGTCTCAAAGGAGCATGAGGAACATATGAAGAGAGAAAGGATTCAATAAATGGAAGGAAACACGTTATAAATCAAACATAAAGACATCTATTATCTAATAATATCACTTCACCACAGGCCAAAACACAGGAAAAACTGAAAAACCAAAATTATATTCAAATTCCCATTTATGTGGCTTAAACTAACAAACAAATATGAAAAGTGTTTTGCTTTCTGTAAAGACCTTTTGACTCATTTTTGATTACTGCTCCATTAATTCCAACAGTTAAATCAGAAAAAAATGAAAAAGTGATCCAAAATGGTCTCAATGATAATGGTGCTACTGTTTACCTGTTAGGAAAAAAAGTTTAAAAGATAAACTGGTTTCACTGTTAATCAGTGACAGGAAGTTTAAGGACCACCTTCTGATTTCTTACTGTCTCGGACGCGTGTTTGAGGTTTGCCTCTAATCAGCAGACACTAACACTCTGTCAGTCTACCTGTGTCCACCAGGGGGCGACAGCAGCTGCACACAGTCCACCAACCAGTTTACATAAATCCACTCGTACAAACTCTACTGTTATTACACTGTGTTGGACAAATGTATCTGCTGATGAGCAGAGTTTTGTCCAGTGATGAGGTGTCTTTACATAGGTACATTTAGATTAGAAACCAGACTGTTAACGACAAACTCCTCCTGGTCCTTCTTCTGTGTCAGCTTTTAATGGGTTGGGTCATCTTAATTGGTTGTTTTCCAGTGGTTTCTACAGTATACAGGCATACACACGTGCCTTTCTGTTCCTTTTCAACTACCGTAGTAACATGGAGGGAGAACCGCTCCCTTGTTATAAATGGATTATTCTTACAAATTCTCTCTATTTTTTTTTTTTATTTTAGGTGATTATACAGTAACTTAAACATGATTATGAAGATTATATATATTTGCAAATTCTACAGACTGGATTTTTAAAGTTTACAGTCACCAGGGAATCTTGGCATAACCCAGCTGACCACTGCACCACTGCACCACCATTCTACCTACTGTAGGTCTGGACTTCAGCGTTAGGACACAGGTCACCTTTTGATGTATTGCCACAAATAGTCAAAAGCACAACGGTTTAAAAAATTAGACCAAACCACCTCAACTATCTCCATCAAACGGTGCAGTGTGATCCAGATCCCAGGATTCCTCTAGTTATAATTGATCTATACATTATATAAATTGGTGTACTTTAATGTAAAACATGAAAAAAACAGATGCAATTATATCATTATTTAAAATTGGGAAATGCATTAAACGGGGTGAGGGTCTGCAGTCTCTCACTCTCTAGTTTTGATGTATTATAAATGTTTTATCCATGAAGGTTTTTTATCTGAAAGAGTAGGTCACATAACCAGGAAGCTAAAAAATAATAAAACATTTTGGGTTTATGCATCAGATGACAAATTCTCATCAGTCTGATCAGACACTTTGGATTCAGTTTGTTTAGCTCTGAAACAAAAAGGGTTTACAACGATTTAGCTAACATTTTTTTGATTTGGTAGCTCTGAAAACTCATTTTGAACTGTGATATCTAAATTGAATCACTGCTGCCATAATATGAAAACATAATTTAGTGTCACTTCTTTTAAAGAAGATAAATAAAACCCTAATAGATCAGATACAAGCAAAGAAATGCTAGAAGGACTTGAGGGTTTGTACTCTCAGTCCCCTGTCAGTTATCACCTTCTGATTCACATCTGAGTGCAGGCGGAGACGGACCTCTGTACGCCACATGGTCAAAAGTACGTGGACATCTGAACATTTCACATGTATCCGACAGCTTAAGATTGAACTTCATCACTTTCATATGCGTTCATGTCGTTCCACAGCAAAATCCTGAAAACATTTCTTTACTGTGACACAGAGAATTAAAGTCTTCCATCACTGCAGCTCAAAACCAAACATAGTCTAGCACAAATGAATATCTGTATACTTTTGGCCATCAAACGTTAATGTCTCATTTTGCAGCTTTTTGTTTTTGTGATCTCATTTGCATACATCTTTTACTTCCCTTTTTTAAAAAAAATACTGTTCATAAATAAATAAATAAAAGGGAAAAAGGAAAGTCTGCAGTGTATATTTTGCGGCACAATTTGTTTCGGAATCTTGACCCACTTCTAATGATAGAATGTAATTATCTTCTCTCCAAAATAAACCCAAGCCTCTGCTTGTCCTCGGGGGGCCCACAGTTAGTTGTGAGTTAGTTTATTTCCCATAATGGACTAATTAAAGTTATAAAGCTGACAAAGTATTAAAGATTAACTGTATAATGCTGCAATGTGTGCACTACAGATCGGGAATGCACTTCTTATGTAATAAAATGTGACAAGCATAGTCTTTTAGGAAAACCTTAATCTAATCAAACACTGCCCTCCTATGGTTTAATTAGGTAATCTACATTTTAATGCCTAAAGTGTCACAAAGGCCTTGCTGCTAATCGAATATGTGGTTTTTCTGTGGGTCAGAAAGTGACAGTGATGAGGTACAGAGGGTGAGAGTTCGCTGCTGCAACACCACGGCAGTCAGAGAACGAGTGTGGAGCGAGGACAAAAACTGATCTGAGATCTGCTGATCTGCTGTCCTTGTGTCCACGTGCTTGCTTTTCTGTTTTTCCTCCTGAGAGCAGGATGGGGAGCGACGGAGCAAGAAAACAAACAGGAGGAGGAAAAAAGAGGAGAGGAAGTGCTCAGAGGGTTGATTAAAAAAAAGTTAATGAGATGAGGTCACACCGCTGCGAGAGTCTGATGACATCATTGGATTTGTTGTTTGAGCAGTGTTGTAACGACCATATATGGAAAATCATACCTTTGCATCAGCAAGCCCAATATCAAAGTATGAAGGATCAGGACAGGTCAAGGACAAAAAATGAGGGGAAGGCCAAGAAAACTTTACAGACCTGATGGATCGAGCTAAGAATCGCGCAGCTTCATCAGGATAACAAGCTGACTTTCTACATTTGGAAGCAGCTCGATCTGGAATGGTCTTTGTGGAAATGGAGCAGCTAAGAAACCACTTTTTCAGAATGAGAGTTTGGTGCCAAGGCTGAGGTGAACTAAGTTTTATAGAGTGATAATTATTGTCTGTAGAAGCCATTTTCTTCTGAAAATGGTCTGACACTTTTACACAGTACTGTACATGTCACAATATTTCTCCTTTAAAGCTCTTGATTGATGGCTGCTGAGATTGGACAACAAGATTTACACAATATTTTTGACCACAAACCCTGAAATCAATACTGTAGATATAACTATTGGTACATTGATGAAATATTAAAAAAAATATATTTTTGATAAACAATTATCAATGAGGATTTAACGACCAAACACAAATATTAGAACTGGTGAACACTCTTTTGATACGTTCAGAAAATGAAATCATTTTAGTTTAATGCAGCTTTTAAAATCAGGAAAAGTCAACACTTAACATATATAAATATTAAAATTTTCATATGAAACACTAGAATTGCATCTTAAATTTAAAATCAGTGAAGATGCAGTGCTTTCTGTTGATACTTAAATCTATCTCTCTAACAGAGAGAGCTGGTTTGTGGGTTTACAAGTCCTTAAGTAATCTTATACATAAATTTAATACTTTAATTTGGTTTATCAGTTTTTGCAACTTCCCCTTTTATTTCACTACATTAATATTGGACATCTCATTAACAATACCCTCAAAAAAGAAGTGAAATTAGGAGTCAAATTTACTTAAACAAAAGCTCTGTAACACTTTCCAAACAATAAGTACCTATTTCTTAGGATAATCTGTTAAATGTGCATTCTGCTCATACTTGGCCTTTGCCACTAAGTTTTACTTAAAAATCACTTCTATAAAGTCCACTTGTATAAATATTAAAAGAAATGAGACACCAAACGTCTTCTCAGCTAAGTTGTAACTCCACGTTACACGATGAACCATGGGTAACCTGTGCAAAATAACTTTCTAAAGTCACCAACTAAACGTGCACATAGTTAAATCATATTGCAGCTATCCAATACATTTCACTTGATTTTACCATTTTGTATGGCTACTGCTTTAATCCCTTAATATTACTTAGTTGTTTGGTTAAAATGTATGTATCAAAACGAATATACAAAGAATAAGCACTAAAGTAAAAGCATTAAAATCTTAATTTCTTGTAGTCCACATGATAAAAGTAATACTTAGAGAACAAAAAAAAACATTTATTGATATTGATTTGATAGTTAAGTACGTTTATATGAGCTACCTAAGACTTCGACTGAAGTAATTTTCTTGAGGGAGATTTCAGCTTTAACTTATGTCACTTTCAAGTGAGAAATCTTTACTTTTTCTATGGATGGAGGTGTGGATTTCAAGTACTTTTTACAGAACTGCCAAAGACCGTGCTGCATTAAAGTCACAATGCTTGTACAGAAGATACAGTATTGGTCAGCTCAAAATGTAGCTGGAGAGACACACACACACTGCAATACATAAATGTGTTGTTTATGCTGCAGGAGTGTGTGTAGCTTTTATCTGAATGTTTAGAAATGTATGTGAGCATCTTGACTGATCTCCAGTTTCCATCCAAGGTTCCCACGTGTTCGGAGGCTTACAATGCTTTAAATGAACAGTTTTTCTACCTGTTCTGAAGGGTCTCATTCAACGAGGAGGAGAAAGAAACATCAAGGAATAGCGAGATAACGGCGCTGAGAGGTTCCCCTCACTTTGCTCTGCGTTCACAAAACGTGGGATGCTCAGAGATGAGGATCGAAGAGGTAATTGTTGAATAAAGTGGTTGGCCTTGTTAAAATGTTGGTTAAGAAATATATTGGGACGCAGTATTGAGCGTCACAAAGATCTGATACTTACTTCCTTTGAACATATTGAAGCCCTGAAAACACAGTTATGCTTTCCATGCCATCCTTTAGTGTGTGGATGACCCCTGTACTCCAGTCTTTGTTTGAAGGTGTTATTCAAACACAGAACTCACACAGAGTCCACAAAATACTTTTAACACATATGTAACCAGGTATTTACAACCTAATACTGAAACAATATATAAACAACTGATGCAGAATATATCCTGACAAAGAAAATAAGGATTGAGGGACAGAAATAGAATATTATGTCCATAGTTATGTTTTGATTAGTGTATAATCTTCTAAAACAAAAATGTATTTTGTTTTAGTTAGCATGAGCCTTTTATATACACAGAGGGAGCAGCTCCTCTTCCACTGAGTCAATCCAAATAAAATAAATGGCCCACTGCAACAAAATAAAGCCAAAATATCCTGGATACGAGCACAGCTATGCTGCTGGTGACATTATCTGTGCAGAAGTGATAAGTAGGTGGAGTGGAAAGTTGAATTCCCACCCATACACTGACCTGATTGGATTGCAAAAGGCTCAGCTGTCAATCATCACGTCACCTCCTTTGATGAGTGATACTACAGTCAGCCACCAGAGGACCGTCAAGATGTTTTGTTGACTCTTTTAGGCAGTACTCATGTGAATTGTTTCTACAGACACCCAACATAAACAACAACACAAACCAAACCTTGACTCTGGTGATGGTTTTTTCACTAGCAGGGAGGGTGAGACTAAGAGTGCAGTTGGTTGTAATTTGTAACCTCACCACTAGATGCACATAAATCCTCAACACTGGTCCTTTAATTATTTATTTAATAGTATATAGACCAACTTTCAAAGTTTTCAAACTCAAAATAAAGATGCTCCAAGTTAACTTCAGTGCAAATCACAATATTCTAGTGAGTTATTACAGCCAATTTTACTCCACCGTGCCCAAACTAGTAATTATCTTGCTCCCGTTGTGGTTTTTTTCCATTACTTAAACTGAAGGTTGTTCAGGTTTTCCAGCATGCATACACACTCAGATCCCTAGCTGTGTTTGTGGCAGTCAGAGGCCTGGCTTCTGGACTTGTTGTGGTCTGGAATACAGATACAGTAAACCTGTCATTATTTGGACACAGTTTTGAGTGTATATTTCAGCTTTAATTTAAGAGGTTTCACAAAAAAATGGCATTTACTGTTTAGGAATTATAGCCCATTTTATACGGAGTAAATCCAGTATCAGGGACACAAAAGTAAGTGGACAATTGACTGACAAGCAGTTTCGTGGCCAGGTGGTGTCTGTTCCCTTGTTACTTCAGGGCAGATGAAGCAGATAAAAGGTCTGGAGTTGATTTCAGCTGTTAATTTGCCGTTTGGTATTAATATGAATCCAAAAATTTTCAATGCACATTAACCACATCAACAATTTTGTACATTGTTTCAAAGGAATATTCTGCTGACAAGTTCAGCATCACTAAAAGGACCACTGAAAACATTAAAAGTGAATGATTATGGAATTCTTTCTCTGGTGGAAAAAAAAGCTCTTCACAACATTGAGATAAGTCACAGGAACACTTTAGAGAAGGTATGCGTATCATTGTCAAAGTCTAAAATCAAGAGACACCTTAAAGAATGTAAATACAGACGGTTTACAGCAATGTGCAAACCACTGGCAACATTCAAGAACAGGAAAGTCAGATTAGAATGTACCAGAATATGCCACTCCTGGTTTTCCCCTCAACCACCCCCACACTACCTTCTTAACTACCTGTCCTCATTAAGCTCATCAGACTCACCTGTTGCTCCCAGCTACAACCAATCACCCAGCCTCCTTTTAACCAGCTCCTCCACACTCACTCTCTACTAGATTGTCTTTCACAGCATGCAAAGCTTTCCAGCCTTTTTCCCCGGACTGATCTCTCGGCTTAGACTCTGCCTGTCACGGACCTGTTCTCCACGTCTCTGCCCAGGTAACCTGACCTGCCTTCTGCATCTGGACTTTTCTTCTGCTCGCTCCCTGTCTGCCTGCTGCCTGCCTGGACTCTCTCTTCGGAGGGTTCTGTCTAGTTCAGCACTTGGTGTGTGCTCACCACCATATCATTGTTTGTCTGGATTCTGTACCAATAAAGGCCTGAACTCTACTGGTTGGGTCCAAACTCACACCCGTTACATTCACAGTCTAACCTGTGCCTTCAGGTTCTTTTTATTTTTATACTTCCTATTATTTTGTCTCTCTCTCTGCACAGGGAGTTTGGTCAGCTCTTTGGCTGCTGGCAATGCTGCACACTTATTCTCCATCTCCCAATCAGTCCTCCTACTTAACCCCGCTGTCACTTGCACTCCTCGCCAGATTTTTCCATCAGCCAATGGAGTAGTTGTTGCTAAGGTTCCTCACAATGTGAAGTGAGTACTATTCAGAAATGTTCTACGATTATCCCTGTAAAAATTGTTCATTTTTTTCTTTTTTTTTCCCCCTCCTCAGACTCAGCCAGAGCTGCATCCACGCTCCCTGCCAGCCTTCCTCACTTCTACTTACATCCTTCACACGGTCACTCAAATTTAATTCTCTCCAGCTCTGATTTTGGGTCCACAAACACACCTAGAACTAAATGTAACATGCCTTACTGTTTATTGATGATGTGACTGCTGTAAGAAGTGTCAGGATGAATTCTGAGGTGTGTACGATTCTGCTCACATTTGGCCAAATATTACAAACCTGATGGTGCTTCACAGGATTATGAATAAACATAATGCAAAAGCAACTCAAGACTTTTTGAAGGCAAGGAAACTGAATATTCTTCAATGGTAAAGTCAGTCACCTAATTTCTACCCCATAGAGCAGTTTTTCAGCACTGAGGAAAAAACTGAAGGCAGGAAGAGCCACAAGCAACAAGTGAAGGTGGCTACAGTGACAGCTTGGTAAACCATCTCCAGGCAGGAAACTCAGAATTTGATAGTCCATGGGCTTCACACCTCAGGTAGTCATTGACTGCAAAGAATATTCATCAAAGTATTAAACTGTTTAGTTATATTAGTCCAATTACTTTAAAGTCTCTGATAATGGAGGTCCTTTAAATACAATAGCTACAATTCCTCAACTATAAATTCCATATTTCTGTAAAACCCCATAAGTTAAAGCTGAAAGTCTACACTCTGATCACATCTTTTCATTTCAAATCTATATAGGTCTTATAATTCCATCCCTTTTCTACTGCTTATCCTATGCAGGGTTTATCATTTATTAGAATTTTACATAAATTATTCACTCCAATATTCAACTAGCATCATTTCCCATGAGCCCCAGTCCATCTCAGGTGGAGAGAAGAGGGGAGCTGAATCATGTACGTACAGTTTCACTGTTTCTTTACCCTCCGGGGTCTCAGGCCAGTCAAGTGATTGTTTCATGCTCTGATTTTTTTTTTTTTTTTTTTTTTTTTTTTTTTTTTTGTACATTTCAGTATCGTCAAACAGTGCTCCAAAGTGATTCATATTTTTATTGTCGGCAACGTCTCAGCTACAATAATTGAGTAGCAGTACGTATGTGGAAGTTGAAACAGACACATTTATGTTTTAAATTCTCATAATCAAAGTAAATATATTGTAGAGCTGGTCAGTTCGTGCACCTCCTTGAGCCGCTCACATAGGTGGTACAAATAGTCCAGTCCAGGTACACATACTACCTCTGGCTCAGGGAGGGGGGCAAACAGCTGGCTCATTGGCTAGAGACATTGCAGGAATAAGATTTTGAGATTCGTCTCCACGCCAATGCCGACTCCCTGTCTTGCCGTCACTGCTCGGCAGTTCAGGATCCCGGACCATGGTGGACGGCCATGGCCCTGAGGGTTTTGATGGGGAGGATCTTTGGCATTCCCAGAACCAAGACTCTATCCTTTCCTGAGTCCAAGCCTGCGTGAGGGCAAGCCAGAGACCAGCGTGGACGGATGTATCTGCACTTGACCCCGAGACCAAAGCCCTCTATTCCCAGTTGGCAAGACTCGCAAGCAGCAATGGACTACTTTACCATTGTTGGTAGTCCCCAGGGAATGACAGAGTTATCTCCCAACTCCTGGTGCCCCACCGCCTGCGTCCGACAGTGCTCCAGCTCATCCATGGCTCGGTGGGTTCAAGCCATTTTCCATTACCAAGATCCTCCGTTGCCTACGGTCCCGGTTCACACTGGTGACACAGTCAGGGTGTCACCAGGATGTGGAGCTCTTCGTCCCTCAGTGTGCCACCGCTTTGGGGCTCTTGAGGAGTTGCACAGTGACCAAGGTCGGAACTTTGAGGCCCAAGTGTTCCAGGAGGTTTGTAAATGGCTGGGCATTAAAGAAGATGAGGATGACACCACTGCATCCCCAGAGCGACAGGCTGGTGGAGCAGTTCAACCACACCCTGGCAACTCAGCTGGCCATCTTGACCAGCCACCAGCAATGGAACTGGGACTCTCACTTGCCGTTGGTCCTGTGGGCATATCGGACAGCCGTGCAGGAGTCTATGAGGTGCACACCAGCTGCTCTCATGTTTGAGCGAGAGCTCCGCACCTCAGTGGACTTGGTGTTTGCCCCCCTCCCTGAGCCAGAGGCAGTAGGTGTACCTTGACTGGACTATTTGTACCACCCACATAAGCGGATCAAGGAGGTGCACAAACTGACCAGGCACGCCCTCACGGACGCAGGGTTCCGGCAGAAACAGGTCGATGACACACGGGCGCAGGGTGGTGAGTTCACTGAGGGGGCGCAGGTCTGGGTCTATTGTTCTGAGGTGAAGAGGGGTCTTTTCCCAAAGGTAATGTCCCATTGGGTGGGACCATATACTGTGCTAGAAAAAATGTCTGTTGTCTACAGGGTGCAGCTGGTCTGGAGGAACAGGGTGGTTGTGCTCCACCGTGATCGGCTTGCTCCGTACCATCCCTTGGCCCCAACAGTACCAGATTTGGATCCTGCCCCGCAGGTTCCAGTGGACTTGTCCTTGCCTTCGGCAACACCCAAAGGCCCATCTAGCCGAGTGCGGCACCAATGATGGCTGCCACAGAACTTGAGACTTTGTGGTTGCTGGGGACAGCTAACCAGCTGGGTAGAGGCAGTGTAGGGTGTTTGTGCAATGCATTGTGGGCTGTCTATGTTCAGTGTTCCATGTTCAGTGTTCAGTGCAGGGTTGTGGGGTTTATGCAGTTTGCATGGTTTGTGTGTGTGTATATGCATAGTGGAGGTGGGGGCATTACACTCTAGGTTCATGCACTAGGTTCATGTTTTGCATGTTAGCAATGTTTCCAGGACTGTAGTGAGTAGGACAAACGTGGTCACTGCTGTGTGCACCTACTAGGACATGTGAGTGCCTTGTCAAAATAAAAAGCATTTCCTGCATCAAACAGCTGGTGATTACTACTATCACATTAGCACCCTCAAGAGTGCTACAATATAGTGCACAGAATAATCAATGAAATTGATACAACACATATTTAGATTTTTCCAATCCAAGGCTTGATTTACAGATATAAATAAAAGCTGAAAGTCTGCACTTCAATCACATCTTGTTTTATTTCAGATCCATTCTGATGATTTAGAGAGATAAAAGTGATACAAATAGTGTCACTGCCCAAATAATTACAGACCTAAGTGTGTTTTTAGGCTTCTAAAGATGTGTGAAAAGTCATCATGTTTATTTCAGTATGCTTCTGTCTGACAGAGATGTCAGACACATCAAACAGCTCCTACACTGCACAATCAGGGAGGGAGGGAGACGGCTTAAAAATATATGGAATGAACAAAAAAGAGAGGAGGAGGAGGAATACATGCGCTCAAATCAATGAAGTGTATAGGGTGGAAGAAAAGAGAAAAGAGAATGATAGAGCAGTCGCTGAAAAGCAGAATGAAACTTCAAAAAGTGAATGAGGAGCAAAGCAAGATCAATGTGCTTGCAGTAGCACCCTCTGCAGGCCAATTACTGAACTGACGGCGTGGTGACGGACGCGTTAAAGAGACGTCACACTGTATGCCACACATGAGAGTGAGCTCATTTTTTAAAGATTTTTGTTGGATTATTATGTTATTAAATCTCACCTTAATAAAAACAAAGTTGAAGCCAAAAAATATCAGATTAAATCTGGAAGAATAGAAGCCACAAACAAAAATGAGGCATTCACCAAAAACTGGCGCAGTTAACCTTACAAAATAATCATTTATCTTTGCAGCCATAAGGAAGGGGAACTATTTGTCCAGAAAATTAAATATAATTATGATTATTTTCTTCATAACAAAAACTTTACGGTATAACTTTCTTTTACAATTTCTTCTCAGAGGCATCAGCTGGTGGTTTGCTCACATTCAGATTAAAAGAGCAAATGTGAAACGTGACATTTCATGTTTAAATCTTCATTTATCACATCTTAGATTTACTTTTTGATCAGCATTGTGCATTTTTGCAATTTATCATACATTTTTGTAAGTGTTTGCTTTATAAATAATGAAAATAAACAGCAAGCAGAGCAGATCTGTATTCAGTACAGGTATCCAAATGGTATCTCTGTCCCCGGGGTGTTGCGCGGCCATGCTGTGAGGACAGGATCTTTTATCTTGGCTGACGTCCCAATCAATCAGCCCGACACTGATGGAGACCCAGGGTGCCCACATAGTCCTCTCGCGCACACACACCTGGAGCTCTTAACCCCTTCCTATTGCTCCTTTGTTGAAAAGCTGCCTTTTTGTTCAGAGTCAGGAGGAAGCTCTTTGTCAGCATGTCTAAGCTTTAACACACACACAGGAGCCTCTTCAGGACATTTATGTTTGATGAAGTGCATCCAAGAAAAAAGACACAATGATGTCCTTTGTCATCAGGTGGACAATAAACAATTGATTTCTTTTGACTTGATTTTCTATCATTTTCAACATTCTGCTGGTTTTGTGCACAAACTTGACATTGCAGTATGCAGTATCTATCTACCTCTTTAAAAAAAATGTTCAAGGTGACAAAAAATACATGAAATATAGGGTGTTAGATTTGGATACTGTTTTAACTAACTTGTGATTAATGTTTCAAATAAAAATATGATTGTTATTGCCGCATTATTTGAGTTAAGATTATATTATTAGGTCTTCTTCTTTTTTTATCATTTATTTCCATCTATCCATTTGCTACTGCTTATCCTATGCAGAGTTTATCATTTATTTATTCATTAGAATTTTACATAACTGAATTATTATTATTCGCCCCAATATTCAACTACCATCATCGTCCATGTCGGGTGGAGAGAAGAGTGGAGCTGAATCTTGTACGTACAGTTTCACTGTTTGTTGACCCTCCGGGTTCTCAGGTTAATCAAGTGATTGTTTCATGCTCTGATTTTTTTGTACATTTCAGTATCGTCAAACAGTGCTCCAAAGTGATTCATATGTTTATTGTCAGCAAAGTCATCGCTACAATAATTCAGAATCACTATGTATGTGGAAGTGGAAATAGACACATTTATGCTTTAAGTTCTCATGATCAAAGTAAATATATAGTGCACAGATTAATCAATAAAACTGAAACAACACATATTTAGATTTTGTTTTCATTCTGCTCTTCATGCTTCTGACAGGCTGGGTTTTTCCAATCCGAGGCTTGATTTATGGCACAAGGGAAGAGCATCAGCAACTGTGGAACTAAAGCAGGAAGAGGCATTGCTCTCCCCAGTAACGTCTGAGGAAATGGAATAACGGTGAAATAATGGTGAAAGATGAAGAACCTGCTGACAAGGAGAAAGAGTGATAGAAACTTAGGTAAAACAAGGGGGTTCACGAAGAGCTGAGGTGTGGAAATCTGTTCCTCTGTTGATACAGTGTTTCCTTTTATCACTGAGAGGGTTCAAACCATCTTTCTTTCTACTAGATCAACAGGTAACAATACTTGCTTATTTAACAATACAACCAGGTGTTTACTCTGCCTTTATCACAGACCTGAGACCAGAGTTGTCCTGGATTGACATCTCTGCATCTCCTCCACAAACAGGTCACCCGACCTCTCGTCTTTCTTCTCAAACATATCGGTTGGTGCACGTTCGGCCACCACAGCAATCCATCTCTGTTCCACCTCACGATGGCGGCCATTTCACGTGCTATTAGTCTCACAGGCATCATCATCTGCGCTGCAGCAGCAGAGACGTTACAGTGGCCATGCATCAGCCACAACAGGCTTCATTAGGTACCTAGCACCTGCTACCTACAGAGACCAATTAGAACACTGGGAGTAATGGGATGTAGTATCTCTCTGCCAGCTTCCCAACCAATCACGAGCCAGCGTTAATCACCTCAGTCCACACATTAACACTGATGAGGAAGTTAAGGTGAAAACTTTGTCCTTTGTTCTCCCTTCGTTTCCCAACAATGGATTTTGTTCTTTTATGCGATTCCTATCATACTGATGTGTGTTTAAGTGTTCATTTTTTTGGTCAGTTTGGTTTTATATTAGTTCTTTAGTGCTATAAAAAGGATGTAAAAGGTCATGTCTGACAGCTGAGCTCTGATTGTGATTGGGTGGGAACTAAGTACCATGGCTCCAGTGCCACCGTAACTCCTAATATCTCCAGGGCAACATTGGCTGCACTCGTTTCAGAGATATTTTGGCTGCATTCTTTACACTATGTTAGGCAGAGAAAAGGCAGTTTAAATGGGGCTTTAATCGAACCTTAACACGTCACACTATTTTACTAATGACATACTATTTTATAGGTTTAAAGATTAAAAATCCCTGTCCTGTCCTTGGACATCTGCCAAAATGATCATTCTTGATCCTTGAACCCCAAAAATGTGTCTCAATTAATATTATTAACTAATAATGATTATTATAGAATAGTCTTTTATCTGATATCATTAGCCTTTAGTAGACTTTTATAAATAGAAATCTATGAAGTGTCCTCACCCCCTCCTGGAACCGCCACCTTACCGTGGTGGAGGGGTTTGGGTGCCCTAATGATCCTAGGAGCTATGTTGTCGGGGGCTGTTTGCCCCTGGTAGGGTCACCCAAGGCAAATTGGTCTTAGGTGAGGGGCCAGACAAAGTGCGGTTCAAAAGACTTCTATGATGGTGAATAATAACAAGGACTTGTGTACCCTGCCCGGAGGGATACCGGGACCCCGCCCTGGAGCCAGGCCTGGGGAAGGGGTCCGTAGGCGAGCGCCTGGTGGCCGGGCCTTTTTCCATGGGGTCCGGTCGGGCTCAGCCCGAAAAGGAAACATGGGTCCGCCCTCATGTGGGCCCACCACCCACAGGAGGAACCATAGAGGCCCGGTGCTATGTGGATCGGGTGGCAGTCAAAGGCAGGGGCCTTGGCGGTCCGATCCCCGGTTGCTGAAGCTGGCTATCGGAACATGGAATGTTACCTCTCTGATGGGGAAGGAACCCGAGCTTGTGCGTGAGGTTGAGAGATACCGGCTAGATATAGTCGGCCTAACCTCAACGCACAGTTCGGGTTCTGGAACCAGTCTTCTTGAGAGGGGTTGGACTCTGTTCTATGCTGGAGTTGTCCCAGGTGGGAGGCGGAGAGCAGGCGTGGGCTTATTAATAGCTCCCCGGCTCTCAGCCAATGTGTTGGAGTTTACCCCCGTGGACGAAAGGGTTGCTTCCCTGCGCCTTCGGGTTGGGGAACGGGACCTGACTGTGGTTTGTGCCTATGCGCCAAATAGCAGTTCAGAGTACCCACCCTTTTTGGAGTCCTTGGAAAAGGTACTGGAGAGTGCCCCTACTGGGGACTCCATCGTCCTACTGGGAGACTTCAACGCTCATGTGGGCAATGACAGCGAGACCTGGAGGGGTGTGATTGGGAGGAACGGACTGCCCGATCTGAACCCGAGTGGTGTTCAGTTATTGGATTTCTGTGCTAGTCACAGTTTGTCCATAACTAACACCATGTTCAGCCATAAGAGTGTCCATAAGTGCACTTGGCACCAGGACACCCTAGGTCGACAGTCAATGATTGACTTTGTAGTCGTATCATCTGATCTGCGACCGTATGTGCTGGACACTCGGGTAAAGAGAGGAGCAGAGCTGTCAACTGATCACCACCTGGTGGTGAGTTGGATCAGGTGGCGGGGGAAGAAGCCGGACAGACCAGGTAGGCCCAAGCGAATAGTGAGGGTCTGCTGGGAACGTCTGGCTGAGGACCCTGTGAAAATGGTCTTCAACTCCCACCTCCGGAGGAGCTTCAACCACATCCCGGAGGTAGTGGGGAGCATGGAGTCTGAGTGGGCCATGTTCCGCGCTGCCATTGTCGAGGCGGCTGCTCGAAGCTGTGGTAGCAAGGTCGCTGGTGCTAGTCGTGGCGGTAATCCCAGGACCCGCTGGTGGACACCAGAGGTGAAAGGGGCCGTCAAGCTGAAGAAGGAGACTTACAGGTCATGGTTGGCCTGTGGGACTCCCGAGGCAGCAGACAGCTACCGGCAGGCCAAGCGATCTGCGGCTCGGGTGGTCACTGAGGCAAAAACCCGGGTGTGGGAGGAGTTTGGTGAGGCCATGGAACAAGACTTCCAGTCGGCGCCGAAGAAATTCTGGCAAACTGTTCGGCGACTCAGGAGGGGAAAGCGGAACCCCGTCCACACGGTCTTCGGTGTGGGAGGGGAGTTGCTGACCTCAACTGAGTCTATAGTTCGGCGGTGGAAGGAATACTTCGAAGATCTCCTCAATCCCACCAACACGCATTCTGAAGAAGAGGCAGAGCCGGAGGACTTTGGGCTGGGCCCTCCCATCACTGGGGTCGAGGTCGCCGGGGCTGTCAAACAACTCCGCAGCGGCAGCGCCCCGGGGGTTGATGAGATCCGTCCCGAGCTCCTGAAGGCTCTGGATGTTGTAGGGCTGTCATGGTTGACACGCCTCTGCAACATTGCGTGGACATCGGGGACTGTGCCTTTGGAGTGGCAGACAGGTGTGGTTGTCCCCCTTTTCAAGAAGGGGGACCAGAGGGTGTGTTCCAACTACCGGGGAATCACACTCCTCAGCCTCCCTGGGAAGGTCTACTCCAGGGTGCTGGAGAGGAGAGTGCGGCTGCTAGTTGAACCTCGGATTCAAGAGGAGCAATGTGGTTTTCGTCCTGGCCGTGGAACACTGGACCAGCTCTATACCCTCACGAGGGTACTGGAGGGGGCATGGGAGTTTGCCCAACCAGTCCACATGTGTTTTGTGGATCTGGAGAAGGCTTATGACCGTGTCCCCCAAGGTATCCTGTGGGGGGTGCTCCGGGAGTATGGGGTAGATGGCCTTTTGTTACGGGCTATTCAATCTCTGTATTGTCGGAGTCAGAGCTTGGTTCGCATTGCCGGCAGTAAGTCAGACCCGTTCCCAGTCAGGGTTGGTCTCCGCCAAGGCTGTCCTTTGTCACCGGTTCTGTTCATAATTTTTATGGACAGAATTTCTAGGCGCAGCCAAGCGGCGGAGGGAGTCGGGTTCGGTGGCCTCCGGATTCCGTCTCTGCTATTTGCAGATGACGTGGTCCTGTTGGCCTCATCGAACAGTGACCTCCAGCTCTCACTGGGACGGTTTGCAGCTGAGTGTCAAGCGGCGGGGATGAGAATCAGCACCTCTAAATCTGAGGCCATGGTTCTTAGCCGGAAAAGGGTGGATTGCCCACTCTGGGTCGGGGGAGAGTCGCTTCCCCAAGTGGAGGAGTTCAAGTATCTCGGGGTCTTGTTCACGAGTGAGGGGAAAATGGAGCGGGAGATTGACAGACGGATTGGAGCAGCGTCGGCAGTGATGCGGACGCTGAAGCGGTCCGTTGTGGTGAAGAGAGAGCTGAGCCAGAAGGCAAAGCTTTCAATTTACAGGTCAATCTACGTCCCAACTCTCACCTATGGTCATGAGCTCTGGGTAGTGACCGAAAGAATGAGATCGCGAATACAAGCGGCCGAAATGAGCTTCCTTCGCAGGGTGGCTGGGCTCAGCCTTAGAGATAGGGTGAGGAGCACGGACATCCGGGAGGAGCTCAGAGTAGAGCCGCTGCTCCTCCGCGTTGAGAGGAGCCAGTTGAGGTGGTTCGGGCATCTGGTCAGGATGCCTCCTGGACGTCTCCCTGGGGAGGTGTTTCGGGCATGCCCATCCGGGAGGAGACCCCGGGGCAGACCAAGGACACGCTGGAGAGATTACATCTCTCGGCTGGCTTGGGAACGTCTTGGTGTCCCCCCGGAGGAGTTGGTGGAAGTGGCTGGGGAGAGGAGCGTCTGGATGTCCCTGCTCAGGCTGTTACCCCCGCGACCAGGACCCGGATAAGCGGCAGAAAACGAAACGAAACGAAACGAAAACGAAGTGTCCTCACATAGTTTCACATTTTCAAACACAAGAGGAAAACTGTAATGATAAATTATATTTTCTCTTCATAATGAGACACAAACATAGTTTCATTTTGAAACTGTGCACAATCAATAAATTAAGCTGTTTTCAAAATAAGTACCTGTGATCTACTTAGTATTAGAGTGGAGCTGAAGTTTACTTGAAAGGACTGTTGATATGCTGAATAAAGAAAAACTTTGTTGTGCACATGGATTTAACCTTAATTTAATCTTAATCTAAACTAAAAATTTGGTGAAGAGGAGGAAAACCACCAAAATTTGATTTACCTTTTGGGCCTCACTGACAATGACCTTAAGAACTATAATCTATAGCCATGCGGAGGGGAATGTTTTTGCCGTTGTCCATGTATGTATAAACAAAACAACTCAAAAACGCCAAAGTGATGGACAAAAAAATAATTGCTACAGTGTAGCTGGTTAGCAGCCCACTAGATGCCTAATTTAATTTAATTACGGACAAAAGTTATGTGAACTTACATACACGTACACATACACGTATATACACTTGTGACTGTGCTGACCCCGACAACATGGATTCGATGACAAAGAGGAGTTGAAGACTGCAGTCGAGTTTCTGGTACTGACTTTTTGTGAGAAAACATGTTGCCACGTCAGCTATCTCAGTCTGGGACCAGAGGAACAGCAAAGATCTCAGTGTGCTCTACTGTATGTCATTGTAAGTGAAGTGGCTCTTTCCTTTTTTTTTTTTTGTTTGCAGCACTCGAACAGTACTGGGAAATTTTATTTGAAATTGAGTGGTCTGAAAAGTTTGGGAACCTCTGCTCTGCAGCGTTAGCACTCAACGGTAAGTCTAATATTTCACACCCCCAAGGACCTCCTCACACTTTGTCCACTTGTGTCAGAAGTAAAAGCACTTCTACCTCTGAGGGCTTCAAGTTGCCAGTTTGAGTGATGGCATGTGGCTTAGCCCAAACACAAGAAGTCCACATATTTGCTTCTTTTTTCCACTAACATTCTCCTGTCCGCCCTTCTCCCTCTGGCTCCCATCCCCCGCCAACCTGAAATGAAATTGCCCGGTCATGTAGAGCAGTGTCAGACCGAGGAGAAGCTGGCAATTCATCACCCGCCACCCGCTGCCTGTCACTGCTTTCTGGCGAGTGTGCAGGACGACTGTTTGCCTGCTGTCAGAGCTCCTCACCACCGACCATGTGTCCCTCCATCCCCTTAGGACCTCTAGTAAACACTACGAAAGGCCCTTTGCTTTCCTTCTCTGCTCTGACAGCTCCCTGCGTACGACTGGATGGAAGAGTGGAATTGAGACGGGGAAGGAGGGTGAAGCAGAAGGGGAGAGGAACCCAATTATCCAAAAAGGTGGCGGTTGGTGGTGTTTAAATCGGGTGGTGTGACCCCTGACCACAGCAGTCTACTGGCAAGAGAGTGAGGCGCCTCAGCACCAGGAAAACTAATGGAGCTCAATTTTACTGCCATTTCTTCCTCAAAGCATGGCTGCCCTACGGCGCTGCAAAGATTAGCCATTACCTTCCTGTAAATGCCCTGCGAGTGCCGCTAAAGCCTTGTCTCAAAACCATTAGGACGCTTGAAACCTCCCTGAGAGACAGCAGAGACACATCAAGCAGCTGATCAGCCCATTTGAAGCTACATTAGGGAGCTCGGAGTCGTGATGGAACCACAGCTCAACTGAGTGGATGAAGCCACTAACTGTGAACACGACGAGATGAGTTTAGCCATCAATTATGGAAACCTCTGCACACTCTCTGGCTCAGGAGGGACACCAGGACGTGATGAGAAGAAAAGAGCGGGAATCTTAATGATAGTAGCTTAAATAGATAGTAGCTCTTAGATAGTAGATCAGCTTAAAATCAGATTTGGTTATTATTGATTACATGACCATGATTAATTTGTTGGACTTTTTTGTCCAGGAAAGTTTTTCCCTTTCACCATCTTCGTGAGTGGACCTGCGTCAAACTGGTATCATTGGTTTTGGAGGGCTACAGTTTGCGTTAGTTAGCAGTTACTTCACAACAACTGAAGCCATCTGTTCTTCAGAAAAGCTATAAAATAAGATACACTTTCAGCAGAATCAGTGAGTGTACTAGCTTTGTACAGTGAGGCCCCACCCCCAGTAACAAGGTAGCTCTTACATGCTGTTGAAGATTGATGGATGGGTGGATCTGATATTACTGGTTGAAAATGGTTGGTACGTTCTGAGAAAACCTAATCTTATTTTGATGTAAAAAGCTTTTGACTTGATATTGTTAAAGAGGCACCATGTGACTGATCATTTCAGCTCTAAAAATTAGAGATGAAAACATTATTCCACAGATGGTTTACAGAGCCACCTGGTTAAAAAGTGTGGCCGGTTATTATTCTTTTTGTTGCTGTTTTCATGAGTTCAGAGGCAGATGTTGCTTCCAAAGTGGTGCCTAAATGTAAAAATTATTTTTTGCCATATGAAGTAAAAAAAAAACAATGACCCATCATGAAGAAATTAAGAGGCTGTGAAAAAGTGTCCATAAAAAAAAAAAAACAACTTTATTATTGTTGTAAGGTAAGATTGACAACAACATGCTTTTACCACAATAAAAAATAAAAAGATATTGCACTGGTTTGACTCTAGCTATATCTTATTTCTCTCTTAACATCTTCCTAAAGCTTTCACTATGCACAGCTGACACTTCCGCCTCTTTATCAGTCCTTAAAGACAAACATAAACACATAGCATGGAAGAACTGCCATTGTCTGCAAAAGTTGAAACTACTTAGACGCAGACACACCATAATGCTCATTGTGTTCACAATGTGTGTGTGGTAACAAGGCTTCATCTCGTCGATCGTCACAACCAAAGTCACATCAAAGTTCAATTAGTGGTAAAATGAACAAAACCACAATGTCATGATTCGAGTCCTAATTTTCTCTGTGTTGAGTGTCTTACCAACTAAATTGCGGCCTGGAAACTTCAGATAAAAGAGATTTTAAGGACTGATGGATGTTGTTGCACAAAGTGAATCTCAGTTTTGGCCACTTTAAGTTTTAAAATCAGCACAAAATTTCCTGCAGCAGTTCTACAAAATGAAAAGAAGTTCATTAAAACAGCTTCCTGTGACAGTGAAGATAAACGAGCAAAACTACAAAAACTTATTTGTTTACCTAAAACATGAAAATCTAAAAGGAAAGTAAATTAATAAATGACGTAAAGATAAACTTGACGGACTTTTATCTTTGTTGTGTTTTTCCCAGCTTACAAATACACGTTACACACTTCCTGAATTCCTGACGTCCTAAAGTGTTTTAATGAAAAACAGTTCTGACGCAGCTTCATGTATGCGCTCTCAGACTGGAGGTGGAGGTGCATCATGGGAAAACTGCATGATGAGTGTCCATGGACATCCTTTCTACACATCGGCTGTGTCTATTGTCAGTGGAGACAGTGAAACTGGCACCATGAGATTAGATGGCACTAGTACTCATCTATGTGTTTGCAGATGGACTGGACTGTGCAGCATTACACACACACATGCTCAGAAAATCCAAACTGCAAGCCCTGAAACAAAAGTGTAAAACACAAATGATAGATTTTAAAAACAAATTTGGAGGATTTAATGTTTGACTAATCTTTAATCAATCAATCAGGCTTTGAGAGCAAACAGTGATGAATCATTGAACACTTAAATGTTTTTCAGACTGACCAAAAGAAATTTTTGATCGATAATCAGCCAATATTTGTTGACATAATCTCAAGGAGTTCTGTACGTTTCCTCCATCTCACACTCATAGTTTTGAGTTACACTGAAATCAAGTTTACGATTTCAGAATTTTGAGAAACATTTTTTTTTTCTCGTGATTCTTTCTTATCAGAATTCTACAAATTAAAATCAGACGTGAGAAAAAAAAATAATGAAGTCAGAATTATTTTAAAAAAAAAAAAAAATAATAAAAGCAGAAATTTTTTTTTTTTTACAGAATTAAATTCAAAAATGTTGATCAGTTTGAGAAAAAAAGAATTTTGAGGGAAAAAAATGCAAAATGCAAAAGAGAATAAAGTCAGAACTTTTTTTTTTTTTTTTTTTTTTACATATTCTCCCAAAATAATATTTAAAAGTGGAACTAATGTTCTTCTATAGTTCACTGATGTCACTAAGAAGGTAAAGTTGATGTCTGAAAAAAACAAGAAGCTTTGAGGATAAAGAAATTAAATCTCTTGCTTGGTTTCAGTATCAATAAGACAGATGTCAGGTTGCTTAAGTGTTCAATCACTCTGGAACCAGGTCCAAACCAAAACCAAGCCATTAAAGTCTGAAATTGTCTTTTTAAATGCTCACACTGTTGTTGCCTGCTCTGAAACTTCTTCAGTGCTTCTGACTCTGTCCTTGCTCGCGCTCAACACCAGATTATTTAATGTGCCACCTCTTCTGTTTCTGAAATAAAAGTGATTCTGACAACTCAAAACAAATCAAGAACAACATCCAACATGTTGACTTAATCGACAAAAACATTCTTTTCAAGTCTGACGCCAACAAAGACAGCTTTAAATCCACAATCCACTACTTCCTGATTCAGGCTGTTTCAGTTATGTGCGCTGGACTTTCTTCCATCACACAGAAAAAATATGATCGTGCCGCATGATGAGTCATCATGATTATACTGACCTGTCACAGGAGGTCTGATTGCTACAGGCAACACAAACAGAAAACAACATGTAAACATGATACAAAGATCGCCACACTCAGCGCTGATGTCCTTTAAATGGAGCCCGACAGCTAATAATTCAACTGAAACTGGGCGTTCATCTTCAACTCATGACATCTATTAATTTTCTTACAAACATAACAAAAAAGTGTTTCAGATACGAAGGAGGATTCAGAGATGTTATCAGAATGACACAGAAGAAATTATAGGAATAGAAAATAAAAACAAGGATTTAACAGGAAGCTGAGCTCCAATGGCTCCAGCATCTTTCTGTTGAGTCATTTTTCTTAATCCTCCCACTAGTGAGATAAAAGTTTTGTGCAAAGCCTGACGCTCCAACACAGACACTCAGGCAATAAACTGACAAACAGCAGAACTTTAAATATTATCATACATATACACAGACAACCATGCACAGGTTAACAAACGCTCTCATCCACACACACCAAGTGAAGTCCCATCACGTTACAGGATTAGAGGCAAAAAAAACCAAGCAAAAAAAACCAAACAAAAAACGCAGCAAGTTGGTCCACATACAAAAAAAAATGGCCTTTAGAGGCCGACTGAGGCTGGAAATAAAAAAACAGGAAGCGGTCCAACAAACCATCAGTTTGAGCATGCTCATTCTGCAGCTGAGTGACAGTTAAGCAGGTGAAAGATTCAAACCCTTCTTTCTCGTGTGTGTTAGGAACAAACAACGTCTGAATTTAGAGTCCTCACTTTGAACACCTAGTACTCCTGGTTAACTCTGATCAGCTCTAGAATGACCCCGACTACCCATTACCCCCAATGTGGGGCCTACAGAGTAAGCATAATACAGAATTCCACCAGCCAACAGCTAACTTCCAGTTTAGCTCCCTGCTAACCTCAAAGTTGATCAAATAATTATATTGTATATCTAGATTTTTCTATTGTTGTTAGTCGAAATGCATTAAATACTGTTACTGACACAGACAATTTCAAGTGTGAAGATGCCATTATACAGGTGCCTGTAACAGTGTAAGCTAATGGGTGACTAAGTTTATGGTGACCATGCATTATTTGATGTTGTAATTACACAGTTTGGACAATGGTCAAAATTTGCTTAAGAGCCTGCCACTGTTTTCCCCAGGGGTTTGAGTGGGACCACATGGAAACATGCTAATGCTATATGCATTGGGTTTTGGTAGGATTTTTTTGTAATGAGTCCAGTATGTAACATTGTGTTATGTTTAGATTTAGCTTTTAGCATTTGTTGGGACAAATTAGCTTTATTTTAAACCTGCAAAATATGTCTTTTTACCTGCTGCAAGTGACAGTTAACAACATTCTTTGCTAAGAGCAGCACAAATCAAGGACAAATTTCCAAAATGGTTTCAAACTGGGATGCAACATGACAGCATCTTAGCTTAGCTCTCCTACTTCATGCTCATTTCCAAACATTTAAAATAAAATGTGGAAAGAAGTGAAACTTGAAACATATCTAGTGTTTTTTCTTAACAGTAAATTCACCTTTGACAAAAAATAATTTGTTTGTAATGTAATGAATGAATGACTGAATGAACATTATTGTAATACAGCTACAGTCCTAGGTTATAGAAATTACTGACTGGAACTTTATAATGTGCGCTTAAGAATCAAAGAAATTATGGCATGCAGACAAAGACTAATCTCTTTAATGTGCAGTGCACTCATGGCAAAGTTTCTCCTACTGCAGACCTGCTAGAAAAGATTTTGATTTGGCCTCGTTATTTGCCTGCTGAGCGTTCACGGACAGTGCAGGTTTAGTCACTCTAATGTTTTTACACAGATTGCTAAACTCACTTTATTGCTGCAATACAATCTAAGGGTCTTAGGATGGCAGATGCTGTTGGCCAATGAGGAAAGTGTAGATCTAAGTTCTTTTCACATCATATGGACCACTGAGCTCTTTATTTCCAGCCGCATACATTTTTGCAGAAAGAGAACAAATAGATCCTGACATTTAGTCCAAAAGCAGGAACTGAAGAGATGGGACACCTAAATAACAAACATGAACATTCAGAGCACGGAACATCTGGAATCGAACAACCTCATCTGTCTCTCTATACCTTTCTTCTGCTGTGAAGTGAAACTATGATTATTGTGATTATGTTTTCTTCCAAACATGCAGTTTGTGTGAGCGTTAAATCTCGAGTCAGAGTGTTGCAATCTGAACATTTTGTTCTGGTTCTTTAATGCTACGTCTTCTTGCTGGTTGCTTTGTCTTGCTGCAAGGATGATGCAGACATGGTGGTGGTGGCGGCAGCGGCAGCTGCCGTCTGGGGGCCGGACCTCTTGCGCTTTGGCTCAGATGCTGCAGAGGAGCTGAGGTTTGCGTTGTGGCCGGGCGGACGAAGTGCTGATGCAGATGTGGCAGAACCTGTTGAAAGGCTCTCTGGGGTGTCCTTGTTGGATGCTAGTGGAGCTAAGCAGTCTTTCTGGGTTGAGGGTTTCATCGACCTCTGTGACGTGGTTGGTGAAGCAACTTGGTCACTTTTCTGTTTTGGTGAGGTCTCTGATAAGTTGGGCGACTGGAGTAATTTTGGGGGAAATGAAAAGGCATCAGTTGGAGTGACTTCTGGGGTTCCACCTCCGGATGGTTTCTGGTCCTTCTGGGTCTTGTCCACAGCTGTGCTCAGTTTGACTGGGCCCAGAACGCTCTTAGCTACTGTTGCGAGCTGGGACACGACTTTATCCATGCCACTCTCAGGGACTGGAACAGGGGAGCTGGGACTGCACCTGGAGGGTGACAAATAAGCCAAGGTGAGACCTGAGGCAGCAGCTGCAGCTGCACACAGTCTCCGATTGTCGGCCTCCTTCTTCTCCTTGGGGATGCCTGGAGAGGAGCAGGAGGTGCGAGGTGTCTCTTGGCAGTCAGTGGTTCTGCAGTCTGCAGTGCTGCTGGTACTTCTGGGTTCAGTGGTATTCGTGGTGGCTCTGCTGTTGGGAGTATTTGCACTGAGGATGCTAGAGGGGACTGTGGCTCCCAGGTTGTCCAGGGTTTGGTGGTCTGATCTGATCTCAGATGCTGTGGCCTTTCCCCTGAGAATGCTGCAGTCCTGTGGAGCTGGCTTGAGGAAAGTGTCCTTGCTGACTGAGATGAAAGCACTGCCTGGGGTGGAGAAGGGAAGGGGGCCCTGAGAGTGTTTTGTGCTACCGCTGGGCCCTAAGATCTTCCTCTCCTGTCCTGCGCTGTCTTCTGTAGATGAGGTCGACCTAGTATCTTTTACTCCTGGACAGGAGGCTATTTGACTGGGTTTGACCTCTGTGAGGGAGAGAAGGGTGTGTGAGGGAGTGGGCCTGCCCATTGGTGAGGGACCCATGTGCAAGAATGTGGCATGAGGGCTGCAGGTGGAGAGGCAGAGTGATGGCAGCGTGCCTCCAGGGCCGGTTCTCACCATGGTGGGCCTCAGCAGGGGAGGTGGAGTGAAGGTGGCCCCCCTTCGTCCTTCCTGGCTGTCCTCCGAGCCTTCGTCTGTGTCGTCCTCAGATGAGTCAACCTCGTGGATGGCATCTTGCTTTTGCAGTGACTCCCTGCGCTCGGCACGGTCCTGCCGGATGGCAGACAGTTTGTCCTTCAGCTTGCTCTTGCCAGGGGCAAGGCCCAGTGAGACAGACACTGCGCTCAGGCCATGCCCTTCCTGACGCCCTAACTTCCTGGATGATGAGGAGTGTTTCTGCAGGCTTCCCTTTTCCACACCACGTCCTGCTGACAGAAGACCCTCACTGGCTGACTCCTGAAGTTCAGTGAAGAAGACAGAATATACCTGACTTAGTATACAGTCATACCAAAACAACCACAGGATGCAGTGAACACATACAAAATAAATAAGCTGTTGTGTTCATCAGTCACACTTCTCCTAGAATTCATCACAGCTGTGTTTAAATATTTAGTGTATAGACAATCTTCTTGAGTCACATCGTACCTGAAGACTCTGCAGACTTGGTTCCCTCTGCAGAATCTCCTTCTTAAACTCTGAGTGTGAGATGTCCAGACTGTGTTTCCGGTTCCCAACAGCTCCCACCGCCAGCTTCTTCTCCCCAGCTGTTGCCAGGCCGGAAGGAGACGACGGAGAGTTTGAGATGGAGGCAGCCAGCTTCTCGGCCGACTGCACCCTCTTGAGGAGCGGAGAGCGTGGAGGCTCGGCGCTCTTCGGCCTGGATATCTGCCTCACAAGGGGAGGGGAGGAGTGGAGCTTCACGGGGAATGACTGGCCCACAGCAGACTGGCTGAGAGCAAGGCTGGGCAGTGGGGAAGGTGAGCGCTGTGGAGAGGTGCTCTGAGGGGTCGGTGAAGGCGTGCGGGCGAGTGGCGAGAGGGGAATGTTGCCAGCAGACTTGCGTCGAGGCGAGCGGTACTGTCGCTGGAGCTTTGGGGCAAGGCCATGCAGCGAGCTTGGCCGGATGTGGCCAGAGCTTGCGGGGGAGTTGGGGACACTGGAACTGGGAGAGCTGCTCTGAGAAGAGTTTCCACCAACTGAGGGGACAGTAAAGAGAACAGAACTAATATATCAGCTGAAATATTCTTCTGTTGAGTCCATAAAAGGTTTAAGTAAAAGACTAATCTGTGCCTTTTCAAACAAAGATATGAATGATTCAGTTACTGTTTTCATAATGAAGATTTTTCCAGCACAAAGTAGCAATTAACACCAATAAGTAAATAACCAACCAACCATACGAAAACATTTGCCATCACTTAGAATATCAGAGCATCCCCCAGGCATTTCTATTCATTGTGTTATGTTTTTTTTTAGCATTTTTAAATGCTTCATATCTCTAAAATTTGTGCAGTCTAAGCTAAAAGATTTTGTAAGGAAATAGTGTCAAAAATAAAAAATAAACAAATAAATAAAAAATTTTTTTTA
>KV751401.1:507648-545980 GCA_001698575.1 Mola mola
GATGCCTGAAATAAAGCAACCTTCTGAATATGTTCAAATTGAAATGTTTCAAGCAGCATTCTGATAAAAAAACAGAAAAACAAACGCTGGTATTGCTTGGAAAAAAAAACAACCTGTATGAACAGTTATACTGATGAAGTAAACTGAATAAATATATTGAAAAAAAAAAAAAAAAAGTTCACAAAATTTAGGATTTTTTCACGTTAAATTATTTCCAATCTGGTGGTCTTACATTAAAGCAACAAAGGTCACCGTTATTTTATATAGTTCACTAGAAAAACATAAATAAGAAAATAGCTGTGAAGCTCTGTTTACATTTCATACCTTTATTTGATAATTGTGTGATATTCTGTTTGTTTAAAAAATAAGTGGTTCCAAACCACAAATGATAAAATGATTTTTTTCATTGATGACAATGTACTTAATCTTGATAATGAGTCAATACAAGGAGACAGCTGAAAGGAAGAAAATATTTTATATATCATATTTTATGCCGAGGCGGCACAGTGGTGCAGTGGTTAGTGCTGTTGCCTCACAGCAAGAAGGTCCTGGATTCGATTCCCGGGTCAGGGCCTTTCTGTGTGGAGTTTCCATGTTCTCCCTGTGCCTGCGTGGGTTGTCTCCAGGTACTCCAGCTTCCTCCCACAGTCCAAAAACATGCAAACTGGGGGTTAGGTTAACTGGTCACTCTAAATTGCTTGTAGTTGTGAATGTGAATATGAGTGTGGATGGTTGTTTGTCTCTATATGTCAGCCCTGTGATGAACTGGCGACTTGTCCAGGGTGTACCCCGCCTTCGCCTGAAGATGCCGAGATAGGCCCTCCCCGTGACCCCTAACAGGATAAGCGGTAGAAAGTGGATGGATATTTTATGCCACCATGTTAAACAGCAGCTCACTTCTTTGTAAATAATGTGACAGTGATATCACCGCTGCCTCAGAGTCCGACTGAAAATCACTTAATAATGGATGTTTGCAGCTGTATGAACATAGTGAAAGTTCAGAAGGAGTGATCAACACCCGCTGACGGATCACCAGAGCTGAGATAGCACTTGACCGTCTCCTCTGCCCTTAGATGACCAACGGGGGACCTGACTGGGTCTCCCAGGGGATCCAGAAGAGGATGCAGGTTGCCATGGTGATAGCCAGGCAGGTCGCTAAGGGTCTTGTGACAGGACGGGATGCAGGAGAAGAGGAATGGAAGAGCAGTGGAGAAAAGGGAGAGAGGCGAAGAAGGAAAGGGGTGAAGGTGAAGGAAAAATCAAAGGCTTGAGAAAGAGCAAAGGAGGACAGATGGAGGAGAGGTGACCTGGCCTCCTGTGAGCCTTGTAATGAGGTCACAACACAAGGAGAAAGGGAACGGCATGGGTGAATGGAGGAATGGATGAACGAGGTAGGCAAAGACCTGAGCCTTGAAGTGGAGCGATGGAAAGTGAAACGGTTGTTTTCAAACTGAAAATAAAAGCTGATACTTTAACACATGAATTGATAGACAATTTCATCAATATTTCACATCCAAAACATCCCAAATAAAAAAAAAATGTAGTTTATGTTTATCTTTGTAGAAATATAGTTGATTGAGTTTAAGGGTCCGTTTCAGTCCGCCAAAACATTGAAATTAATTTTTAGAAAGAAAAACTTCTGTAAGAAGAAACTTTACTTCCATTGAATTTAAAAGGCAGAGAGATGTGAAAGTGAAGCTAGTGTGTTAGTGTTGCAACATTCAAATTTTAGAGGTGCAAAGTTGCAGCAAGTTGGTCTGTTAAAAGCCCTGGTAGTTCTCCTCTTTTATTTGATTATTAAATCAGGTTTACATAAAAATATTTGATCAGGATAGACAGTGATTAAAATGATTTTTATGATTTGGGTGAACAGGCCATTTAAAGTGAAGAACTCCAGCACGTAAAAGTTCAAGCTTAAATAGCTGTGGTTTTTCTGTTACTTCAGTTAAGTTGAGTTTGTTGCACTCCACTTACAGACGGGTATCAAATGCAATGTTCGTCACTGTTTACGTCCTAAATGGAGAAAACAGAACAATTCTAGTTGTCCAGAGAATCTTTCACAAATTACATTACAAACTAGCTGTATTCTATAAATCATACTGTTGCTATACAATGTGATCAAATGATCTCAAAGAATTAAAGACGGTAAATCTTGCTGTCTGTTCAACCCCTTCAACATCTGAATTATTAACATCCTGCAGAGGATCTTTCACAGAATTTAACTGACTATAAGAATGAATTGTTAATTAAAATGATTAATGTCATAGGCCTCTAAAACATGCTTAATTATTTTTTAGATTTTGAAAAGCTGCTACAAAAGATGCTACAACAAACAAGCAGCTTTTGTTTGAAGCTAAATCTAAGAAATTACTAAACAAAAATTTAGTTTATTTAGGGTTACAGGAAGTCACATCCACATAAAAACAGCAAATGAGCAGCTTGAACAGATTAGAATAATTTGAAACAACGTGAACTTTTCCTTTAACAGCATAAACTAGAGCGAGCGTCATTGTCAGACTGGACAATAAAGCCTGACCGAATTAAAACAAAATGGACTCAACTGTAAAGTCTGCCTCGTCCAAGATGTGAGTGAACACCTTCCACTCGCTCCTCCTCAGCACCTCCTCCAGCACCTGCTCCTCCTCCACTAGCCTCCTCTGCCACGATATGCAGGACATGTTTCCAACAAAAAAAGGAGGAATTTCTCTAAAAAAATGGAGGCAGGGAGGCTGTTTTTACAACTCTGTCCACCTGCTCATCCTATCCTCTCCTCGGTGAGTCTGTTCACTTGCTGCCACCCGTCAAAAACAAACAAAAAAAATGGTGCCTGACTAATGATGTCATCACTTAACCTGCATTGCAGCATTGGCATCCAAACCTTCTCCAGATGTGTTTAAAACCAGTTTCCTTGCACCCTCAGAAATCGATCGAAGAGGCTTCATGCTCGTACACCCCCCTCCCCTTCACGAGCCCACCCGCCAATCAGAGACAGAGGAATACCCGCAAATCCCCGCCCAACCCAAAACCATTTGACTGGTCGTCTGGGAGAGTCATCCGTCAGCCCCTGGTGATTGCTGGAGTGTGAAATTAAAATTGAGGAGGGTGTGTGTGTGCATGTACGCATATCGGTGTGTTCATGATTGAGAGATAGTTTGGGTGTATGTCCCAGCAGAGCAGAAGGTCAAAAGGAGGCCAGTGGGAGCCATAATGTTGCCCCCTGAAGCACTGAAAACTGGGCTAATAGAGATGTCACCACGGACACACACACACACACACGTAAATATAATTTTGTGCTCAAATACACAGACAGTTCAAAAAGTCCCATCATGCCTTGGTACGATTAGCAACCCTGACAGTAAAATCGCACAGTATGTCTTTGTGTGTGTGGGTTTATGATATGTACTTGCAGACAGATGGAACATCTGTGTTACACACACACAAACAGGTGACCATGAGGTAAACAGGGGCCATTTTTTAGGTGTGTGAAGGAATGTTAAAGAGCTCAGGGAGTCTGAAGCAAGTTCCCCCGGATGTTCATATGACAACACAAGGCGCTGACGACTATAACCATGAGAGAAGGGGTGCGTCATGCTGTGAGTTGTGCCACAGTAAACGGAGCGTGACACTGAATAGTTATGGTCATGATGTCCTCATCACCATCCAGGACAGACTTTTCTCACACAAGACTTGTCACCAGAGAGAAAACTAGTATTTGAAAGTAGTTGTTCCATAAATATCAGGAAATATTCAGTCGAAAAAATATTTTGTAAATTATGATAGGACTCTCCACGTTGCTATAGAGGAATAGTGACAAACGATGAGTATTAGAAGTGACTGTGCTCTGGGAAATTGTTCTGAATGATTAGTTGATGAATTAATTAGTCGATTAAAAGAAAATGTAAAATGATGCTGCTTTCCATTCATTTCTGATAAAAAAAAATTATGGTTTTTGACTTGTTAATGGGACAAAAGAAGAAATCTGAAGATGACACTGGAAAACTGATGTTATTTTTATTTTGTGATATTTGAGAAATAATTTAAAAATAACTGATTAATTTTGGAAATAACCAGCAGATGAAAATAATTGTTATTGGCAGCTTTACTTTTGAAAAAACAATTGTGGAATCTAAATCAGGAATGAATTTCAACAGAATTTAATACCAATCAGAGGTCTTGAGTTTAAAATAGTATAATTTAATAACACTTTTGTAAAATGCTGTTTTAATGCCTCTTATTCCATATGTGAATGACTTCTGCTTAGCTTGCTTTGCCTTGTAGCTGTTAACATCAAAATATATTTATTACAATAAATCCATTATACTTTTTTCTCAAATACTCCACAGTGAAAGGATGCATGTTCTTCCTCTTTTCCAAAATGTTTGGCTGTTTGGTGGACTGGAACAGTTCTATTTACTATATTTGTTTTGAAAGGTTATAACTTACCAGTGGGGTATTTCTAAAAGCTGCTTATTGCAGGACAGTGAATAAACTGTTGATATACTTACATCTTGCAGCAGTTTCTCCAGGTTCTCCTGGAGTTCGTAGAAGTAGCGGGAGGTGATGAGGCCCTCTCGGCTCTTCTCCAGGCAGTCTCGGGACAGCTCAATCAGCTGATGGTGGATGAAGCTCAGGACCCCATCGGCCAGCGGGCACACTTTATCCAGGGCTGAGGAGGAGAGTAACTCCGCCAGACGCTCCTCCATTTGAGCTGTTGCCTGAGGGGAGGAGATGGGGGGGTGGGCAAGGGTGAATCATGGATGGGGAGAGACAAATGAGACCAAAATGCAGATGCATTGAAGAAAATAATGGATTTGATTTCATGCTAAATAATAATTAAAATACAAAACATTATATTATGTTGTCTGAACGTACTACATATTTATAAACCACATTCTCAAAAATATCTAAAAACATCAAAATAAAGTCGGTATAAATCTAAATGCTAGAAGATTTGAACATTGGTTTAAAACTGGGTGACTTTAGGTCAGACCGCTCATATCATTCATATGAGATTATCAACAGAGATTTGTTTATTTGTTAGTTTGATCATTTTTGAGCTCCACATTCTTATTTTAAGTGTTAATATCTACTACTTCGACGTTCAGTGAATTTAATTTTATCTATTTGTTTACATTTTAATTACTTTGTCTTATATGCAAGTCATCAAAATCTAATCGTATGAAGTAAAGATCAATGAGTGAATGTGTTCTGCGCAGGAAGTGTGTATCTGTACTAACCTTGGGGAACCTCTCCTTGTACACATGGTTCATCATCACAATCTCGTGGTCAAAAGAGATCGGCGAGCGGCCAGGACTGAAAAAACAAACATGCAAATACAGATAAGTGTTGGCCCATGACTGTAAATAAATGTGGCCGAAATGAGAGCTGCAGGATAATTATCATCTCCTAGTGGCTGGCTGCAGTATAGGTCTCCTCTTCAATGTAAGCAGCTGTGACATGAACGAAAATAAAAACTCACCATAAACATCAATCACACTGATGTTCAAGTGTTATATTGTAATAAGTAGCTGATATAATAAAATTTGACACTATAAAAATGGGGTTAAATGTCACGATTGACAGCTAAGCACTGCTTGTGACTGAGTCTGAGAGTTCCATAACGCTGAAACTCGACCCAATCACTACTGCACAGACCCGAGGGCAATTTGGTCCTTGGTGAAGGGCCTGATGAAGTGCGGTTCAAAAAGATTTTTACGATGGTGACTAACAAGGAATTGTGTACCCTGCCCAGAGGGGTATCGGGACCCCGCCCTGGAGCCAGGCCTGGGGAAGGGGCCCGTAGGCAAGCGCCTGGTTGCCAGGCCTTTGACCACGGGGTTAGGTTGGGCTCAGCCCAAAAAGGAGACATGGATCCGGCCTCATGTGGGCCCACCAGCCACAGGAGGAGCCGTAGGGGTCCGGTGCTATGTGGATCGGGTGACAGTCAAAGACAGGGGCCATGGCGGTCCGGTTCCCAGTTGCTGAAGATGGCTATTGGAACATGGAATGTTACCTCTCCGGTGAAGAAGGAACCTGAGCTTGTGCGAGAGGCTGAGAGATACCGGCTAGATATAGTCGGCCTAACCGACTAACCTAACCATGTGGGCTTAATAATAGCTCCTGGTTCTCAGCAAATGTGTTGGAGTTTACCCCGGTAGATTAAAAGGTTGCTTCCCTGCGCCTTCGGGTTGGGGAACGGGTCCTGACAGTGGTTTACGCCTATGCGCCAAATAGCAGTTCAGAGTACCCACCCTTTTTGGAGTCCTTGGAATAGGTGCTGGAAAGTGCCCCTACTGGATCTCCATCGTCCTACTAGGAGACTTCAACGCTCATGTGGGAAATTAAAGCGAGACCTGGAGGGATGTGATTGGGAGGAACGGCCTGCCCGATCTGAACCCGAGTGGTGATCAGTTATTGGATTTATGTGCTAGCCACAGTTTGTCCATAACTAAAACCATGTTCAGCCATAAATGTGTCCATATGTGCACTCGGCAACAGGACACCCTAGGTCGACGGTCAATGATTGACTTTATAGTGGTATCGTCTGATCTGCAACCGTATGTGGTGGACACTTGGGTAAGGAGAGGAGCAGAGCTGTAAACTGATATCTATCTATTTTTATATTTTATATTTATATTTGAAAGATGATTCACAACCCGGCTGCAAATTCTCATGTATTATCATTACAGTGAGTCACAGAGGAAAAAGCTCCTGCAGCTGTTCATAAAGTGTTCCCAAGTTTTTTCAAGGATTCTTAATTTTTTTCCCCAATGTTGGACATATTTCTAGATCCAAACATAGATGGTAGCCAGCAGTAATACATACTCTTAACTTTGCCAGATATATAAACCATTTGGCAAAACAAATTCTTAGTTCTCATGAAAAACACAAAGCAGAAACTGGTTTGGAAACAACAGGACTGACCTGCAGAGACACACATGACCTGAATGGACGCAACACACGGGATTGTTCAGGGAATAAAACAGGACATGGTCACACACACTCTAATGGGACCTTGGGGTCTTCTTTGTGTGTGTCTCAAGCGGTGTAAACTGGGTACCATGTCAACTTCTGATGCCTCAGGAGACCAGCAGACCATGAGTATACATTGTGTGTGTGTGTGTATGTGTGTGTGAGTGTGTAAATAATAAACCAGGCTGTCACTTCCCAGGTGGGTTTAATGACCTGACAGCCTGATGTCAGTAGATGTCTTCTTCAGTCCATACCAGCTCCAAAAGAATATCAATGCATCTGTCTTTCACTCAGTCAACTCCATCTCCACTCTCTCTCCAGGGACTCGCTCATGCTGCATCCCCTCAACCTTTTTTCACAATAAGACAAACCTGTCACAGCAGCAATATCTTTGACCTTTCTGAGTTTCACTTTCAGGAGAATGACGACAGGTGACAGGCAGTGTGTGCGTGTGTGTGTTTGGAAATTTTATTCCAAGCTATTTTAGGCTTTGTTTGTCTGCTGTATTTTCAATTCCATCCATTCCTGCAGTAAACATTTACTGTTGAGTACTGAAAACACAGTTTTAGTGTTTTGGCTGAACTTAACCAAATTTTTCTCTTATCTCAAATATGTTAAGATGATATTCTGCATCAATGTGTACCACAAAAGTTTGTCTTTTTACTTCCCATATTAAGAGACAACAAAGGCCTATCAGGTAACTTTGGTGCAAGGTCTGATGTCTTGTGCTGTACTTAAATCTATAATTTCATATACTGTCTGGTTTTACAAGAAAAGTGTGTAGAACTTGACAAGCAGGAAATATTAAAAATGTAGTTCGATAGCTACACAATGATAAATAAAACTAGGAAAAAATTACAGTCCAGGGCACCATCCCTATAAAGTGAAGACTTGCATAGGATAAGGGTTGCATTTTCCTGGTGGGATTATCCTGTATAAAAATATTGCCAAATCACTTAACATTTTACTACCTTCACACTACCACATATCACTTCCTTTTCCCTTACTTAAATGACAATGGACATTGTCATCAGTTTTATACGGGTAAGGAGAATGTGATTTCCCATTTTGAAAACATTTTTTGAAAACATTTTACTTGTGTAAAACTACTGTAAATTATGTGGTATCAGAGGCATTTCTTATACTGGTATCGGTTTTGAAATAACTGTGGTTGAGTATTTTTAGTTCTGTATACCTGTCAATGAGAGTTTTTGAATGCTGAACAAGAAAACTCATATGATCTCAAACATTCTTAATAATCTGTTATTGTCATGTTGTTGTGTTCTGTACAAGTGACATCTATTGCACGTCTGTCCATCCCAGGAAGAAGGATCCGTCCTCTCTGGTTCTTCCTGAGGTTTCTTATTTTCCCTTTTAAGGGTTTTTTAAGTTTTTCCTCACCTGGTTTGAGGGTCTAAGGGCAGAGGGTGTCACATCTGTACAGTTTGTCAAAGCTCAGTGAGATAATATGTAAATTGTGATTTTGATCTATACAAATAAAATTTGATTTGATTTGATTTGAAATCTTAAATAACTAAGACAAAACAAAAAAACATCATTTATAATAGTATTATCAAAACCAAACCAAACAAAAGGAAATATGTAAAAAGGAAACCTAAAAATACTAAGAAGAGAAACATTGCAAAATAATGAGAGTGTGAGGTAAAAATATGAATTGGGGGTTCCAGATGTCTTTGTTGGTATGAGTCATCAGTGCACACATACATACATAGACACACACACACATGACACACAATGAGGTAATACTTTAGGTCATCCATCGGCAGCTCACAGTCCAATTACCAGCCTAATTGTACTGAGAACAGCCTGAATGTGACATATTAGCTGAACGTCATGGAGGAAGTTTATCACTAGGCCAACATGTACAGTGACAGGTACATACACACGCGTACACATACTACAGTACATTACCTTGCTTCTGTTTGTCTTTTGTTTACGCTACTTTGTTAGTGAATAAGATTTCTGTTAAAAGGAAAGTTCAGTGAGGAAGGTATTTGTAATTTGAGTTAACTGACTATTTAATTCTGTGCCCATACAAACACTGAACTTGACTGATATGTGTCAGCCACTCGAGCTGAAAACACTTTCAACTTTTAAACTCTCCTGCAGTGTTGGTGTTTCTTGAGAAAGAGAAAATCAATCAGGAGGGGCTTTCTCTGCCAGTGGGTTCTGTGATTAAAGGTTAGCCTTGACAAAGACGGATTCAGTGCTGGAGGCTGCTAATGTACATTCTTTCATTTTCCCTGAATATCCTCTTCTTCTCATCTCCATGTTATTCTTCCTGTGTGCTTGTGGCTCTGAGCCGCTTTATTAAAATAAAGCTCCCGTTCAGAGTGCGCTGCGGTGGAGGTCGAAGTGAAGTCTCTGGGATGAATAACACAGGAAAGCCAGACAAAGGCTAATTACTACATGGCTGTATTTCTGGTGTAATGGGAAATAAAAATCGCCTCGCAGCAAAAGAAAAAAATCTTCTGTGTCATTATTTTGAGTAACGACCTTGGAGACAAGTCTTTGGAGAAAGTTGTGGGGGAGTTCTCTTGCTTTAATGTGAGATTCCAGTTTTGAAAGTTAACTATTCATGAAATATAAGATAAAATATGTTTTTACTGCAGGGTGCTGGAGAATTAAAAATTTGTGTGTTTTCTTTCTCTTACAGAGAATTGGTGATAACACACGCGACAAAAGGCACTCAAAATGCAAAAGAGCGCATTGGTAGAGAGGGTAATTGAAGTAAATCAGATGAGACAGCGAATCACATGGTGATGAGGAGGCAGGGGGAAGACAGGGGTGTCCGTGTGTGTGTGTGTGTGTGTGTGTGTGTGTGTGTGTGTGTGTGTGTGTGTGTGGATGTGTGTCTCTATGAGTGAGACAAAAAAATAACATTGGTGCTTCACAACTGAGGTGGCCAACTTGGGAATTGAGAGGCCTAATTGAGCGTGACAAAGAGCCGGGATGAGGTCTGTGTGTGTGTGTGTGTGAGATTGGGTGTATTCACCACAGAAAGCTCAGCATCCTATGATGGGATTCATAATTCCAGTGAAAACAGTAAGAATCTCCTAAAAGTACTGGGCAGCAAGAATATAAGGTGGTGAAAACTGACTTATTTTAAAGATAATCCATTATTCCTGTGAAAAGTGCAAGTGTTTTTTGGTTCAATTGTGTCCTGTCCAGGTATATTTAGCATTACTTCCACGTCCAGACAGCCACATCGTGATTACACTCCCACTCTGCTCTTTCTGTGTTTTGTTTTAATCAATACAAAAGCTGAAATCAGTCAATAACAATTCAGACTATACCTCTTTTCTGTTTGCTATCACATTAAAAACTGGAGTCTGAGACGACAAAAAGCTTTCAATTTGAAAAATCTGCGCATGGAGTGTTGAGCTTGACTGACAGCATTTTAAGTATTGATACTGGTCCAAATAATTTAAACACTATTGTTAAGAGGTCACATAATGTGATGACACATATAAATATTTGATTAAATCCCCTGTTTTTATGATGAGCTGATAAATACATACACATTTTCATACATTTTAAAAATGTTTATATTTTTCATGAACAGCTTACTTTGTCAAATACATGGATTTGGACTGAAGCTGTGTCAAATTAAATCAGAAAATTGTGATAAAACAGAAAAAACGCTGGCATGTATTGACTGGAAGGTATTAAATATTACATTATTTATCAATAATAAAAAAAAAATGTAAAATAAGAACTCTCTTAGACAAACTATGCAATGGTGACAATTACTGAAACTTATCTTCTGAGTTTTTGTCCACTAGACTTATACTAACACGCCCGGCACATACAGCCCAGCTGTATACTGTAAATATGTACATAATACGTAAGTAAACGGTGGCACAGTGGTGCAGTGGTTAGCGCTGTCACCACATAGCAAGAAGGTCCTCGATTCCCAGGTCAGGGCCTTTCTGTGCAGAGTTTGCATGTTCTCCCTGTGTCTGCGTGGGTTCTCTCCGGGTACTCCGGCTTCCTCCCACAGTCCAAAAACATGCAAATAGGGGGTTAGGTTAATTGGTCACTCTAAATTGCCCGTAGGTGTGAATGGCTGTTTGTCTCTAAATGTTAGACGTGCGACGAACTGGAGTCTTGTCCATGGTGTACCCCGTCTTCGTCCAGTGATGCGTGGTTAGGCTCCAAGCCCCCATTCCTCACTTGTCATTTCGTCCTCATTTTGTCATGGCTTTTTTTTTCTCATCCACACACACAAAGCTTGAACTTACTTTTAATGATAAGTCCGGCGAAGGTGTCCCATTTGAAACCAAATATTGCCTAAACCTATACAGGTAGGTTTTGTGCCTAAACTAAACCAAAGTAACATAAAACTGATGGGTCAGACATGTGGAGCATGAGCCTTTTTATACCATAAAGAGACGTTAAATCTTATTACCATGTGCATGAAGGCTGCATGATTAGCTGGGATGAGAACTGTTGTGTGACTTGTCATACCTCCACCATGTCTAAATGGAATAAAGTATTTTATGTACTGTGATTTGTTATTACTATACCTAGTGGCTGAACTAAATGAAAACATATCACTGATGTGATAAGTTAAAAGCACTGGTCAGATTTCATTTGATTCTGTGGTAGTTTAATGACATTTAATCATAGATTATATGAGTTAGAATGTCTTTGGGTAAATTCTATGGAATTAGATATGCCTCGGACTTCACAAATGCAGACAGAAGGATTCACAAATGCATATTGGGATTTATATGTAAATAACCTTCCCACAACATTTTTTTTCAATGCACACGCAAATTCTTGTTTAAAATATACATATTAAAAATACGGTATTAAAAATACTTTGCAACTTTGTTAACAAAAACATAGTATATATGTTGCATGTGACATTTATACCCAAACTGTTGAATCTGCATTTACAAACAACTTTTGGTTTGTGAACTTCACTGCATTTGTGTGTGAATTTTTTGGGACTGTCCTGACATGAAATGATGCACAAATGCATTTTTTTTCAACAGGGATTTTCTGTAGCCAATCAGATGTCCCCTCCTTCCAGCTGTACGGATGCGTTCATCTGAAAAGTAAAACCCTCCCCTGTGGGGGTATTTTACATTTCAACCAATCACCTGAGTGCAACCGCACAACAATTTCTGAATAATTATGTTTGAAACATGAAGACAAGGCTATGTTCCGAGTTTCTGTTTTATGTCGGCTATTAAAGGCTATTTCTGTGAGATATAGGTTCTGGCCAGAGGAAACTCTGTAAAGGCTATAGCTACAAATCTGCAGTCAGTGATGCAGAGAAACATGTTTGCACAGAAGGAATTAGATGCTGCTAATGTTCACACACTGGTCCTTTAACTCCTAAGGTGCTCAGATTTTTACTAAAGGAAGTACATTATTTGAAAAACAAAAACCAGTCCATTATTGTCCATTGTTGTCAAAGCAATGTGTGAACAATGGCATCATCAGCGCCAGCTACACACCCGCCAAATTACCTTTGATGATAACAGACTTTGTAGGCCTGTAGGCCAGCTGTGGATGGTTTTATGTTTCTGATTGGCTGTCAATTTCAAGTCCTGTCAATGCACTTAAAAAACACTGCTTATAAAAATAGATTCTTCTACTGGCCTTTATCACAGATAATATTCAATTATAAACACAATTTCAGCTGGAGCTGTTATTTCAAGTGTACATTATGGGACAGAGGTAAAGGCGGTGTAATGTCTGAATCTCCTGCATCAGTTAAAGTTTGTTACCACATGCAGTCGTCAAATTAGAAATAATTTCACAGACATGAGAGTGAATTTAGTGGTGAAATACATAAAGACATGATAAATTTTCATGATCAGCAACTTTCACACAAATGCAGTGAAAGTTTGTAAATGCAGATTCAATAGTTTGTGTATGAAAGTCACAACATACAGTAGATATATGTTTATGATGAAAATTGCTAATTATTTTAAATTCATATATTTGTGGATTTCTATTGTATATATTTAAAACAAGTCATATTTTTGTGTGCATTGAAAAATGTGGAGAGAGTCATTTACATATAAATCCCAAAACACATTTGTGAATAGTTCTGTCTGCGTTTGTGAATTTTTAGACTAATCTATCTCCATAAAACGCTGAGTAAACTGGACAGAAGTGATATAAAACTGCAGAAGCTAAAGAAGACAAGAGGACTGAGGCAAAATACTAATAAGATGTGTTTTCGCAGAAAGCAGAGTCGTAAAAGGAACCCATAAATTTGCTCTGCATCTCATTTTCATTGGTTCATTCTCCTGTACTCAGGCACGTATTACTCCTCCTCCTCATGACTCTGATCATCATCTCAATCATTCTATCTCCCTCTGCACCTTCAGTCATCACTAATAACTAACCTCTTAAAATATTTAGGACTGGATTTTATGTCTTTGGGGAATTGTATCGACTTTGGAACCAGATCCAGTCCTTAACTTGCAGAAAAAACCTAATCCTCCCTCTCAGCTCTGTTTCGATTGTTTATCTGGAGCTGCAGATGGTCTGTAGACCTTCTCACTAAGACATTTCTAATGACACTCTGCTGGTGAACTGGTCAGGCTCTTTCAGCTTGCACTTGAGGAGGGAGACCATGGTTAGCTAAGGCTGAATCACTTTTAAAGTCCCCTTCAATGTAAAATAAAAAGAAAAAAAACTCATTAAGGCAGTTGGGTTTTGTCAGTTTTTATGATGCTACTGATAAAAGCTGGAGGATTTTATGAAAGGTCATTCTTTTAATGATTTCCATTTTATTTTATTTTCCAGAAAGAAGGCGAGGTTTGTATAAGGTGATGGTGGATTACACACACACACACACACACACACACACACACACACTGACTCTGACATCAATCAGTAAACACAGTGAGACTCTAATCAAATACACACTGAGCAACTCTGTCATGCCTTCTTTCATCTCACAGGATGAAAGAATTCCATCTGACTCTGTAAAGACACAGGAAAGGAAGAAGCTTCAGAGATCAGAGATAGAGGCAAGATAACAACTGTGGAAAATAAAGAAAGAAAAACTGAAGGAAGGATCAGTCAGTGAAAAGCTGTGAGTGAAAGTGTGAAGTGGGGGAAATCTGATAGGTAGTAATGAAAACAAAGGAAAAGTCAAAGATGTCTTAGCTGGACAGATGGAATATCTGAATGGACATGTAAGATGGACAGGTCTGACCTTTCCGACGGCTGACACACTGACACACACAAACAGAGGTCAGTTTATAAAGTC
Source organism: Mola mola (assembly GCA_001698575.1). Classification (NCBI taxonomy): domain Eukaryota; kingdom Metazoa; phylum Chordata; class Actinopteri; order Tetraodontiformes; family Molidae; genus Mola; species Mola mola. The sequence goes on from KV751401.1 coordinate 521,885, forward strand.
ATGCTAATGTTTGATCAAAGAGTGTAGGAAGCTGTTTGGACCAATTCATTATTCTATATGACCCAAAAATGTGGTTTTCAAGAGTTAAAGGGAGGAAGAAGGGCTTTGACCAGGTGTTCTTACTGATTGTTTATTTGCATTATTTGTTTTCCGTTATATATATACATGTAAATTGCATGTCTTATATGTCGCAATATGTGAATAATTTCTTTAAATATGATGGGACGTGGGCATTAAGTTGATTGATGATTATTGATATCTGAATAGTGGAGAAGGGTTAGGATTAAGTAAGTCTCTGCTTCTTCCTACTCCTGTTTGGACATGTTAAGCTAATTTTGTTTTTCTGTTTGGTACAATTTCCACGTGTTCGAAAATAAAGTCTTCAAATGCCAAAAAACATTCAGTTTTTTAAAATGAAAGCTGTGGAGGAGTATTTTTCTCCATGTTGGATCCTATTTCACTCTAGTCAGAATGAAAAGCCAAATACTTTGGCGGCATCACTGACTATGAGCTCAGGAAGTTACATTCAACAGAACAATGCAATCTCATAGAACTTGCAGCAGTGCTGCTGTACAATTAACATTAGGTTGCAGATATGCAAAGCAGGTCCACATTTTATGGCACAAAATGGCTTCTGGTGCACAATTAAAAGTTTTCAGAAGCAGGTGGATTTCTTATACATAAGAGGGAAGCTTTCCTATGATCAGTCACATCAAAGGCGTGAGGAGAAGCTGGTTGGTGGGAGAACCTTAGAGACTACGAGGACATTTTAAAGGTCTGTGACTGACTGAAAGCCTGCAGAAAGGCCAGCACAGGAGCAATGTGGTGGCCGGTTTTAGTGCCAGGAAACAGCAGCATTCCTGAACATGTTCCATTTGGGTATTAATGCTGCTCTAACCAGGACTCACCAGTCTTTCTACACTTTCATTATGGCTATGGTGGAGTAGTGACATTTTTAATGTGCACTTTTATGACACAGAGTGTAAATGTTGTTGAGGAAAAGGTTTTTCCACTCTGCTTGCTGAAAGTGTTGGTGACTCAAGATGAAGCTCCTACCTGAGGCTGCGGGAGCGCGGTCTCATGGCGGGGGAGCGGCGTCCCTCCTCGTCTGTGATGCTCTCGGAGCTAAAGTGCTTGGTGAGGAAGTGCAGCTCATCCGGAGTGGGCTGGAATGGCAGCTGGTGCAGCTTCTCCTGAGATGAACAGGAGGACTGTGAGAGGAGGAGCACAGAGGGAGCACAGATTACAACCAGCACTAGAGCTACGGCACTAGAGGAATAATCCAGGCCAGGTGAGGAGAGGAGGGAAGGGGGTTGAGGGTTAGGTGTATTTAGGTAGGTCTTGGATGTTAGTATGGAGAGATTCTCCTTTGCTTTTTAGTTTGGCCCATATCCCAAGTGCTAATATGTAGGAGCAGGGGTATACGCTATACTGCAGCCAGGCCATCAACATGTTTGGTTTCACTTTTTGAGGAGCTCTATGTTGACCACTCATTACTATAGACTGTGATTAAAAATGGATAACATCAGAGCTCCCTAAAAGTGAAGCCAAAACATCTTGTTTTAGCAGATGTTACATGGGCCTAAACTAAAAACTCAAAGTGGGCATCAAACAAATTTTTCTCAAAGACGCTTTCTGTCATTTTAGGTTGTTCTTATCATGCTGATGTGTATTTAGGTCTTCATTTTTTCTGATTAGTTTGGTTTTAATTAGATAATTGATGCTATAAAAAGGGACTGAAAAGTCATGATTAACAGCTGAAGTGTACTTGCAATTGAGTATACACTGATGGAAAAGGTCTTTGTGGAGGACATATTACACACATTCACAGTATTTTGCAGCTTATTGTAGAGTGGCAATCGTGCTGAGAAATCTGTTTCTTCAAAACAAACATGAAATAAGCAGATGCTTATGCAGACCTCCACTCTCCAATGATTATATTTACATGTTTGTACTAGTGCTTTCATCTTACATACAATTCTGGCTTTAGCATATGTAGCTTTATTTAAAGAAATATGTTTCAGCATAATTCCGACAATCATTATAATAATTTCACAAGGTGACATTCACTTTCCCAGCAACTGTATCCCATTTTTTACCTCCACTTTCAGATGTCTGTAGATTAATAATTACTTGGCACTGAGGGGAGACCCTTTATCCAACAAGTAATATCTTTCCATGGTAAGATGAATCAAACAGGGCCTGGGCCTCGGTAAATACAGTCGTCTAGCAGGGATGCTAACAGTGTGGCTGGCTAACTCGGTTCACTGCCTTTGAAACACGCTGAGCCTTATTCGACAGGCGCCAGGTAGAAAGAACCTGCACACCAGGGAATTAAGGAAGGAGATGAAGAACAGCAGATGGTAGAGTATGGGGAGAGGGATTAGAGCAGAGGGATGCTAATATATCTCAGGGAATGAAGGGAGGAGAAAGGAGAAACAGAGCAGAAAGGAGGATGAAGAACAAAGTGGACTGAAGCAAAGCTGGGGGACGTTTGGTTGTTTTGCAGTAACGTCAAACAGCACAGAAAGCTCAGAAGAATAGATATTTACAGAGACAGTGGAGCTGGGAGTGTTGGTTCCATAGCCAGAAGAAGGCAACGAAGCCAAAGACCAGCGTCTGCCATCGGTCCTGAAGAAGACAGAGAGATTAGATCATCAGATACAAAATAATCATCCAGTTTATAATATTTCAACACATTTAAATAGCCAGATTATGCAGCACCATAGCATACAGCCAAAAGATAAGGATTCAGCTAAAGGCGGGCAAATGCAAACACAAGGAGAACTGAAAATAACCAGGCAAAGCAATGAAGAGGGTCCATTGAGACTGGGCAGACATGTTGAAGTCAACACCTGCGAACCTGTCTGCTCCTCTTGATTTATTCAAATTAGTCAGCTTACACTTTGTTATACCAGAGAAAAAGACAAATATGGAATATCATTAGCAACTTTAAGACTCCAGTTATCAGTTTCACTTCTGTTCCTCTTCTAAACCTGATTTGTATAGTTTATGCTCAGTAGTAGAGAAGACACTGCAAGGTGATTTTTGAAGATATTAAGCATGTGCTCAGTCATGCAGGACGGCAGGAAGGAAGCTGCTGGGAAGGTAAAGGGAGGGAAAAAAAGGGTCTGAGGTCAGAAGTGAGAGGTTACCTGTCAGCCCTGTGTCCGTGACTGTTGGGGAAATGAGACAGTAGAGTCTTTTTATAGCTGTTCCAAGCTGTCAGAGACAGTCTCACACACACATACACACACACACGCGCACACACACACACACACACACACACACACACACACACACACACACACACACCTACCTCCTGGTTGTTATATAAGTCGATCAGGAGTAATAACATTTTAAGCTTAATTTGGAGACTGTAGCTTCAGGAGTGGATATTTTAGTGAATATTTCCCTCCAAAAAAGGTTTTAAATAGTTGTACACCTACAGTGCTGAGATGTTGTGGAGAAAAAATGACATTATTAATCATGTGAATAATTACAAAACAAAATTTATAGAGAATAAACTTAAAGTAGTTTACAATTCTTTTTTTTTTTTTTTATTGTCAAACATGACCGCTGCTTCTTTTCACAGGGGGATGGAGTTCTTCTAAAAGGTGGTTTATATATCATCCCATCTATTAAGTCTAAGTCAGTTACTGTATTTGGCAGGAAAGTCAAAATTTTGTCTATCAAAATAAGCAAAAGCCGAACCAAAAAGTGGGAGAACAACAAGAAGGAAGATAAAAATCTGTTGTGCCATCATCACATTGCTTGTCAGCATTTTGTAAAATCATCTCAGGTCAAAAGGTCCATGAGTTTCCTTAAAATGAGGCAATGCTGGCTGTCCTTTGCAAAGAGAAAATCGATGATTCTATAATGAACAAGCCATCATACTGTCCTCCACCACACAGTGTCACTGTTGGCCTGGCTGCCGCACAGATACTATACAGCATTTAATGATATTGTCATGATAATAGCTTTGGTGCTCAGTATTGCAGGAAATGTATGCTATCATGGAATAATCATTTTAATAAGGAGTTATGAGTAATGTATTATGTTTGAATTATGTTTTATATTAATATATATATATATATATTTTTTTTTTAAAATTGTGCATTAACAATCTTTCACAGGTACATGCACATACTATCTGTGCAGAGACAGATAAGATCTTTATAAGTCCTGCTTTGAGTGACAGCCTCAGAGCAATCATCTGCCTCCTCCTCCTCCTCCTCATCATGAGCAGCAGCTCAGCTCTCAAGGCGCCGAGGTCACTGAGCCGCTTCATAGCCTTGAGAACACACTGACATTAAAAGCTCAAGTACGGCTCCTCCATTTTGGCCTCCATTTCTTAACTTCCTGTCTGATTTAATTTCTGAACAGATTTTTTTTTTACTGCATTGATAAACATGACCTTGAAGTAACCTGCTGCTTCTGGACTAAAAACTAACAAAGCAGACTGACATGTCAACAAAAATGTTCGTTGCTTCAGTCCCAATGCCAGGATAAACATATTAACTGGAGTTTAGGTGACATCATAAGATACAATTTATAAAAAGTTGCAGATTCTGTTCTAGAGCAGCTATGCACTTTGTCTAAAAACTGTTGTGTAAAAGCCACATTTTTTTCATTCTGCCCTACTGAAAAAGTGCACAAACAGTTTTCCAGGTACAACCCACAAACAGACATACACATCTGAGTGTGCATCTCACCTGCGGGCAGGAACAAAGGAAAAGTGTGCGGCCGTGTTCGGGGAGAAGTTACGAGGGCTGTCCAGTGGGCTGGTGCCTGACAAAGTTACAGGGACAGAAAACAAACACAGGTAAATCAAGGTAACAGAACTTGTACTGAAAATAAATCATCCTTGTATCTATTTACATCCAAGTTATGATCAAATACTGTACATTAGCACCCCTACTGAAAAATGACACTGCAGTACAGCTTCATGTTAGTTTCATGTAGGAACTATTTTTTCTTTCTGTTGCACCGTGTAGGACACTTGCATTTCATGTATAAGTGGCTTGTGCTCATACCAGCATGGGTACATTAATCATGTCCTCCTTGGCTGAGCTGTAATTCTAGCTAGTTTAGATAGCTAGCCTCTCCTTCCGGAGAATATACACATTTGCTTCTGTGTCGTGGTATGAAAAGAGAATACTGTCTCCATAACAAGCTCCGTGATTTATCCTAAGTAACCAGGTCTTGATTTTTGGGACATTGGTGTTGAGTTTTTAAAAAAAATGTATTTTAGCTCCACAAGCAAAGTCTTGACTAGATTAATTATACTGGACACAGGGCAGACATCTCTAAAATTTGATATCTCCAAAACTGAGCAACTCACACCTAAACTATATTGGTATTTAAAAACTATCCAGGTAAGAAGAAAAATAATGTAGTTGTCAGTCTGGGGTAAATTGTCCCTTTAACTGTAAAAAACTGCAAGGCTAATGCTAAGTGCAAATGCTGACCAGAGATACATTTTTTTTAATTCACATTTTGCCTTCAGAAGTGCTTTACTTCTTTGTGGCATGGTTTCAACAAGGTGCTGGAAACATTTTTAGAGATTTTGGTGCATACTGACATGATAGCATCAAATAGTTGCTGCAGTCAGCTACACTTCCATGATGCAAATGTCCCATTACACCATATCCCATTCACGCTCTATTGAATTCAGATCTGGTAACTGTGGGGGGCATTTGAGAACAGTGATCTCATTGTCATCATGTTCAGGAAACTAGTTTGAAAGGATTTGAGCTTCGTGACATGGCATGACATTTATCCTGCTTGAAGATGGGTACACTGTAGAAATAAAGGGATGGACAAAACTCATGTAGGCAGTGGCATTTAAACGATGCTCAATTAGTACTAAGGGGTCCAAAGTTCTCCAAGAAAATATGCCCCACACTATAAAACTACCACAGGCAGCCTGAATAATTGATAAAAGGCAGAACGGACCCAAGCGTTCATGTTGTTTGAGTCCAATTCAATTATACATCTTCTTCAGCAGCACGTCTGGACAGAGCAGAGTCCAACATTAATACAAACATTTGCTTCCTTTCAGATGGGAATTTAAGTCTGCAGCTTCGCCTGAATATGGAACATGTGCACACACACACACACACACACCAGTGAACATGAGTGTCATTAGTCGAGCAGAAGCTTGTTAGTGTCTATCAAATGTCTCTGACATTACATTTAAAGGACGCAAAGATTCCACTGGAGACTTAACAGGCTCAGCCACCGTCACACTTCATAGCTCCAACCGTGTGTGCGTGTGTGCGTCTGTGTGGACCATTGGTTAGTGTGAAACTTATTCACAGACTGGTGAGGATCACACATTGCAGTGTACTGTATAAACTGGTGTGTGTGTGTGTGTGTGTGTGCTCCCATGAGCTCAATGTTGGCCTAAGTCCCAAACAAATGACTAATTTCCATGACATTTCAACAGAGGTTTAACTTTAGTCTTGTCGAATCATGTAAAGCAATATGTCTATATGTAATTGAAACTTTGATTTGTGTGTAGTCACTGAAGCTAAAGTTAAATTTTGGTCTGTTATTTCGTGTAAAGACTTGAGCATCTCCCTGTGTTTATGGCATCCTGATTTATCCGTGGGTCCTGACAGAGGAAGGACGCTCAAACTTGTAGGAAAAAAGAGCTCACTTTGCTTTTAGCAAAACTTGTACATGCCCATTAAAATATGTAATACACTAAAAGCACCATCAAAAAAAGCAGAATACGAACTCTTTTTGGCTAGCAGTGTAAGTGACACAAAGGTGACACCTACTGGCTCTTATGTATACATCAAAAGTTATTCTAATGATGGCAATAATGAGTGAACTGATTGACCAAATCTGATTGGAGCTTCTCCGACTGATATTTTTGTTGGTCATCTCTGTAACTTTGTATAGATTAATTCCTGTACTGAAAACACAAAGTGCCTCATTCCTTCCACACGGTGCAATCATGCCATCTTCACACAGGGGCTGGAGTGACTCTCAGCACGTTGATGATAGTTTAAAAAGAAAAATGAAACACTCTCACACAATGTTTGCATACAATTTTCACTTTTCACTGTGTAGTGGATCATATTTTGAAACTGAAAAATAAAGCCAAATGAAATGTAAATTACAACTTAAAGAACCGCATCTAAAAGTGACAGGTATAGAAGCTCCTTTGCTGTCACATTTTTATGCTGCAAAATGCCACAATGGTGACCTATTTTAGAAACATACCAGCATATGAGATACATGCAAATGTAATAAATGATTTGTGCCTCCTTAGTCTTGTTCCCTCCCTGCCTCTCCTGGGAGAGGATGTTGAGATAACAAAAAAAAGATAAAATTTTTTCTCTGAAAGAGGGCAAGAAAAAAAGAGAAAAAAAAGCTTGGGTCCCTGTTGTCTTTCTTTCTGTTACTCATTACAATTACAAAGACAAGTGGCAGGTTGTTTGGTCCCATCTGAGATGAGGGGGGACCAAAGTTAAGGGTAGGAGTGGAGAAACAAAGAGAAAAGGTATAGATGCTTAAAAGGAGAAAAAAATATAGCGGTGAAAAGGGAGTAAAATTAAAGGAGGCATCGTAGAGATGAAAGGGAGTTATGTAGACATTCAACATTTCAGAAAAGTCATTTTTTTGAGCAGAACAGCCCTCATCAACCCCTCAGGATATCAGGCATTGATGGATCTACATTTGATTAGAAGTAAATGGCTAGATAGTTGAAACCATGATGGAATTCATAATTAGGGCTGTAGCAAGGGACTGAAAGAAAAAGAGGAGGTAATTATCTATGTATTGTAGGAACATTTCTGGTAATAAGGGAAAAGGTTTAATGGCATCTGGTGGTGCATATTAATCAGTAAAGTAGCAGCCAACAGTGTAATATTGCAGCCTTAGCTTCCAATTAGGAGATATCAAACTTAGTTAAAGGCTAAAAAATATTTTTAAGGTTTCATTTGAAGATTTATCCCAAACAGAGCAAACCTAAGAGAGGAGAAATATGGCAAACAGTACAATAATTAGTGATGTTTAATTAGCTGAGTTTATCTTGTCTGCAGGGTCTGGAACACAGATTGGCAGTGCTGCAACCAGTCACCATGGCAACACAGTTGTCACAGCAGGAAGGACAAAAGAGGCAGATGTAAGGACAGATGTGGCATTGCAATGCTGCCTTTTATTTTCCCCTTTACTGGATATACTGCATTTTCATTTACAAAGAGTAAAATAAAGAATATTACTAATTAGCAACATCTTTCAAAAAGTTTTAACATCTTCTGAATGCAGTCTGATTAGATATATGATTTCCCAGTTGGGTTATTATGCTTTGTCTTATACTGCATATGCAATGTCTGAAAATAGGGGATACCTTGAAAACATTAATGCCACTGCCCTGGATCCCTCTTGTCAGCATGATAACTATTAGAGGTTTGATCTTCATTTTTTGTACACAATTAGAAATGTTAAAATCTGGAGCTCATTAGATTTTCAGATTTTTTTTTAAATATCAGGATTGGTCACGAGGTGGCGTTTTTGGTTTATATTTTCAGCTATTTCTCCATAACTATGAGTCAAAGGCTCACTAAACAAAATGCAAATCAATCAGAGGATCATATATTTTCATGGTAAGACCCTGAGATGTCTCCTGCTGTGCTGCGATTTTTGCTGTGGCTGCTGTTTTTGTGAGCACATCACATTATGTGTAAATGAAGTTGATTAGTTTTTATTCATTTTTTATAGCTATTGTCAATTGTAGGCCACAAGATACACCAATAGTTTTACAGCAAGGCATAAATAGTGGGTGGAGCAGCAGTGTTTGAAGAGACAATTAATCAAGATTTAATTCAAATGTCATTTTTTTTCTTGTATTTGTATTTTTTTTAAAGAGGTGGGAACTTTCTGGAAAGTAGGTGTTGAATATTGCAATATTTCCTTAGTCTGTATTGGCTGATTGAGTACTTTACATGTATGTATTTGTGGCTCACTGAACCTCTGTTAGCTAGTTGGCAGTGTTATAATCAATCTTTATCCATTTCATTCTTCAACAGCTTACTCAAGGAATCACAATATATATTTCATTATACAGAATTGTGATGCAGATTGTTTCGGTTGTACACAGCTCTGTGTCAGTGCTGTGTCGTAGAGTGTAGAGAGTTTCATTTTTTCCTGAACAGGAAATGAAAAGGTTGTGACCATCAGCTGGGCATAAACATACCACCCGTCTCTCTCTCTCTCTCTCTCTCACTCTCTCTCCTGAGTCAGAGATATCTGTCAATATTTTATCAACCCTCTATCTTTCATATCCAACCCGCTGTCTTTTTCTCTTTCTATTCAGTTATTGTCACCAACTCATTTTTTTACTCCCCCTTTTACTGCCCCCTCCAATCTATATTTCCAGTCGTTCCTTTAAGTCACCATCAATCAATTTCACTGTTTTCATCTCTTTTCCATCCATCCATCCACCTCTCTCTCTCTCTCTCTCTCTGTATATATATTTGCTGAGTGAAAAAGGATTAGTGGTAGGTTTAGGCTGTGCATTTTGAGGGTTTTGTATCTTTACATGCTGTCAAGAATGTTTCACAAACATCCTGTCAGCGAATGTTTCAATTGTCATTATAGAGACACACATGTATTAAATTTTTTATGATTTTAAGTGTGTGTGTGTACTGTCTGCGATAGGTAACATTGTCTGCCCTCCAAGACTCAGTTTTTACTTTAAAACAAGGTCTGAAATTATTTTTTTTATCTGCTGATTACTTGTGCTGAATAATTGGTAAGACATAACTGGGGGTTATATGCCTCCACAGGGTGTAAAGACAGTGAAAGCACAGTGGTGGGTCAAGAAGAGCTGGGGTGGTTTTTTCATTTTTTTTTTTGTATTTTGGGAGAGGAAGTATTTATAGTTATATAAGCAGTAGGTGCGGATCAGCAAAAACCTTGACTGAATTTAAAAAAACAAAAGCTTGTCTGGGAAAGTAGAGATTAAATTGTTGTTTCTAATTCCCCTATCACACTGGACAAACAATTCCACTATACTGCAACCTCACAATAATTAAGGTTGCTGTGATCTTTGACCTCAAAATTTAACCAATTCACACTTGAATCCAAATGTCAGTGACACATGCAGATAGTTTGGTGGTGTTACACATCCAAATTGTAGGTAATCATGTCTCTAGAAGTCATTCTCTCATGTAGCATCATTCGATTAAACAAATTCTCAGTTTGTACAAATACAGTATATCTGACCATCTGAAGTCATTTTCAAAAACCTAAACAATCAGGAGTCTGTTATTAATCCATGTGATAAAATATCTGTCAGAGCTATTCTCTGTATGTAGTTTGAGCTGTTAATTGACCTTTTTTGGTTCCGGCTGTTACTACACATACCTTTCAGCACATGAGTAACAAATGAACAATACTACAAACACAGTTGATAATGGCACCTTCAACAAACTATATACAGTATGTATTTTGGTTAACAGTAATTTAAACATAGCTAATTCTAACAAAGGGTCTTAAATCCTTTTTATTCACGTTGTACATTAGTGTATGACTGGTGTGTGTTACCTGTGTGTCCATGCAGAGGTGAGTGTGGTCGTGGCAGAGTGGGGGAAGTGCTGGATGTCACAATCAGGCTCTTCCTGTTGCTTGTTCTACAGCTGTGGTAAAAAAAAAGGAAAAGAAAATGCAAAACAAACAATATTAATCGAAAATTTTAAATAGGATGAAAACAAGTATAGACAACATGAGAGCTCTAAAAGATTTCTCCAAAAGATGGTTTCTGTCATTCTAGGTACTTCATATCACTCTGATGTATCTTCAAGTGTTCATTTTTCTGATCAGTCTGGTTTTAATTAGTCAAACGATGCTATAATAACGAGGCGAAATGTAATGATTGACAATTGAACACTGCAATTGAGTTGAGTCACTACTGTGTAGACTCTGGTTCCAAATGACATCACCAGTGCTCATATCTGGGATATTTTGGCTTCATTTTTAAGTGGAAACATGTCAGCCACCTTTACTTAGGTCCAGCTTTCAACTGTACCATCTGTGGAGGATCTATAGCAGCTAAAATTTGAGGATCCTTGGCTTTGAACCACACACAGATTTACAAACACTGATTTTGTGTCTCATTGTGACCAAGTCTTCTTTTCAGTCAGTAGCACATAAAGAAAACAGCAACAGCAACATAACAGCCCCTGCAGGCTCGCAGCAGTAACAGTAGTTGTCCACCATAGTGTGCATAGCTTTCATACACCACCACTAATGAACTCATGGAGGTTCCAGTTTCACCGAGGTCACAGCCGTGACATACAGAGACATCCAACAGCCAAAATCACACACAGTCAAAGACACATAGGGGATGGGTTGCTGCATCATTCTAGCAGTACAATCTGAACGCTAGGTAGAGCAGCTCCGATGGGACAATTACTGTAATTTGTCACTGACAATCTTCAAGCCAATATAACAGCAGTAATTCCAAAGTCCCTTTAAAAAACTAAATTTCAGTAACACAACTGTCACAGATAACACCATCAGCTCTGAAAAATGTTCGTATATAAACCCAACAACATCATCATCATCATCGTTTCATAATGTGTGTTTCAGTACCTATGTATAGTATTACTACATTGTATTGCTACCACTGTATGTTAGAAATTTCTGTCTGTTCATTTCCACAGCAGAGAGTGTGAAAATAGAAAACTGATGATTGGACGGCCATGATAAAGTTGATCCTGCAGTGAAATGGTTAGACCTTAGCTCCACTCAGGGCTAAGATAAGCATTACTTGTATAAACATTTTTACAGATATGAGCAACCAGCTTTAAAGCAGACATCATCCCGTGTGAGAAGGAAAGAGGAGGAAACAGCTCCAACACACCACAATTTGGATTTTTTAGTGTCCATCATGACTGAAAGTGATCAGAGGAGAAGATGGATGAAAGAGGCAGCTGAGATGAGGCCTCCAGGTACACTTTTTATCGTGATGTCTTTCTAAAATAACACATTTCTACTGCTGTAAAGCAACCCAAGAACTGAGGTGATAACTGTCCACAGGGGTCGACTGTGTCCAGATCATCACATATAACACTTAGTCACACTAATGACCCAATGATGGCCCAATTTGTACTGTACTGCTAAGCTGATAAGCAAGTGCAGCCTCAAAGAGCACTTTTAAATCTGAAATCAGACAGAAATACAGGACAAAGCCAAATTTGAAACTGTTACTCTTAACTAAAACTGTATACATTAAGTTTATGATTATGAATATATACGGAGCATTCTCTCTTTTGAACACATATCAACACATACAAAATAATCAACCTAAAGCGTAGGTTTAAAGTGTCTTGTACAGATTTTAATTAAACAAGCTTTTATTTCATCTATTACCCTACTCCCATATTGGCACTTTTAATTGGCTTAAAGATGGCAAGTCTTATCTGTCTACATCACTGATGGGTTAAAAAATGTCCCCAAGACTCAGGCTATAGGCCATCTGAATCTGACTTGCAACAACCTTGAAGAAAAAAACAAAAAAACAACCAAAAAACGAGAGCTTGGATATAATCAGCGTCTTTATAAGCTGCATTCTGTTAAAAAAGAATGAAACAATAGTTTTTTTACACAGAGAATCTGCCTTATTCCCACATTGAAGGTTTGCAACTTCTCCGCCCTTAATAGTTTTTACAGAACCAAGCAGCACAGCAGTAGTTCGCATCATTGTGGCTGTTTATACAACCGGTGTTGTGGAGTCAAAAGAGGTGTGACAGGCATGAGGAGTAACACAACAGCGTCAGCCTTTAGTCTGATGTAGTAGTCACGCGGTAGGAAGTCACCTCATCAAAACTAAGAAAATGGCAATGGTGAGCAGGGCTAGAGCGTCGATATAGACAGGCAATAAGCCAGTTGCCAACCTGTAATGTTGCACATTTAACCTTTTTGGTCCTTGTGTAGTGCTTCAGATTGTAAACTGGATATATAAAGACCAAAAACATTTAACGTTTTTAAGTTGTTGTTTCTCAGGATGTGTGTTGTGAAGTGTTATATTTAAGCTTATAACGTCATTGATTTTGGAATAAGGTTATCAGTTATTATAATCAGGCCCTCTTAGTAGTATTATTTGTGTCAAGATCTATAAAATGTCCATATAATGCACACATTAATATTGTTGACAAATTGAAAGTAATAGTATTGCACAGACTTTGCGTAACATGCGTGGCATATTAGTGTTTGTGTGTTGCTGCTGGTTTTTGCCTTATTGACAGATTGGCATTGATGTGTTGTTGCTAGTATGATACAGTGCAAACAGAGGGGTGGCCTGATTGCGAGTGAACTTAGTTGTTGTGCTTGTGTGTCATCAAAAGGCTCCAACCCGATCTGTCCAGCTAGCTTACCAGTTTAAACAGACACTGGCTCACCTCTGATGCTGCTTTGATACTATCTCTGGAGGCAGATCAGAGATGCATTGAAACTGACCCCCTAAGCCGCCTTTCCTGGCAGGGAAAGGGCGCACAATAGGCGCCTTGAAAAGGCACTAAAAAAGGGCTAATGATTCTATATCGATTTTAACCTTGATTCCAACAGAGGGCAAAATGTCAAGTTGTCTCTGGAAAAATATTGTCTTTCTAAAAACTACACTGTACAGAGTGCAACATACACATACTCATGGACAAGAATTTGATACTCACGACAAGTCAGGATGTAAATTTCAAACAACTAAGTTTAGTCAGCTAGCCTCTTCTGCATGCTGATACAGAAAGACAATGGTTTCTACTGTATATGAAATTGCTTACAAGGTCCAAGTGAACATATCAAGACATTTGGAAAGGGTCATGGGGCTCTTCCAACATATATTTAGGCTCTTTAAGCACCACAAGTGAAGTTTCATTTAGTTCTATTATAGTGGAGAGAAAGCAGAGAACTCTTCAGCGGAACTTAAATGTCCCCTATAAGACTGATTTATAAATGTGAGGACAACAGTTCTTCTAAAGGTTGTTTAAAGACTCAGGGTAGGTAAAGTTGAGGATTTGGGTGGAAAAAAAGTATATTTAATATGGTGTGTGTCATTACTTGATACATGTTAATTGTGTTGTGATGTGAATATTACCTCTTTGATCAGTGGTGGGCTTCTGTGTTATTTACCTAGAGTGAGATTAATACGTGTGATGTAGATATGGCATTCGCTGTATGTGTGTGTGCTTTTTGCCATCTGCCGAGGTGTGTTGCATCAGCAGGTTTTTGTGCAGCATGTGGTCTGCACACATCTGTGTGAGGGATGGGCTGTCATGTTAGATACTTTCATCTACACATACACACATTCTTGCACTATTTATTCTAGAGTGTGTCTGTGTGACAGCTTTTTGCAGTTTGAACTGTTAAAGGTTAACTATGCAGGATTTGCTGCTTGCTGGTTGTAAAAACATCTTATTATGCAGTAAGCGAAAAAAGAGTGACATTTACAGGTCATTGAATACTTTGCATTATACAGGACATACAGGACACATGTATTTCAAAAACTACAAAAACAGCTTCTATAGGCTAAACTGTCAAGTACTTAATGTGAGCTCTTACACTCTGCATGTGTTGAACTCTGTTGAGCAGATGAGATGATTTTTCAACGCATTAATTCTCTTGTGTGTTACACCTGGTTTATTCAAGACATGGTAAAATCTTCAGATTATTTGAGCTACATTTGGCTGTTTCTATATTGAGCTTTATATAAACATTTTGTGCAAGTTTTTGTTTGCTAATATAGATTTTAGTCCAACTTTCAATCACATCATTCCACTCAAAGTACCAAAGATGGCACAATGACGGAAAAAAGTAGTAGAAGGCCGAGAAAACTCTCACAATCTGATGAGAAGTTTTCCAAGAGTTTTTACTTTGAGAGACCAGAAGAAATCCAGCAAGGACTCAGCATTTCGCCGCTCCATTGAGATACCAAGTTGATTTTCTACAGCTGGAAGAAGCTTGATCAAGATTGTTTTTTGTGGAAGGGGAGTAGCAAAAAGACCACATTACAAATGGAGAACAGGGTGAAAAGGCTAAGGTATGTTAAAGCTGATAAAACACTGACAGTCATCTCGGAGTGTTTAGTAGGAAGCAACTGGACTTCTTCTCTTGTTTGAAGACGTTTCGCCTCTCATCCGAAAGGCTTCTTCAGTTCTGAGTGTCAGTGCGGGAAACCCAGGTATTTAACCCCGAGTGGGTGGAGACAATCACCAACAAAGAGGACGTGTTTGAAAGCAACAGCCTCGGGGGGGCGGTCCTCTGGCTAGGCATCATGTGGGTCGTTAAGGTCACATGCGCCCGGGTGTGAATCACTCGAGAGTGTTTGCCCCCCACCCCTGGTTTCGTGTGACACCTTGGGCTCACATTGCCCCAGGTGTGTATGGTGGTTAAACCTCCTGGGGAGGGCTCCCAAGACAGCATTGTAGGTTGCAGACAAATGGTGTCTTAGTCCACCACCCCTGTTTAGAGAAGGTTTCTCCAAGTGGACATAGATGGCCTCTTTTACTCCTCTTTCAAACCATCTGTCCTCTCTGTCCAGAACGTGGACATTGGAGTCCTCAAAGGAGTGACCTTTCTCCTTAAGATGCAGATGTACAGCTGAGTCCTGTCCCGATGAGGTGGCTCTCCTGTGTTGTGACATGCGTCTGTGGAGGGGCTGTTTGGTTTCACCTATATAAAGGTCAGAGCACTCCTCTGTGCATTGAACGGCATACACAACATTACTGAGCTTGTGCCTACGTGTTTTATCCTTGGGGTGGACCAGTCGCTGTCTTAAGGTCTGGCCCGGTTTGAAGTTGACTCGAATTTTGTGTTTTTGGAAGATTCTTCTGAATTTTTCTGATAGAGCTGCCACATATGGGATAACCACGTTCTTCCGTTTTTCCTTTTCTGCCTCGGGTTGTTCTTTGTGGCGCCTTTTGGACGATTTGACAAAGGTCCACTTAGGGTAGCCGCATGTCTGGAGCACTGTCTTGATGTGTGTCAATTCCTTTTGTTTTCCCTCTGTGCTGGAGGGAACCTTCTGGGCCCGGTCTTGTAGTGTCCGGATTATCCCCAGTTTGTGCTCCAGTGGGTGGTGGGAGTCAAACAAGAGGTACTGGTATGTGTGTGTGGGCTTCCTGTAGACCTCGATGCTGAGGTTACCATCCTTACCAAGAGACACCGCACAATCCAGGAAGGGCAAACTGTTATCCCTCGTATCCTCCCTGGTGAACTTTATGTTCTTGTCCACCGCATTTATGTGTCGAGTGAAAGCCTCCAATTCTTGAGTTTGATTTTGACCCATGTGTCATCCTGACAGTCATGGAGGATTTGGGGAATGGGGAATTTTATCCTCCACACTCTTACATCCTTCTTCTCCTCATCTCCTCTCATCTGCTGTGCCATTACATATTAAATAATCTCAAATCTCAATCTGTTTCTGTCATGGAAATAGTAAGGAAACCTATAATTAATTATATCAAGAATTATGTGTTCTCCTGTTACAAAAAAAAAAAGGTTTGTTCAAGAAACAGATATTTGAGCTGACCTTAGAGAAAAGGTCATGGTGGACTGAATGTATGCAACACTGCACTGCACTCAGGGAAAAGACAAGAAGGGGTGGAACAGAAAGAAACTGAAGAAGAGAGAGAAAATGTTTCATTAAAAACCCCAAAGAACAACAGGGGGGAAATGAAGACACTTCAGTAAACTGAGTCCCACTGAGCCTGTACCAGTCAGTGTTCAGTGTGTTCAGGTTGATAAACGGTGACTGTCTCTCTCTCTTCTGGTGTTTACCCATAATATACAAAGCATAAGTGGCAGCTTGATGAACATGGATTTACATCTGAGCCAACTGAAGGTATCAAATGCACCTGTCAGAAGTCCAAGGATCAAGAAGTAAGAGATGAAAGAGATGTAGATGATGGGGCTGAGTGGAGGCACGAGAGAGATATGTTGCAATAGGTTTACACAAACCTTGACTCACTGTATACAGACTGTATACTGACTTGTTTCAGATAAAAAATTTGGCAACTTCAGCAGCACAGCTTCTAAAAACCTGTTTCTCTTCTACTGCTTTTGTTTCTGAAACCCTGCTGGAAAACATGCTTCCATTATGCTCAACTGATGGCAACATTTGTGTGCGTGTTTGTAAAGTGTGTTTTTGTGTGCCTCACATCACTAATAAAGCAGGAGCCTGTCAGATTACAGCACAGTGACTGAGCACCGCAGGTTAACTGTGCTGCTTGCTTTCATTATTGTCTCTTCATTCAGTAGCAAAACTGGTCACAGTTTAACACAAGAAAGGATGGAAACCAAAACATGGTAACATATATAATTTTCTATAATCTGGATGTTATGTTTATGGATTAGCGACTTTGTGTACAGTTTCCATTTATGTCTATTCAAATATTACACTGGTTATACCGATAGACGACACGAGAGCTTCCCAGAATTGACACATGTTCATTTCTCTGATCAGTTGAAAATAAACATTTGATGCTAAAAAATGGTTTGAAATGTCATAATTGACATTGCTTGCAACTGGGTTGGAAATCGATACCACAGCTTCACTTCCCAGTTGCTAACGCACTGTCAGTTTAATTGGCAGCACAGCATAAATCATAATAACAGCGCCCTTCAAGTTACACCAATACCAAAGACATTACTGCAGCAAAGAGTGTGAGAGCTGACACAATTTGTTGATTAATAAATTGCCAATTGCGAGGAAACTGTTTGCCAACTACAATGACAAACAATGAATGATTCTAATTTTTCAAGCAAAAATGCCACTATTTTCAGTATGATTGTCTTCATCATTTATGATGAACAGAGGACTGAAGAATTTCTGGATTTTGGACTGTTGGTTGAAGCAACCTTAAGACGTCATTGTTTGCTGAAACTGTGATGAGAATTTTTCACATTTTCTAAAAAACTTAGAGTAAACAATTGATCGTAAAAAGAATCAGATTAATTAATGAAAATATTTGTTAGTGGGAGCCCAATACTAAAGGCCCAATCCAAACTTCTAAAAACAGTTTGCAGTGACTGGCTGTGAGGAAAAAACATTA
This sequence comes from Mola mola, assembly GCA_001698575.1. Lineage (NCBI taxonomy): Eukaryota > Metazoa > Chordata > Actinopteri > Tetraodontiformes > Molidae > Mola > Mola mola. The sequence goes on from KV751401.1 coordinate 539,947, forward strand.
AAAGTTATTTTGTTTTAAGATCTGGTATTTCACTGGACTAGTAGTTTTGGTGCAACTTTGTATATTTATCAGGCTATGTCTTGTATTGTCTTGTAATGAGGGATGAGGACTGATAAAGGACCCTATATCTAATGTGACAAGATTTTCAGCTCACTTATAAAATTTATTTCAACATTAACCTATTGTAGAATCTGTGGGCACACTATAACTCTGATTAGCCCAACACTTTTGAAAGTGCACCGTATTTCTTTCGACATCAAACTCAGACCTCAATCTCACTTAAAGAAATGTATCATGCTTATTGAATCCAAAAAAGGATAGACATTTGTAGTTTTTGAAGGAGTTACTGTATGTGTTGGATAGTCAGCATCATTGCAGCGATGTTGCTAAGTTTGATTCAATCATAAACAGACTGTTTATCCAGAAATGGTTTCAACATGTTCCAGATGATTTTTCCAACAATTTGAGTATTGCGCAGGAAACAACAGGACATTATCAGATCCATAAACTACAGTAAAAAAGAAGAGCTGGCAGGTGTTTTTGAATGTTTGCACATGTGTGTTCACCTGTATTCTACCTGCAATATGAGAAACTGCACATAAGCTCAGAATGTAATGGGTTTGCTGCAGGAAAATTCATAAAGACAGTCAAATATACAGTGATGTGACAGAGCTGACAGCACTGAGCAAACCCGTGGGTGTTCAACACAGACACACACATACCTGACAGGTGTATGTGAATAAGAACTACAGCTGAACTCATTTCCCACACTCCACTCAATAATGTTGGTCTGAGGGTTACAGCCACAACAGAAAAATCAATGTGACGGCCCAGGTGTGAGTGTGTTTTTAGTTTTACTCTACACTGACAACCAATTGCTCATAGAACTAAACATCAAAGGGAAATATGGTCTGAATTAAAGCTGTACTGTCTTTGTTGGTATGAATCAATCAACAGGCCAGATAATCATCTGGACACTTTCCTGATTTAAATTTACATTGTACCTTTTTCTTAGACAGATTTTCTTTTGGATAGGGTAAAATATCAAACCTTAAATGTTTGACTTGTTTTTTAGGTATTGTCAGGTAATCTCCAGATTAGGTCCAGTGTTCCTCATTCAGTTTGCTTAGATATGGGCCTCCAGTCACATATTAACACCTGTATCAGAGGATCTATTTTTACTAGAGCTGCACTGATGATTATGTTACTCGTTTAGTGGAAAAAAAAAATGCCAAAAACGGCTCACCACAGTTTCCTAGAGCCCAAGCTGGCATCAAATCTTTTGTTAAACCAACATTATAAAACCTGTAGACTCTTCATTAACATCACAAGAGAGAAAGAAAAGAAAGACAGAAATTTTACCCAGCAAGCGTTTGACATTTTTGCTTGAAAGACATTTTTTTAAAACATAAAATTTAAAAAATGTGTATCTAAAATATGCCACGTTGAAAAATACGTCTGGAGAAACAAACATATACAGGAAAAAGATGATTAGGGTCTCATCTAAAAATGTTATTATGGTTTGAAATATCTACAGTATATTTGTGTTGTCTGATGACAAAAAAGTGCAAATATGGAAACTAGAACAGCTGTGAACATGAGATTGACAGAAGAAGCCAAAAATAAGTCTGTAGATTAAAGTCAGTCATCTTCACAGAGAAAAATTTTTAGAGGAATGATGATAGTAAGGAGGCTGATTAAACTGAATGTGATCTCTCTTGGAAGCCTTAGGGTTGCTTCATTTCTGTTCTAGCCATTTATCAGCTGATCACAACTCAACACTCCATCCACACCAACCCCAAACCTGCCAGAGACCTGTTGCTATGCAATTGTTCCTCCTGTGGCAGTTGACAATTCCTTTCTCCTTAAAATTACTGCCAAGACACATAAACACAACAGGAGGTGGTGACAAGAAGCCCAAAAACACACGCGTGTGTGGCAGCCACCCCATTATTACAAGGAGGATAAAAGAAAATTGCAGCTTCAAAGGGATAAGTGCGGCTCCATTTCTATCTCACTTTGCTGTTGGAGCAGCCACTTCAGAGTCTGACTGACAGGAGAGAGAAAGTGAGGAGAAAACGGTGAGGTCAACTAAGGGAACGACAGAGGAGAGAAGAAACATGACGACACACAGTCAAATCAATGACTGCAAGCTGACTTGAATCACAAACATGCATATATCACACAGAAAATTCATAACACACAGAGTCAGACAGAGGGGTGTGTTTAAAAGATACGTCAAGTTAGCTGACCTTCATCTAAAATCTGCAAAGAGGAGGAGGCAAGGATGGGGGGAAAAAAAACAAAAAAACAGATGGAAAATGTGAATGAATGGAAAAAGGATGGATGGCGAGGCATTGTGTACCTCTTGGAGCGCCGCAGCATGCTTCTCTCAGGCAGTGAGAAATTGGAGAGTACTGTCCAGAAGGAGTCCGACATGCTAATGCAGACACGCAACCATTGCTGTGACACGGCGGCACACGGCAGATGATCTGGTCAGACAACAGCAGCTGGCTTCCACCTCTCACACCGGCAATGAGAGTGAGTGTGTGTAAGAGCTGCTGCTGTCTATCCTCTCCTCCCTCTTTCTTCTCAGCACTGCCCCCTCCCTCCCTCTCTCCATTTATGATGCTCTTTTTCTCAGTGGAGCAGACTTCAGCAGAGGAAGGACAGATCAGGACAGTTATCAGGTCGCAAACGTTTGGTCGAAGTGTGTCTGACATTTAACTGTCTCATGAACACATCTGCCTGGTTACAGTGGGAAAAATAATTATTTGATCCCGCTTAATTTGTAAGTTTGCTTACTTACAGACTCTAATTTTTATGGTTGTTTACTGATTATTGCAATAGACAGAATATGAGTCGAAAATGCATAAAAAAACACACACTATGAAAGTTATAAAATGTTATGCATTTTATTGAGTGAAATAAGTATTCGATCCCCAAGCAAAGCATAACTTAGTACTTGGTAGAGAAACCCTTGTTGGCAAGCACAGCTATGAGACATTTCTTATAGTTGGTCAACAGGTTTGCAAACAACTCAGGAGGGATTTTGGCCCATTCCTCTTTACACAAAGTCTCTAAATCCTTCAAATTTCTTGGCTGCTGCTTGGAAACTCGAGGCTTCAGCTCCCTCAACAGGTTTTCTATTGAGTTGAGGCCTGGAGACTGACTAGGCCACTCCATGACCTTAATATGCTTCTTGTTGAGCCACTCCTTTGTTTCCCTGGCTAATGAACAAACAAAATCAATATAGACTACAAATGCAAAGGTAAAAGTAAAGTACATGGCCAACACCATGAATGTGCAAAGCTGCCTGAATCTCAACCACTCTGCTCTGGTCATTGTACCTCAACCTGCAGCACTGAATACAATGTTTAAATCAAAGCTTCCTCTCCTGTCTCCAATAGTTGCCAGTATTGCAAAGTCCATTTCTGGCCAGAATCTCTGCGCATACAGCGTGATCAAAAGTGAATGCTACAAACACCGGAACCGAGGTATAAAATATTTGTTCTGCTTCAGGAGGTTGTATTACATTGGAAGGATGGTCCAGGTCCATGTGAACACTGATAAGTTACAGTTAGTGGTATCGTAAAATCAGACAGATATCATGACATATGTTTCCATGATTGTCTTGCAATTTTTTGATTATAGCAGAATGGTTGTATTACAATATTATCATTATTGTGGGCCTCTTATGGAATATCATATCATGATTTATACTGCAATTTCCACCCCTGTTGGTGGGTAAAATCTTAGAATCAAAAATTCCCTTTGCAGTATCCAGATAAAGACTCTTGTAAGTGGATGTTTTCTGGTGTTTTTCTCATTAGTGCACTTGGTCAGACAAGAATGTTGGCCGACAAAAACAGAAGGTCAGGAAAACAAAGACAGCACAAACCGGTGTTTTATTAGGTGACAAAGCACATCTCTTACCTCCAGAGGAAGGGGTTTCCTCGCTGGTGGACAGGGGCTGAAAGAGGCCCATCAAAGCAACAGTGAGAGTCGTAGGAGGAGGGGGAGAAGGGGGAAAGGGTGACAACAGGGGGCTGAACGACGGAGGTATGAAAGGAAACGGGGGACAGCAGGTGCTGGAGGAGGCTGCTGTTGCCATGGCAACGCAGCTGAGCTGGCGACCAGATTCTGCCAACAGAGGAGGGAAGGGAGGAGTTGAAGACAGGATGAAGAGGAGGAGCAAAGTAAGGACAGAGGGACATGTGATGAAGACTGCTTGATGAGGACATGGGTGTGTGTTGACAGTTTACATATACTATATAGATATGTTTTTTTCATTTTTCTGTGGCAATGAGCAATTTTTACATTTAACATTTTCAGTTTTGACTTCACTTATTTGTATTAACAAAGATTGTACATGTATTATTCATCTTTGAAAAGTAACAAAAACACTAAATTCAATAAAAGTTTAGAATGGCTTGAAACAGAAAAGCAATTCCTCATCTTTGAAAAAAATACTGCAGAGATTTATATTTTGCATTTCAACCAAATCAAATTAGCTACCCTACTGAAAAAATGCAACACAACCAGTTTGCTAATTAGATTTTCTGCAAAGAAATGCTATTCAAGAAATGTTTTTGATCACATCCCTATGACATCAACTTGACAGAGCTCCTGCTCAGTAGAGCTTTTTAAAAAACATTTTACAGAATAATAAATTATCAAATAATTAATAATTACATGAAAATTAATTCATCATGAATTTATTTGGGAAATTCATTGATAAAATAAAAATATCAAGGACCAGTAAGTCAGACTTTACATAAGTAATTATGAACTTTTGGTTTTGGTGACCCCTTGTGGTATGATCAGATGACTCTTGAAAGACGGATAAGTTGGCTTCTAAAAAATGAATGCTGATGATGTACTGATGATGACTGGTCTGATTTTAGTTTTTTTCTGTCATGTCTAGACATGATTTTGAGTTATCGGTGGCAGCGGGAGACTGTGCTGAGGTCATACTGTTTGATCTGCCACAAAGTTCAATCATTAAAAACTGAGAATCAAACAAAAGTATGATGAATTATATTCATTCTCATTCTAATAATAAATCTTCTGCGACAGAAAGAAGTACAGACACTTAAAGTTTAAAAACATCTTCCCTGGCTCTACTTGAGTTAATTTGGCTGCTGGCACAGGTCTGCAGGGCATGAGGACCTTATGCTGCTGGCCTCAGTGTCTAATCTCCCCCTGCTAGGCAAGACAGAATGGGTGAGACAGCCTGCTGGGAAGTCAAGGGTGGCACATATTTGAATAGGCTGAGTCTCCTATCCTAACTGTAGGACCATCTGTGGTGCACAATTAACATTTCAACTTAAAGTGAATTCTAGAAAACTCTATAATCACATGCTAGATTGAATAATAAATCAGGTCACGTTTCAAAAGTTTAGTTTCAAGAATCCACACAACTGGGGCCTGAAACTCACTGAATGAAATTTACTACACAGCTCTTGCAATGCAGCTTCTGTAAATAGCCACATGATTTTATTATCTACCTACTGTACAAAGTATGTGATTAAATTTTGAAAATAATTATCATTATGCTTATTATATATCACTGGGAGTGCTGTGGAAACAGACTGTGCTGACTGCAGCCTGACGATGTGCTGAAAGACTTCCCTCCTTTCAGGTGTCTCATGTTACTGTCTCCTCCTGGAGTTTCAGGGACACCGTCTGTATGTACGCTATGTCAGCACCGTATTATCAATGGGCGTACGTAATGTTAACACCCACATTTCTAGCAACAGTGACGTAGCTTCAGAACCACTGCAGGTCTGTTAAACGTTTATTTTTGGGGTAAACTTCATCGTTTTCTCTCTCTCCTCTACTTAAGTCCGTCAAGTTTACTTTAAGTACACTCACTCATTTTCATAGCCAATGACAGAACATCACACATCATTATAAAATATATGCTGTTATTTAAAAGTTTTCTGGTGTGTGAGATGCCAAGTTTTCCCAAGATATCACAATGTCGGTAATGGCACAGACACAGATGATCATTCTGAAAACAGAACACCTA
>KV751401.1:546100-580799 GCA_001698575.1 Mola mola
AGAGTGGCACTTGCTCTTTCTGTAATTGATAAACAAAAGGAGGGACATAGGAAAAGGGAGATCTGTGTGAGATTTTCATAGGAAAAATCACAGGTAGTACCACCAGTGCTGTAAAATAATTTGAATTTAATTTCAATTTTTGCAATTTCCACTTTTTTGCCACTACATTAATACTGAACATCTTTTTTCTTGTTACAATACAAAATCTGAATATAGCTGTCAGTCTGGTCAGAGTTGGGTTATGTGGACTGTGAGTATTCACACAATATGAAATGATTGGCATGCTTACTCATCAAGCCAAGTCAAATATCAAGCCATGTCTTACTGGGCTCCAGTGACTTGTTGTAAAAGAAAAATGGGAGAAGGTCAAACGTAAAAAGGTTTCAATAACAGATCTACAATCTTACCATCTGTATACTGGAAATGTAATCTGGTGACACCTCTAACCTTTTGGAAGTTGTAATGGTTGCCACTGGCAAACATGTACTTTTCATTACTATATGAACATTCCAACACCTGATACTTTTGATACAGAACTATACTAAAAATTACTTCAAAACTTTGACCTTGGTCATTTCTTGCTTCAACTTTTACCTAAGTCACTTTCAAGTGAGATATCTTTACTTTTACTCAGGTGCGGTGTTCAAATACTTTTTAAAACATTGAGCACCACCAGCTTGTCCTGGAGTTTTGTTTGGATAAGGGTCACAGCACAGAAGGGCCAACTTTGAATTGATCTGATTGCGCAGCAAAAAAGAAGCAAAAAAAACAGCGCAAATGACATCAAATGACATAGGGTGCTTTTCTGCTCTGAGTCAAATTTTTTCAATGCGAGGAGCTCTGAGCATCCAAAAGATGTATTAGCAGCATGTAACTTGGATATGGCCCTTAGAAAACAACTGGAAAATGACCCTGACGACAAAGAATGCTTTACTGTATGATCAACACAGACTGTAAGTTAAAGCTTATATTAAAATGTGTACAGCTACAGATAAAAAGAAACTAAGGAAGTAACACACCAAACTGGTTATGTTGATTATGATCTGATCTGCTTTTACACACGCACACGCTCTTACTGGAGGCGGAGGTGGGGTGCTCCCCTCTGTTCCTTCCTCCTCTTCATCTTGTATACCAGGACAAAAGGCTCAGTCAGGTGTAATCTCTAATAATCCACTGAACTGCAGTAGCTTGTGTGTCCATTAAACACATTGTTCACTGACCACCGGCTGTCTAATAGTCAGTCCTCCATGACTCAATCTACTGACAGCTCTTTGTGTGTATGTGCTCTTATCAGCACACACAGCTATGTGAGGTATCTGGGGTAGATTTGTCCTTCAGCAGCAAGCATGGGCTCGCTGAGTCATAATTTAACACAAATAATTAAAACACAAATACACACACTCCAAGCAGACCACATATATATTAAACACAGCGTGTGTTACATAGCTACTCATTGCTGCGTCTTCCTCTGGATAGTCAGTAAGATGAACTCCATTCCTTCGTCTTGTTGAGTAAAAAGAGACCATGAGAGAGAGGCATGAAGTTCCATCATATAAGACAATAAAGAGGAAACTGATCCAAGTTGAAAACCCGTAGCGACAAAGGACTCAGCAGATCCACTAGACAAGAGGCGTCCCTGAGTACAATCTGCTCAGTTAATCCCTCTCAGTTCCTGGAAGTCCCAGCCCGTCTGATGGCTGTGATCAGACAAGTGGACAAACACAGAGGGACAGAGGGGGGAGGGCTATTTATTTATGCACCAATATGCAGCTGAATTTACTTTTGAAAACTTCGTTTTTTAACAATTCTTTTTCTGTCTTTAATGACTTTAAATATACAATATATTCATGGTTATCAAGTTATCATTTTAATCTTAAAATGACACAAACACGCTTCCACTGACTGAATTTATATTGTGAACTGAGAGGTTTGTGCTCTTAACTATTCCTGTGAGATATCCTTCAAGCTGAACGTTAAAGCATTGAGCACTGATGAAAGCCTAAAATGTAAAGAGGTGTCAGACTCTCAAGCGCATTTACGCGGACACGTCATGACGTAATCACAGCGAGCAGGAAGTTGCAGCTGTCCATTTCTGAGAAGCCAGCTGACCCTGATGGGCCAAATGCAGCTTACATGCCAGGTTGATAATTCATCAACAATGAGGGGGATCAGAGACGACTCTGACATACACACATGCATGCACACAGACACACACAAAGACACAGTGTTTGTGCATTGCGGAGGAACTACCAAACTGATGTTGGAACAACAGAGGGACATGACAATGTCATGACACACCAATCTGAACCTCTGTGTGTGTCTGCATGCAGGCAAGTGTTTTCCTCGCTCACCTGCTCTGACTCCTCTCTACTCTATGTCTAATTGAATCCCATAAGAGGCCTGACTCACCTAATTGATTTATTCACTTACTTGAGCTGAACTGAATTACAAATAAACCCAGCAGTGAAAAAGCATTGGCCATGTCTCTAAAACATCCTTTATAAGCGGTTCGCTCTCAGAAAACACAGAGCTAACTACCCTCTCATGTATTGGAAAACTTTACATTGTTTTTATATTTTATGAAAAATTTAAAAGAATGAGCTACTGACAACTAATATACTGACAGAACTATTAACAGTGAAAGACAGATGGACGGACATATGGACAGACAGATGTACTTTATTATCCCAATCTGGGAAATTACTTTGTTACAGCAGCAATACAAACTGTCAAGAGTATTATATAAAGTAAAAAAAAAATAGACCAGTAACACTAGTAATGAGTGCATTGGATATGAATAGCAATATTACTACAGGGTCCTACATTGCGTAAATGTACAAATAGTCACTGATGTTGGTATTTATTAACGAGGTGCAGAAATCAGGGATATATGGGAAACATGTTAAACAGAGAGTCTAGGATGTTCAGACAGAGGTAAACAGCTGTACTGATGATATCCTAAAAGAACGTTTGAATGTGAAAATGTGTAGAAAATGAATGTGTAACTGGAGTTTTTTCATTCTCTGATAAAGCTCGAAGAAAGTACAGTAAGTGGACCCTGGCACCATGTTCCTGCTCATAACTCATTTAATGAGTCAGAGACATGAAGCGTATTTTTATGTCCATAATTTCCTTTTAAAATGATTCGACCAGTAACTGACATGTATCATGTTACTGAATAAAACTAAGTTATGAAACGTAACTTCCATCTACACAGCCTCCTCTGCAAATGAACAGGTTCATAAATATTTTAAATAAATATTTTTTAAGTGAAAGATCAAACACTATGGGCAGACTTTTTTGGTTGAAATGTTTCAAATAGAGAACATTTTACAAATCGTGAAAAACTTTTATATGCCAAGCGACATAACTGTAAGCATGGGGCTTTTATCAGTTGAAGTGGTGGGGATTCATGTAATGCCGACACTGACACTAAAAATAACATCGTACAGGTACAGAAATAGTAAAATACAACTCTAATAATAACATCACCAACAAGTGCTCGTACCCATGTTTAATAGATAGAGACTTCATAGTAAGTGCATGGATCCATACAGGTGTCCAAGAAGATGTTTGTTTCATTTAAGATCAGTTGTGTCGTTTTGCAAATCATTCTCAAAACTCATTTAATGTTGTACATAATGTTTACACAGTTTGTTTGAACACAGTATCTGACAACTGGAAATTATTAGTCATTATTTTATTCTCACATTTTCACTGATGTTCAGACATCTAATTCACAATTTCATTCTCAATCTAAAAATATGTAATAGAGGATTAAAAATGAACACAGAAGCTAAAAATACAAGTACAGAGTATCTGAGTGTTAAATCAGTGAGAAGGTGGACTCATGACGACCACCTGTCTTTGATTCGACAATCAGACACTAATTGTTTCAGTGCCATCAGTTGATTTGTGTCCATGATAAAGACAGTAGGATGCTACCAGCCAACTGTCACATCCGCCGTGTTAACTCAGAGTTGGAGTGGCTTCAAAACGGAAACCACACACACACAGAAACCCTCCATCCAACCCCTATGGCTCTGAAGCAGCTCTATTTCTTTAGACATGATGGATAGAAACTGACTGTTTGACTGGAGGTTTGGACTGCTGACGTCATTGTTGTTATTAATCCTAAAGAAGTCCAGAATTTGGCCAAACCAATTCAATTGATTGTTGAGTTTTTCAAATATCCTGTATACTGCTCACTCTTTGAACACCCCAAGCAACATGTCATGCATTTCCATTATAATTGGAAAGAAGGCACACATCTCTCCAGCTGCTAATACCAAAACTGAGCAACTCAAATAAAAACAATCTAGATGACAAATAAAACTACAAGGAGGAGGAAAAATATATATTTTGACTTGGTGATCTGTCTGTTTAATTTCCTCATCTTATAACCCATGAGTTGGATCCAATTAGTATGTCCCCTTCACTAACGATGACCAGAAACCTCAATAACATAAGTGTCAGTTACAGTTTTATTAAAACCCACTGGAGAATACAGCTCAAAATCAGGGATATGCAAATGTTTCCAACTTGAACACAAATTCTTTTAGTACTTGAAAAATACGGTTGATTATGAAAACAATATATGCCTGTGGCCTGTATTTTGAAAGTAACCTGTCCTGAAAATTACACTATGACACTGAACCTGTTCATCTGACTGCTGTCTCCAAACATGTACAAGTTTTCCACCAGGACAGTAAATCTGCTGCTGGCATACACACACTCACACAATGACATAAATAGGTCTGCATCCCTCCACATTGGGATACTCAGCTGTTCTGGTATATATACGCACACACATGGATCCAGTGACTTGAAGGGTTTGACCTTTAACCCTTTAATGAAAGCTCTCTCTGTCCACCCCGATAAAGAACCACTGAGACAAAGTGAACATATGCTCACAGGTCTTCTAGCGATATTTAAAGGATCAGTACCTGTATTTTTAGGCTGACAACAGCTGTGGCATGATGACGATTTTGATTACAGACAAGTAAACACAACAAATCTACTAAAATGTGCAGAAAGTTTCAAGATAGCCTCAATGACTGAAGATGAAATGTTTCAAGGAGGTTGGAGAACACCCCTCATTCCACCTCACGGTGTACGTATCTGTGTGTGGTTCACTGCAACACACCCTCAAAGATTTCCAAACAACAGAAACAGGAGAAGGCTTAGAATTAACAAAATGCAAAGGGAGTGATGGGTACTTACAAACTGCCTCTTCTGGGAAGGCTCAACTCCTTCTGAAAGAGAGAGACAAAGACAGATGATTGAGCAGTTCACCAATAATCCAGGCAACAGGTGAAAATAAAACAATTAGACGGCATTGTTGTTTTGTAAACGTCAAATGTTCAGCCTGTTTCGCCAAAAAGCTTTAATTTCATGTTTTTCCGCATGTAAGGTGCAACTTCTAGAAGCAGCCACAAGGGGGTGGAGGAGCGCCATGGCTCAGACCTCTTAAAGCCTTGAAGCTCCAGCAAGCATTTTTCAGTTATAATGTGTGAAAAAGGGTTTGTTGTGACAAAAAGCTTTATTCACTCTTTCTTGTTGCTTTTTGTGAAATATGTTAATTTTAATGTCTAAAGGGCAACAGACAACACACATGTACACACACTGTGACCCGGCAGCTGCGAGAAACAGCTTGAAAAGACAGACCACCAACTTTACAGCCTTCCTGAGGAGCAGCATCTGTCCAAAAGCACTAATCAGTTTGTGTCTGTGTGTGAGGGTGAGGTACACTGATGGTGGATCTGTGTGTTGCAAGAATCCCATAGTCGGTCAGCAGCTGGTTTGAATTTGACAAACAACACCTTCACCAGCCTCTTTAGGGTGAACATTTCATTCAGATTGTGCAGTTAACAAAAACACACATTTCATCAACTTTTTCATTATCTATTAATCTGCCTCAATCCAACAAATTCTAGTTAGATAGTCAGAAAAATGTTTAAAAAAGGGATTCCAAGTTGCTTGGAAATCAAAACCTTTTATAAACAAGCATTTAAAGATAAAATGTGACATTCTGCATTAAAGTGTCCATAAATAGTGCAAAGTTTGAGTTGTATTCACATAATTCTAAATATTTCCAAAAAAATCCAGAGAAATCTGGGTAGCATTTATGAACTTTACTGCAGTCACACAGCAGGGGCCACTTTTGGGGAGCTCTCATGTTGTGTTACAGTCAATTCTTTAATACTGGAAATGTATTTATGGTAAAGGTGCTCTTCATTTATATGCCTTTTGCTCTGAACCCTCGTCAATCTGCTCTAATGATGCATTCATTTGAATGTGGCAGTTTTCCAACAGCTGCTGGACATTGGGAAGAAAAGATGTTACTCTTTTGATCAATTAGAGGACCTTCCAGTCCTCACACAATACGTACACAGCACTGCAGTTTTTGTCTGTCCATCACAGACACACCATGCGCTCCCTCCAGCTCTTCATATCTTTGTGCAGATAAGCTAATGGACATAATGGTGAAGAGCACAGTGAGTGGGTGGGTGACTGATGCAGAGATCTGCAGGGTTGGCAGCATGTATGTATGTGTGTGTGTGCTATGATAACATCAATCAAAATGTTAGTTTTCATTTAGAAGAGAACAGACAGAAATGAGTCAATAAGCTTGTGAGTGTCCAGACACACTGGACCAAACGATTCAATGATTCTATTAGTCCTGTGAACAGATGTAGTCCAGACCCAAAGGTACAGGAAATGGACAATGCATCACACATAATCCTCTGTGAAGCAGCTCCTGGTGCCTTCTTATAGCAGAGCAGATAGTTTCCATCCCCCTGTTTGTCTGCGGTCAGTAACCTGATTACTTTACTTAACTTTACAGGAAACTTTACAAATGAGCTGAGGTCAAAGTAAAGTTTGGGTAGACAGATGAATGTCATTGTTGTCACTTCTGAATTATCAGAAAACGTTACAGGACCAATGATGTCACGCACACAAAAGTCACTTCAGAAGACAATTACTTAGCTCCAGAAGAAGGCAAAATATTCTCTGCTGATGTCATACTGATGTCATCAAGTACCTTGGTTTGCCAGGGAAACCCTGAAATTTTTGTTCCTTATGTGTTCGTTTGCTTCTGTCTTTCCTCCAGTCCATTCCACTCTCTGCTGATTACACCTGATTATATTTTTTACTCCGCATTATTGTTCCTTCTGATCATTTGAAAATTTTAACTTTTCCTTTTCCTGTTTTGTTTTTGCAATTCATCACTCTTTATCTCTTTGCACAATGCCTTAAAAATTGTTTTTACCATTTTGGATGCTATATAAATTGTACACACACACAGAATGTGATTTGCAAAACACTGAAAAACCTATTTTAAATGAAAAAAGTAAAAAGAAAACATATCAAATGTTAAAACTAATAAATTCCATTCTTTATGAAATTTGCATTGTCATTTAGAATTTGATTTTGGACAGATTTGAAACAAAAAACTAGGAATTTCAACTAGCTCAAAAGTATTAGGGTAGCAGTTAGTGTAGAGGAGGACAGAGGAGGTCAAGTCAAGTGCTTTTGGAGTTTAAATGTGGGATTATTTAAGTGTCTGGTACTCATTTTTGATCATTCTATTTTTTTAAAAGTGTAAAATCTCAAATTAAATATAAGGTGAATCACTGCACTGCTTTAATTTGAACTTGATCTATTGGGTTTTGTGACGTTTATCTACTTCATTTGTTTTGTTTCTGGAATTTTTCATCTGCTGAAAGAAGAAAAATTCATATGAAATCTCGTAAAACCAAGAATTTCTGATATACCAACTGTATGCAACTAAAATCTGTGTGATGTAAAAGGGTGAGTAAGTCGTGTACGTATATAAAAATGAACAGTATGAGAGCTCCTAAAATAGCTGGATGGCCCCCTGGTGGCTGGCAGCAGTATATATCATAATTTTCCAAAGAAATCTCTCATTTTAGATTTGTTCTTATTACACTAATGTATGTTCTACTATTTATTCTGATCAAATTTGTTATAAATAAGTATATGATGCTTATTAAAAGGGACTGAAACTATTTGGCTTAATTTTTGTACAGTCGGAGGAAGTGGAGATGCGGTAGCCATCTTTAATTAAAAACTGTGTATATTTAATAAGCATGCTTTGAGGAGCTCTTTAAGACTGGCATCTGGAACAATGTGAGTACAGGCTTGTTTTGAAAAATACTAATAATGACAAAAAATAAATTAATTAAACTGCAAAATACTGACTGAAAACAAAATGTTGCAATTCATTCCATAAAATGAATTAAAGCTACTTCCCACAAGAAGCCTTCTCTCATGTTTTTCATTTTCTTTTACCATTTGCTTAACGTCTCGTTCGCCCATGTCTCCCTTCTCTCCCCTCCCTGGCTGAGCAGAAAAAAAAATCAAGAATTAGTGATGGAGGAAAGAAAAAGAAGCGCGGAGATGCGTTTAAGTACTTTATATTTGTATAATCCATCCAACCTCAACAAGTCTCTTTAATGGCGTGTCTGAAACACTGACACTTTATTGCATTATACTGCATGTGTGAGTGCGTGTCCTATCTGAGCCCTGAGAGAGGATGTTCATCCCAAACCAAAAAAAACTGAGACAAAGAGAGCTGTGATGAAATTATGTCCAGTGATGGCAAGGATAAGAGGAGCAGAACACAAACCTTGAAGCAATCTGGCCAATGGAATATACGGACATCAATAATACAACACATGACAGAGAGAAAGAGAAAGAGAAAGAGAGAGGGAGAGAGAGAGAAAGAGAGAGAAAAAGAAGGTAAGGGAGGCTAAGGCAATTACAGAGATGTAGTGAGAGAGAGGAGAAGGTGAGGTAAGAGATGTAGGCTAAAAGGCATCAGCTCATGATGTGATGTTGGAACCTGATGGGTATCGTAGTCAGAAGCCAACAAAGAACAAACAACTCACTGTTCTGCAGATGAACCATCCCTCTTTTAGAACAGAACAGGTGCAAGGTTCATACAACACTTTGAAAATGAACAAAGGTTTAATCAATATACAGTTAAAAAACTCACAAAGGATAAATGTATTGACAACACCAATTCCTCCCTTTATCTTTTATCAAACAACAAGCTTAGAATCAAATGTAGTTTAAACAAACACAGCTGTACATTTTCAGAGGTTTAAATATCAATCAGAGTTCAGTTGAGCCAATAAGCAATGAAAAATATTCCACTTTGGATTTTCTGGAACCTATTTTTTATCTTAGCTGATATTCCAGAACAAAAACCTGAACACAGAAGTTTTCTGACTGCAATTCCCCTATTGCTGACTGATGGACATTGTGATCAATGTGATCAATACATTCACAGGAACAGACATCAAATGAAAAATAATTTTCTGAGCCTGGGTATGTATGGAATCTTATATAAGGTTTTCTGCAGAAAACATGAAAAGATGAAATGGGGTCCCAGCCCTGTTTCTTAGTTGACAGTTAATTCATATGAATGTATGGATGCATTTAATGCAGAGAAATAAACATCTGACTCGGCCAGTGCAGTATGTGACACACAACCACTCGGAGGGCTCAAATACACACACTTGTCCAGCTGGTTGAAGCAACAATTGAGCCAGTTAAATTTCACCAACATTCACATCAAGCCACGATGCAAATTAGTTTTGTCACTGGAATGTCTGGTTCAGTCCTGTCACTTACCGGAGTGGAAGTGAATGGCTCTTTACCTTGTGCTCTCTTCATTCAACAGATAGCTCAGATTATTAGAAGTTGTTTTTATTTTTTTTCCAACACACTTATTTGTAGCAATTGAACACTAGTGTGGTTCTAGGCAATTAACCCTAGCAGAGTGTTACCTTGACATGCAGGAAGCTCATTCAGCTGAAACAAACCTTGAAAAATGTCACCAGAAAGGTTTGAAGTCCATCAGGTTATTTTCTGACATTTCTATGTCAAATAAATAATGAATCTTTTAAACTATGAAGGGGATTGTAGAAACTCAGCCATTGTCTTCCTCATTCAGCAGGTTTATTCAAGGAAAACAGCAACATGAGAATAAAGGCTTGCTTTCAGCGTGTGTACATGTGTACAAATTATCTGTGTACTAATCTATACTGTATGTGTGGTACGTGTGTTAGTGAGTGTGTGTGTGTTTAGCTGTTCCACTCAGGGGCCCAATCATAATAACATGTTTTAGTGGAGCTAAAAACATGCAATTAGGAGGAGGATGCAGGGGAACCAAGCTCCACCAGAGACAATTAGAGCTGTAGCAGCAGCCGGCGGCCAGAATTCATTATCAGCACTGTGAATATTGATGAGGAAAAAGTGACAACAAAGGGACTCCAGGATTACACACACACAGTGCAGAGGCTCCGTGAGGCTAATAATAAACAGATTTTCAGTGTGTAAACTGTCCAGTACATGATATCAAAATAAGTGAATAATGTGAACTTCAGAATCAATAACTTAATATTTATGATAGCAACATTTGTGAGGCTATCATATTAGCCGCATTGAACCCCTATTTTTATGTGACCCTTTCAGAAGGACAGATAGATAGATAGAATAAGCTGATATCAAATTATCCTCTTTAGCTGTTTGCTTCTTTAAGAAGTTGTTTCTAATTTCTGCTTTGGCCAGGCTATCAAGCTACACTATTAAGAGCTGCTGCAATTAGACAATAATTGATTAGTTGAGTTAAAAGAATATTCATTGCCAACTGTTAGAAATTGTTGGGAATTGCCACTTTTCTTTGGTTGGAAAAAAGGAGCAATTTAAAGATGTCACTTTCGGTGCTGGGAAATTTTATTTAAATTGTCTTTTTTTAAATTTCACACGTGTGCTCAGAAAATACACTCGGCTAATCATGCACAGTTTATTCCTTTTTGTATTGCTTTAAAAATTATTGATCAACAGAAACTGAATCAATAAGTGATTATCTGAGCGATAATGAAGTATAAATACCAACCATCATGTGGTAGCGGGTTCTCACATATAAAGCTCTTTTCATTATAAATTGAGCATTTTTAGCTTACAGCTTTAACAATGCCAAGTGGTCTTATGTCATATTTGCTAATTTATAGACACAAGTATGATTTAAGTTATCACTTTGACTTCACTATTTTTAACTATTAAACATTCAGTTTAATAGTTATTCAATAATTCATTTTGGAGAATGAATTTCATCAGTTGGAGGATTTTTGCATTTATTGGCAGGGTGACAATTTATTGCTCATTTGTTTTTCTTGATACACTCATTAAAAAAAATTCTAAAATCCAATTGGTCTGCATCTAACAGAAACAGAAAAGAATATATTTGCACAGCAGATTGCAAACAGCTCAGAGAAGCTTTGTGTATGTGGGATGAGGATTATGTTATCTGTTTTACAAATTCTGGTGGGCTGAAATCCTTGAGAATTAAAACATGAATAGCAAAATGACAAACGCCCCCCCGTGATGTTAGAGATCAACTCGAGCACAGCAGAAAATGAGCATGTGGTGCTGCAGAAAAGCGAAATGAAGCTGA
The DNA here is from genome assembly GCA_001698575.1 of Mola mola. Classification (NCBI taxonomy): domain Eukaryota; kingdom Metazoa; phylum Chordata; class Actinopteri; order Tetraodontiformes; family Molidae; genus Mola; species Mola mola. Next base: position 557,589 of record KV751401.1, read on the forward strand.
GTCTGCTGAAATCCTGATAAAAGCTCTGCTGCTGCTTTACAGCCACGAGGAGAGACTCTCCACCACAGAGACAAGTAATATAAGGGTGTGTGGTGTGTGCGTGTTTCGGGTATGTGGTCACAAGTGTCTTTGTGTCTTTACTATCAAGGAATATTACGATTCTATTGGGCCACACACTGACACATTAACACAACTAATCTAAATTACTGGGTGAGTAACGTGTGTGTGTCTGTGTGTGTGTGTGTTGAAACCCATTTGGTTTGGCTTTTAATCTTCCCAATGAGCAGCTATAATTCCTCCTACACCAATGGAACTAACATCCCGTTAATTGAGATAGAGGCGAAGGCAGGAGATGAGTGCAGCTGTGACCCATCATGTGATATCATTTGGACATGAAATTACAAAATTAAAGGCAAATGACTTTATTTTTTTTTCTTTTTTAAAGAGCCTCTGCATTTTATAGCTAAACTCAGAGTAAAGGCATCATTTCTGTCTTGTAGGAAACAATGTTACTCTATAATCTCTACCATCATAGCTGGAGGTTATGTTTTTGTCCCTTTTTTGTTTGTTTGTTACCAACATAATTTTGAAGTGGAAGATGAAATTTCCTGTACAATTTCAGTATTTTACGATGGTTCAGGTGATTTGTTAGTTTTTAAAGTTTTTAATCTCCCCAGTCCCTACATAAAGAACAAAAGATAAGAGAAATTACAATCCTTGGTCCTTTATGTCTGAGAAATAATACAAGGACACTTTTTCATTTATAACTTGTCTTAAAAAGGGCGGCACAGTGGTGCAGTGGTTAGCACTGTCGCCTCACAGCAAGAAGGTCCTGGGTTCGATTCTGGGTCAGGATGTTTCTGTGTGGAGTTTGTATGTTCTCCTTGTGTCTGCGTGGGTTCTCTCCGGGTACTCCGGCTTCCTCCCACATTCCAAAAACATGCAAATCTGGGGGTAGGTTAATTGGTCACTCTAAATTCCCCGTAGGTGTGAATGTGAGTGTGGATGGTTGTTTGTCTCTATACGTCAGCCCTGCGATGAACTGGCGACTCATCCAGGGTGTATCCCGCCTTCGCCCCAAGATGCTGAGATAGGCTCCAGCCCCCCCCGCGACCCCTAACGGGATAAGCGGTAGAAAATGAATGAATGAATGAATGAATGAATGAACTTGTCTTAAATTTCATTTTGCAAAAAATAATTGATTCAAATCATAATTGTGATCAACAAAATGTAAATCTGATCCAAAGTTACTGAATCGTTACATCTTCAGTAATTTTGTAATTTTAAATCATTAATTGTCTAACATTCTGATTCAAGTAAAATAACCATAGATGTGTTAATGTGTGAAATTCTCTTTATCATATCATTATAATCCAAACAATCAGATTTAAGAAAAAAGTAGTTCGTATAAAATCTTAGGCAACAAGTATGTGTGACAAGTATGACCTGACATCTGACTGAAATCTCTTTGACAATTCATAAACACACACTTCCTGTGACACTGCAGAACATCCCCATGTGCAACTGTGGGATCTCCAGCAAACAAATACATGACCAGAAGTGTACAATTATCAGGCAGCATGTTGTCACTTGTCGCCCTCCACGCCACAATCAACCTGCTAATTAGTTGAACAATCCCCCACCCACACCCAGCCAAAGGGAGCAAATTCAGCCTCATCAGATTGTGAATCATTAGTACCAGAAGGCTTAAACTTCCCGAAGCTGTTATCAGAGGAAAAAAGCAAAATCTTAATTGGAATTTACACATTCAAATAAAATCTGCAATGCCTAAACTGGAAGGGCTTTATCTGCTGATGATGCAGAGAGGAAGGGGGATGGAGAGAGAGAGACAGTGTGTGTGTGTGTGTGTGTGTGTGTGTGTGTGCATGCGTGCGTGCGTGTGTGTATGTGCATGTGTGTGCGTGTGTTGCAAGTGGATTTGAAACCAGCTTCCATACAATAATTAAAACAAAGTGTAGTCTGGTGTCTGTTTCAACATGCTGAGCTGCTTTGTATTGAGACTGTATGTTCATCATCCTGTTTGTGTGCATATCAAATTGTTTTGAACGGCTATGTCAGAAATACATCCTGTTAGTTAATCACTGTAAGAGAAGTTAAAAAAAAATTATAGTAACATTTTAAAGTACTTTTTCAGGTGACATAACAAGAGACAAATAGGGCTGTTGCAGTATCTGTAAAAAAAATTAAACAAGCCACCTCCACAAACACATGTGACATTAAGTCACACCAACTCACCTCACTTCAAATCACAGTCAGACAGAATAAATGAATTTTTAAACTTATCTTAAAATAATAATCTGAGCAAACTGTTGCTCAAGCTAGCGATGTATTTATATAAATGGTTGGGAGAAGTCAAAGGTCAAGTGTTTTAGTAAAATTTAACAGAGACTGTGCTGACTGTATAGATCGTCCATGCTCCTAGGTTGAACCAGAGACCTAAATAAATATGGCTGCCGTATCGCCTCTTCAAAATATTCCAGGCATGAGTGCTGCCGTCTTGCTCTGGTGACATTACTTGGAGCCAAAGTTATCACAGAAGCGACGAGGTATCGTAGCTGAGGTATTGAATTCCTGCCCTTGCCTCCACATGCTAGTTACAAAACTAATCAAAACGAAATTGATCAGAAAACTGAACACTTCAACATACAGTATATTAGTGTGTTAAGAACTACCTAAAATGATAGACACTATCATTGGGAAACATTTATTTGAGGTGCAGTTTCAGTTTATTTTGGTCATGTCCTATCTGACATAATTGAGGAGGAAGGGTATATAACCTAGACTGCAGCTCACCACCAGAGGGTGACTGAGATGCTTGATATTCACTTTTGGGGAGCGTTTGAGAACAAAACAAAATCTAAGCAGCTCCTCACTGATCCGAAGTTAATATTTGTGCCAAATCTATAAAAAACTTTTATCAGCATGTTACTGATATCATGTTAACAGGAATTGGACATACAACTTGTAAACATAAAGCCTTTGGCCACGGAGGCACAAATTGGATGCAAAAAAAAAACTGACTGTACATGAGCAAGTGTAAAATCTCAATTCTAATTGAGGCTCAATAAAAATGAAAATGAGTCATTTTATTAGATGAGCTTCAAGGTATAACACTCTAATTGTTCCCGAGTAACAGGGTTGGGATCACACACATTCTAACATCTGATGCACAAAAGAACAAACACATGCAGTCTCATAAAAATGTGCAATGTTGATCTGAGACTGAGGTGAAGCTACTTCTTGACTTTGACCTAGATTTCAGACTGCTGGCAGAGACCTCGCTGTGCTTTGATGAATTCATAAAGGCAGCACACTGCAACTTCAAATCTATTTTTCAGAAACAAGGTTATCTGCAATATATGTGTGGAAAGAAATGAAGTCATTTTCATTCCTTTTTGTCTATCTCTAGTCTGCCCTCCATTCAGTTCCACTCTTATTAGGAAACCACCGCTCTGCCTGTCAGTCCTCTTCATTCAGCCGAAAACTGCTTCAATTTGCACACTTCTGCTTTTCCATCTATCAGTCTATCTCCAAAACCCCTCCCCATGTTGGATTTAACAGAGATAATACAGGCTGTAACACAACAGCCAGACTTAAGCTGAATTATAGTTAATGATCATTTCTTCTTTCAAACAAGACCACACCTGAACAAATGTTTTGTTCTGAATATCACAAACTGCTTCCAGTTCTAGGAAAATACAAGTACAATATAGAGACAGCGGCACCATGAAGTTCTGGGAAAAAGAAAACAGTCTTTGCTTTTGAAAGCTGGAAATAGAGGGTGGAAACAGCTTGATATTTCAGAACATCTAAGGCTGCTGGTAAGGTTGAATTTCTGACCAACTTTAGATCTGTGTGAAGAAAAATTAAGACAATATATATGGGCATTTCTTTTGAAGGAAGGGTTTTACTCTGTGTTCCTGCAATTTCCTAATATGAAAAAAATAAAGAAACAAAATAAAAAAACTTTTCTGGTTAAGGTTTGGAAGATGTGCATGTCCTGTTCTTAGTGCTCATACACACCAACACAACGTAATGAACTAGCGCTGTCGGAGAGACCCCCTGTTGAACCGCCTCATAATACCGACATTGAAGTAAGTTGAACTTGAATTCACTGCAAAGACGATGGGAGATTGACAACTACAAGATACATTCTGCACCTGCATGGGAGTCTCTGTATATCTCAGTTAATAAGGGTAACCCGAAGACATACATGCAGAGACAAAAACTGCATACAAAACAGTGTTTGGTTATAATGCTCACTTGTTCGATATGGCTGATTAGAGGCGTTGTCACACTGGCCTTTTTGTTGATGAAGAAGAAAGGGAGGAGGCAGAGTAACAAAAAGGAGATAGGAGAAACTGCACTACATGGGTAAAAAAAACATAGATTCTATGCATACATACAGTATATGTTGAAGTGGTTGTACCAGCTGCTTCTCAAAATTTGAACACTTTCAGCTCTATAACCAAAGTTTAATATATCAGCATCACTTTAAACCAAACTTTGACTTAGCCCCACAAAAATGTTGAGTTTTCAACAACAGCAGAGCAAAGTAGAGAAAAAAAAACAACTGGATGATGAAATACTGCAGCAAGAAAGCAGAGAAATGATGGAGCAACAGACGAACAGTTCCTGTAATTAGATTAATCACACTAAAGGAAAATAAGAGTGAACAGTGAGGAAGACTAATTATTGAGAATGAAAGACGAAGAGGAGTTTGATGGACAGGTACAGAGGGAGATGATTCCCCTGGCGGGAAACCGGCAAAAAAAGAAGCAGTGACATGTGATGCATCTGGATGTTCTTTTATCGCCTTGCCCTCCCTTCCCTCTCCTCCCCCTCTGTGCTCGCAGGCATTATTCTGCAAACAGCAGTTGAGGGTCCAGTGATGGCTGGGGAGCCTCGAAAATTACAGGTGAGGGCAGATATACGAAGAGTATTGGGTCAGGAAGGAAACAAGCATCCATCCGCACTCGAGAGCAGTCGGCCACCTGGGATTTCGGAACTTGTCAAGATGAGTTACACAAAATGGTCTGATCTGAGTTCAAAATCAGGGCATCTCACAGACATCTGGGAGTAAAATGCCAATTATCCTGTCTTCTGTTTGCTCCACAGAAACCGCAATCCTGCTGGTTCCTGTCTTTGCTCCTCATTCTATCATCACTGTACTGCCGTGCATGAAAACCTGGTAAAAAGCTGAACTTAAGACACTATGTTATTCAATGAAATTGTTGCAGTGAGTAATAGTTTCTGCTGAACTTTCGGGTTATGTTTTGAAAACTGACACTGCTGACTAACAGCAAACTGTCCCAGTGTTAGTGAGGCCTAAATGGGGGAAGTTTTTAAATACTGTACCATTATCTTATATATAAAAAAGATGTAGTCTGAAGTCAGAGTTGAGAACCTGGCAATATGATGTGCACAGTCAGGTTTAAAAAATTTGGACAATGACACAATCTTTGTTATTTTGCCTCTGCTCATCATAACCATAGATTTGGAAAAAAAAACCTCAAGATGAGATTGATGTGTAGACTTACAGCTTTAATTTGAGGGATATCGCAAAAGTGTTGCATTAACCATTTGGGAATTACAGCTTTTTTAACACAAAGACCCCCATATATTCAGAGGCTCAAAAGTAATTGGACAATTCATTGGCATGCAATTTCAATCAGAGTTCCTGATTGCTTTTTTTTTTTTTTTTTATCCATTGCTGTGACATAAAGAGGCCAAATACGAAAAATTGTGTCACTGTCCAAAAACTTAAACATAAGGTTTAGTTCTGTGCTGTTCTCAGTTGCTCTCCCAAACAACAAGTTGTCTGAAGCCATTTAAAGAATGAACTCTGTCACCTGTGAGCTCAAAGAGGTAAGATGCCGACTGTTCACATTATAATTCACATGGAGACATTTACATGCTCTTTAATACAACAACTGATTAATGAAGGAATGTTCATAACCAACAAATTACATAGTTAAAAAAAGCGAGCACTGTAAACCTGAACTGCAAAGAGTTTTTCTGCTTCTTTCTATCAAAAAAATAACTGGTAAAACAAACTGCAAATGGCAAAGTTTTTGTTCATTGTAAAGGATGAGAAAAAAGAACGATACTGTGCATGTGTTTGTGAGGGTGTGTTATGAAAAAGGATGGGTGAGGTCTAGACTAGAGGATGACATTTTTACGGGATTTCCACGAGATGGGAGTCGTTTTACTCTTAATCACATGATTGGGGCGGGACGGGAATGTAAAGTTAACGGGAGCGGAAATGACGTCAATAGACCAGTTTTTAAATGTAAAAATATGCACGTACATTAATTTTATTTCTGTTTTTCTTTCAATGTTTTTTCAAGAGTCATCCAGCGACTGCAATTGGCAGCCATTTTTGTAGTTTTCCTTCAGTGAGCCAACACTTTAACGCAAGTCAAAAGAACTACACAGCCCAGAACCGGGAGCGGGAGTCATTCTACCAGGAGTGGGACGGGACAGGATTTATTTTTCTACTCGTACCTGGGATTGGGATGGGACATGATTTTTTTCTGTGGAAGAAGGCTGGAACGGGATTGAAAATCCACTCCTGTGTCATCCTCTAGTCTGGACATTAAAATTCCATGGTCTTTGAAGTTAACTGCCTGCTGGCCAAACACAGCCTTGTGGATGAACTCAACATGAAGAGAGGAGGAGGATGGGAGAGGAGACCATGAAGTTTGAGGTTGTTACATCTTTCTATTTCCCTCCTTTTGTTTTATTGAAAAGCTTTTTTTTTTTTTTTTTTTTTTTTTATTGTGACATCAATAAAGTTTGTATGAGCTGAGATAAGGCTGTGTGTGTGTGTGTGTGTGTGTGTGAGAGAGAGAGAGACACCAGCTCACTGAAGTGCTTCTCAGGTATTAGTTCACGCTCACTCTTTGTCCAAAAGATAAGCTCATGTTACTCTCTCAGTGGTCGCAGAGGCTACTGAGTGAGCTCATAGCTGCTTCTAATTGGCTAATCCAGGCAGAGAAAGACTGAACAGCAGCAAAATGGAGAGATTAAAAGGCAGTGTGAGACAGGAGAGGAAGAGAGGCCGTTGATGTGAGACTGAAAACACTCTCCTCCTCTTTGTCCTTCAGTCCATCCCTTTATTGCTCTCAAACAAACAAGAAACTCAGCCAACAGCCACAGTCCTGCTAAACCCTTTAAGCTGAGTTTAACCTGGTCCTGAAGCTGAATGTGGCTTTACAGCGTCAGCCAACTCAGCAAGCCTTGACCTGTTTAGGAGCACATGCACTTCAGAGCACCTCAGAGAGTCTCCACGTCAAAATCATACTTAATTTGTACATGAAACTTGCTATACACCATTCCGTTCACATGATACAAATACTATTCTGCTTTCTAACTTTCCATTAATAATGGAAAGCCCTGCCTCCTGGAAATTATTTCACTGTCACTTTGCAACAGCAACTACATTTTGAAGGAATGCCCCCTGGACCCTTTTTTTTTTTTTTTAAAATCACATAATGAGGTAATGTTCACTAAAAAGTTGCAAAAATATTGGTAAAGAATGCATTGACATGAGTAAAGATGGATGATGCTCTACCATTTCCACCTACTGTACAATAATGAAGTTTAAATATCTCAGGTAAAAGCACTGCCATTTTGAGCTAGTGACAACATTTGGAGCTGCGGTATTGAGCTCCTGCCCATAGGCAAGCAGAGATCAGCTGTCATGACATTCCACCCCATTTTTATATTACCAATAACTGTAAACTAACATATGAACATACATTGGTTTGATAAAAGCTACATAAAAATGAGAAACAATGTCTTGGAAAAATTTGTTTAAGGAGTACTCTGAGGTGTACTTTGGCCTAAGTCAGCCAGCAGGTTGTGATGAAGATGCTATGTTTTCACTTGTGTGGCGCTCAGGTGTGATCATCCTTGCATACAATCTATGATACGGTACATAACTTATTAACTGCACTTACTGGAGACTTTCGAATGACATTAAGTTATTTCAACTTAAAAACTTGCACTTATTTCAACCTAAACCAACTCATATTTCTTGCTGAAAATAAACACATCGCAAGTTTTAGAATTCTGATTTCATTGTGTTGTTGGCTACCTCCAGTAAAATGTTTATTTGGTCAGATGTCAACCCATCTAAGCACTACAACATTTGAACCTTCTCAGGCTTTTCAGAACTGACAGGTCATTAAATATGTTTTGCAGATGTTTTATTCAAGACTGACATTTAGGAATTAATTTTCTGAAGTTTAAGTCTATAAAAATCAAATCCAAAGATATATAACTTACAATAGATACTTGTCTTCATAATCGTTTCGAGTTTTTTCTTCATAAAAGGCAACTTGTCACTTGTTGCTGTGGATTAAAGTGAGCAGGCAGGGAGAAGGAGGATATAGAGGATACAGTGTGCTTGTATTATCTCTGCCAGTTCATCGCAAGTGAATCAGTATCCTCTGAGTGTCGTGGAAGAGATGTCACAGTCATTCAGCCAATGCAAGACATATTGTACAAATATTTGTTTGCTACAGGAGGATCTGGGTTTCTTTATTATGCACAAGAATGAGAGTCAAGATCAAAACCTGTTGTAGAATTACCTTCTGTTTGCCGCATCAATATAAATATCAATTACTGTTTATTTCCAATAATAGAAAATTCATTCTTATTAGATGATTAAATTATTATTAGGTAAATAGAAACGATAATAAGAGGCAAAATTGCTGTTATTGACTTAATAAGTACAGCATTGACACTTGGTACATAGCTTCTCCCAAGAGGACATTTTAGTTTCAGAAGAATTGGGCACAATCCTGTTTTAAAACTCACTTTAGGGTTATTAACAAGGTTTCTGAGAGAAGGGCACAAGTTTTAAAAGCTGCAGATTAAACCATTTTAGGGCACTACATTGTTCCCTTCCTTAGCCTTGGCTATGCAGAAACAACAGGTTATCAACTTAGAAACTACAAAAATGTGAAATCATCAGTTATGGCATTGGCACTGAGGAGGTAAATATCTACTAGTGTTGTCTGAAAATTTCTGATGGTATATAAAGAGTGTTCTGTGTTTTGGGCTATTGATTTGACAAAAGAAGCAACTTAAAGAAATCGCATTTGACATCTACAGAGCAGATGATTATACATGAAAATAATAGGTGGAATAACCAAGCACAACTGGTACAATCCTAAAGCATCAGAATTTGTACTGAGCTGACCTTAAAACGAGATTGTTTAATCAAAAATGAACAATATGTGAGCACTTACACAGCATGCAATCTTTAGCGCTCCTAAGTGCTAATTATGACAGCAATCAATTGTAATGAAAACTTATCAAATACAACAGTAATTATGATAATTAGGGAAAAATAAAAAACATTTTCACAGATCTACGCAGCTAAAGCAAGGTTTTCCACGTAAATGTGTTGGGAGTGTGCTTAGCTTTGTGAGAGAAGATACCCATTTAATCTAAATTTAAGACAATTTAAGTATTGGATTTTGTACTCCCTGAAACCCAATTATAGAGACTTGGATCTAAGGAAAACAGTTAAAATATATGAATAATTTTTTCTAGCAATTCTATTCTATCTAAAATGTAATTTCCTTAATCCATGTGGTGTCCAATGAAGTGACAAGATTATTATGCAAATATGTTACAGTTGACAGCATTAAACACTTTTCACCTTCCTCCACATGTCTGGTATATTGATACATTAACAGGAAGCTCTGCAAAAATCACCATTTTTCAGGGAGCACACTCAGTACATTAGAAGTTCCCCTGCCTTGTCAGATAGTGCTGAGCCGCAACAGCAGCTGATGTTATTGGCTTATGATAAGCTGCAGTAATTTCAGCAGAACATTGGACTGGGTCACGAGTTACTGTGCCTGCTTAACAGGAGCAGAATTTCGATTTACCATGACAAGTTGAAAAACAGGAGGATTAAAAGCTCTGGAGAGGGGAAAATACAACAACTCGAAGGAAACCTTCTTCAGCTTTTCCTCCAGTGATAGAAACAGTAAGTACATTTACCTCATAAAAGGGTGATTCCTTGTGAAAGATGGTATGATATAATCACACCATCTTTCACAAGGAATCACCATTTTTCGGAAAATATAAACTTATACCAATTTTTAAGGTGAACGTTGATTACACCTGTGTTCATGCATAAATATGTACCTCTTTCATGACTTAAGTTTCATTCATACTCCACAAGTTTATTCTTTGCCATCTTCCGGTAATCTATGCTCATTCAAATATAAAGGACCATTTCTTTGAAACAGTCTTCTGCACCTCCATCATTGCAATTACCAACTTACCATAGTTATTCAAAATCAAATTAAAAAGAACTCAAAAAGATTAATACTTGTAAAATTGTAAAGATGAATACAATCTCATGGATTTCAATGGGATGCATTTCAACCTGTAAATATACAACTTTATATAAAATCTAATTCTCTTCAAATCTGATATTACGGCTTGATTATTAATAATAATTTTTCCCTGTTTTGGATTTTGTCGTGGACAATGTTTAAGCTTCTTAATCTTTACCTCCTCTAAGAAAGTTATGTTTATACCAATATTTGCTTGTTTGTTTGTTAACATGATAATTAAAAAAAGTGCACGGACTTTTCTATATTTTGTAGCAGAGATCCAAAATGGCTAAAAAGAACAATAGATTCGATTTTGGAGATAATCCAACTCTTGATCAGGGAATTTTTGAAACGATTCACTACACTTGCAAGATAGGATCAATTTGAACATTCTTTGCTTATGATTCCACAAATAATACACTCTAAGTTACTGTATTTCTATATCTTAAAATAAACTAAACAACAATAAGTAAAAGTGTGTCTACATGTATGAGATAGGATGCAACATTTGCTAAACTTCAATTCATCTCTGGTAGGAACAAAGGAAGATAGATAGAAGTTGTTGGGACGTTAGTGTGCATCTTACCTGGATGAGCTCTGAGGCCATCCCATTGGTCTGCTTTATAATGTTCAACCATAAACCACACCAGCTAACCGACCGTCTGCAGGCCAGAGACCTGTCCCCCCCTACTTCTTCACTGGTTCGCAGCAGACATGCCATCGCATGCTCCAAGGGGAGCTCCAGCAGGACTGCGGCCCTTTCCCAGTGAACACAAGACTTTTAAAAACTCCTAATCCAGAAAGAAGATTTGCTTGTTTGCTTTTAATTGGCTGAATAAAAAGTGAAATTTCTGCCTCATTCTGGGCAGCTCAGGGTTATCAATAATTCACAAGGCTGCCACAGGAGGTAAAGGGGAGGAAGAGGAGGAGGAGGGTACCTCCATCTTCCTTAGAGTCTCCATTTTAATTTACAGTTAATAAAGTGCACGATATAATGAGAGTAGGTCTTTCAAAAAAAAAAAAAACTTCGGATTCGAATATAATTCAAATAGTAAAGAACTCATTAATATTTGCTGAAATCACTATTGAAATGTGTTTTTAGTTTTATAAATGTGTTTGCTACCATTTCTGAATCTCACCCTACTCATCCTGGCCTGTAATTAACCCACATTTTGGAAACAAAAAGCTTTTAATACACTGGCACACATTTCAGTAAAAGACCCGCACAAATTTTGCTGTACTGCTCTCAACTTTCAGCTGCAGTCTCCTGGTTGAATGTTATATTCACCGAAGTACCTTGCACTCATGGCTGCCTTGGACCACAGAGGCAGCAGCCGTTTTTAAAAACAATTTTCTTTCCGGCAGTGCACAGCATTATTCAGGGTAGTTATGGCACGGAGAACAAGGAGGGAAAAACTGCGTACACAACGTAGGGATACAAGACCACTGTGCGGTAACTACACTGAATTCCACCTACCGGCATCTTTGTCTGTGTGCATGTAAGATGTACTAAAATCACAAAAGAATCATATAATAAGAAACCAAGTTCAAGCCCTGAACAGACAGTTTGGTTAATTATAAACTGTGTACAAAAGTGGCTGTTATTTGTGGTTATTATTTCTTTATTTAGAATGCCCTCTATTAGATAAAATGTGTGACAATCTCATGCTGATACATGTTTATGTACTTATGTAGAGAATAGTATTAAGAATATTTGAGCATAAAAATTTGAATAGAATTAGAATATTACAAAAAGTAAGGAATGAAATTAGAGTTTGATTACAGATTAAGATTGACAGCACTAAAAGAGAGCAAAAAAAAAAAGATGAGAGTCAATGAGATCAATAAGACAAAACAAGAGTCTGCAAGAAAATAAATAATGTTATTGAGCAAAAAAGCAAATCTACCATTTCTAACGATATGAAGTTTATATTTAATCTACATAAAGTACATAGGTAAAACTTAAAATAAATAGACTTTTCTTGTGGATTAGTAATGGAACCTTTTCTTTTTAACTGTGAAGCATCAAAAAAGCACAGCAAATGCTAAAAGACTTCAACTCCTGGATATAAATGAGCTGATGTCCATATTTCTTCACCCCTGATAAAGGCTAAGTGGCCTAAATGCAACACATTGTGTTTGACGACAAAGGCAACATAAATTCGTGAAATTGAGATCTGTCTTGTGTACGGATACATACAACCTTAAAACTACCATAACAAGACTTTAACCCCAAGTTATATTGGCCTTAAGTTTGCTGTAGTCAATGTTATCAGTAATCTTATGTCATACATAAGCTTCCACCACGTTTGAAGTGGAAGTATTTTCAAAGATTCCCAAAAGAAATCAGCTTGTATTTAATTTACAGGAAGTTTAAGCAAGTCGAACATGCCAGCAAAAAGTCACCTTTAAATCCATGCAACACCATTCTTGGGTGCAAGCGGATGCTGCCTCATATGAGCCAATTGCATTTGAGTTGGCACCCAGACAGGCTGATGTCAGCACAAAGCCTTGCTAAAGATCGGGGATTTAATACAGAGTCAGGAACAGACTGGCTTTTGTTTTCGGCTGCTGTTGGAGCTGTGAATGGCGGCGCTAATCCTGCTTCTCACACTGCAGCAAGGCATGTGATCTCACACACACACACACACACACACACACACACACACACACACACACACACACACGTAAATTAAAGACTCAATTGACATCATTAAAAGCCATTTATACATTGTACTGCTGATTGTATTCTTTATTTTTAGAGAATGGTGTCATTTTGTTGGAGAGGAGTGAAATAGCAAGGCAGTATTGACTATGACAAATGATAAACAACTTCCAGATCTGTGTGTAATTAGTGAATGGGTAGAAGATGTGGCCATATTTATACGTAAATATACATAGGAAAACTTAGCATGTAAATCAGGGACAAATTACAAGACATACAGTCACTGGATACAAACAACCATGTTATTTGTGGTTATGTACACAATGTCAAATAGCCTTGACTTATTAAAGACTTATATTGCTAAGTATGTTAGTTGAATTAATTGAGCTGATGTTCCGTCTCATCACTAGTGGAGTTCTGTTTTCATGACCTCTTTAAAAAAATCTGTAGCGTAGTGGCTTTCAGACATTTGTTTTGTTGAATCTTTTGTGTGGAGAATAAACTAGCATTTTTGATTTCTAAACCTGCGTTCCTTTTATATTGACTGCTTCGTCTTTGATATTGATATTGATATTGATCAGACTGAACTGTCATACCTAAAGTTTAAACAGACTAGTCATCAAATTGTTGCAATTGTGTGAAAATACAGAGTAGTGTGTGACACAGCAAGTGAACAAAAGCTACGTCAATATTTTTTTCATTTTTAGTTAATGACTTTTCAGTGCAGATTATTTTCAATAGATTTGAAGGACAAAAGCAACTTATCAAAGTTGATTACTGAAGTTAAACATTCATGTAAAAGACTTTTAAATGATTAAAAATCTGATTCAAAGCCATTTCATTCCAGTTGGAAGTTTGATCACCAGCCAAAATTCAAAGATGGTTTAAGGCTGTGACAGTGACAGTGTGAACATGTGTTATAAACCCTGACATATAGTGTTGGACACCACAAAGTTTTTGAAATTGCTTAATCTCACATGAAGATGTGAGATTGATTGTCATGCTCTTTCACAGCATGACAGTGAAATAGAAACGTATCACCTTAAAAGAGTAATCTGTAGTTAAAGGACAAACACAATTCGCCTCAGAGGCTTTATAAAAGCGCCACTTACTTTGCCCACCAGTAGCCATTTTCTCACTGCTTTTTTTCTCTTTTGTTATCCCTACAAACCAGCACAGAAAGGGACACCGAAGTACAAACAAAATTTGCAACAAGCTTCCTTCAGCAGCAAAATTACCTAGAAGCTAAGCACTTCTAGGGGCTATCTCACTATCCTTTGGCACTTACTGCTTCTCACTGCAGAAGACAAGTAATGGAGTTCTACCCCCTGTTTGGTCTCTAAACATCCCCCCATGACCCTCAGTCACCAGATCAGCATGATGAAGTCCTGATGGAGTACTGACCTCTGACATCAGGCTACATGCTATCTGACCAAAAAGCTAACTGGAGGATGCATGTCCTCCGAAGACTTCAAGGACATGCAAAGAACCAAACAGATGGATGACAAACAAACAAACAGATGGTGAAAGGCCTATACAATAGCAGCTATCCCAGCGATAACGCTGCTTTTCCAGCAGCATCTACAACTGTATTAAGGGTAAACCGGCCAAAAAGATGCAGACCGACATATCAAATTAACTGTCAATGGACCAATCGCAAAGGGAATGGGACTGTGTAAAAAGGGCAGGGTGGAGCTCAGGAGCAGAGACAGGGAGGATAGGGAAATGCTGGAAGTGGAATTGCTTCCTCTCATTCTCAAGAAGTCACAGACCCCAGCTTTAATCAAATATTGAGGAAAAACAAGTCAAACAACTGCTGACTAATGACATGATTATATGTGCTAAGATACAATTATGTGTTTGATAAAGTTGTGAACCTCAGTCCAGCCACCCTCCAATCATAACGCTACCACTGATACCAATTAACTTATTTACCATGCCAAAAAAGGTATTTTGAAATGTACTGTTAGCACCAAATGCAGAATAAGCATATATTTACAAAAAGTAATGATAACATCAAATATATATTCTTTTGTTTTGTGTCTTGGAATAAGTACAAAATGAAAGAAGCTGTTACTTAAAGGCTTTCATAAGATGAAGACAAATTTCAGACCACCACAGTTAACAGGATGGAATCTATTTTATGGGATGGATTACTATAGTGCTGTTTATCAACAAATGAACTAATACAGTACTAACTAAACTAATACTAACTACAGTGTAATTGTTCCAGTAAGAATTGTCAATAAATGTTTATTTTATACAGATCTTGAATTTGAACCCTTGAACTGAATCATTTCGGGTGAACTCCCTTGACCTTTTATGAAACAATCTATTGCAAACAATTTGACGCACAAATTATTAAATAAACTGCTCCAGAGGTCAATGTGGAGACTGTTTGACCTGCCCATACTTTCCACTTTCAAGAGCAGAAATATAATAAACTTGAACACTTAAAGAATAGCCAAATTACTTTCCTATTCTCCATAGGATAAAGCTTTTTATGTTAATGACCCAATTATGGTCTCTCAACACCTTTGGGACAAATTTTATCATTTTAGCTCCACCACTTGTAAGATTCTAAAAGGCGCTAAATAAAGAGTGTGTAGGTCATTCACTTCACTGCTGCAGCTTCAAACGGCCAATAGGTTTCAAACTGTTGGCTATGTTTGTTGTCTAGTTGTCCAGTCAACTTGTACTGGTTGCCAACTGTGGGCATCCACCCACAAATAGAGTTTTCCAGAAACAAAAACGTTCCAGAGAATAAACCACAAACACTGGTCACATTTTAAGTAAAAATGGCACATATACAGTATATGTAAATGTAGATATACTGTAAATGTGTATGTGTGTGTGTGTGTATACAATTATAATATAATATAATTCTCTGCATGTATGTGTTCATGCTTCGCAAACCTGAGTCATCCATTAATACTACAGCTGTTAAAAGAATATAAGAATATGTAGAGAATATATCTAGAAATCAAACATGTAACAATGGGGAGTTAGAATTTCAGTAAATCCAGGTCATCTCTCTTCCTGCTGTCCTCTTTGGAGGCTGACTTCATCTCCACACAAAGCTATTTAAATACCGGATGTAGAACACAGTGTTTCAGCGTCTCTGTGCACAGGTCCTTCAGTTTTGGACAGTGTGAGCAAGAGGCTGATAGGAAAGAGGTTATCTGAGGCCGAATACTAAAAGTGACCCACACCCTCTCTCAGGGGTGGATGAGGGGGTTGAGACTGGTCTTAGCTGTCTCAACATTACTGGAGCCACTCCATCCATGAAAGCTTGAGACTGGTATGAAAACATTTCATAACTGTGCTACCTTTGTTTTAATTCTCTTTCAAATATTGATTTAAATGGTCATTCACATCATTTCAACTTCCCCTCCAGCACAAAAATCAACATACAGAAATATAGAATTTACTTAAAGTTACTGTAGATAATTGATTTTGTTATCATATTTGCTATTTTTTTTGTTTATGTTACTCTACTATTTTACATTACTACTTTCTCGCAAATAATAAGTAAATTAATTGATAACAAAAGAGTCTTGCTTATACTTGCTCTACTTGTTAAGTTTCATGAGATGACTTGTTGTAAATTGGCGCTTTAAAAATAAAACTGACTGTTAGATTTCACTGTACACAGTAACTCAATACATTATATAACCTCAAACAAGCCAGATTTAGGTGTCTTTTCAATATAATTTTGTGATATTTACAGGTGCAATTTGTAAAAATAAAGCCAGAATTTTAAGTTACATCCACAAATATAGGGGACAGCATATGACCCATGGAATCACAAACTGCTGTCACAATACTGCCTGTTGGACGTTATTTATCTTGAGTTGGGTGATATTTGGATGTAGCTAGCAACTGAGCTTTGTAAGCAATGGGGTTAGTGGGCTTCCTCCTCACTGCAGTCTGTCAAGACCACAACCACAGATCTGTTTCTGTTTACTTATTAGACTAAACATTAATTGTGAGTCTTAGCAAACTCGATACACATCTACAACTCCCAGTTGAGACTATGTGGGGGCTATAGGATTATCATCTCTAGGGTCACAAAGTGGTAAGACGAGATAGGATGGTTAGCTGGTCAGTGCTACCTTCAATAGACAGTATATGTCTGTACTACAAAACAGTTTCTTCACTTTCTGTCAATAATGTTCCTTTACCGTTTAACTAAAAATACGGTCATAGCTTTAATTCTAAATGATAGAAAATTTCACCCAAGTCCAGAGTGCCAATCTAGCATGTGTGATAGGAGTGCTTCCATTCTTTATATCATTTGAAAATGTGATGGGGTAAACGAATTTTGACTGTTCCGACTGCATGTCCAAAAAGCTAAACATAACCACAGACATCTTAGAAACTTCAAAATATGTTTTCTTGCCCACGTTCTTTCCAATAAGTCTTTAGAGAATTAATTGCTCCAAGTTAAATTTTTATATATTGAACTTTGATTTCAGCTCCAGTCTTTAACAATGAACTGATTCTTACCTGGAGTCCTCTGCGCCTTAAAATACTGGAGTCATCCATGATTCTGTGAGATCAATCTTTTTGGTTTCCTTCCTACAGTCCAAAGTTCAAGCACTTTCTAGGAGGTCCATCCAAACACAGAAAGTTACATCAAGCCTCTTTGCTGCTCCTTTTGAATGCAAATCGAGTTTCAGAGACTTTCCTTATTTTAAACAGTCTTCTGCCACATTTGGAGGTCAGTAAAAAAGCTCTATAAGGCCTCTATTGTTTTTTATGTGTCTTTTAAATCCTAGATTCTATGGTTACCCCATTTGTCCACCTCTGAATATTTGCAACAAATGTTAAAACAAGATGACAGCATCATTCCTCTGTTTCTCCTTTGTTTATCTTTTTTGTTTATTCCCATTGGTCATGAACGAAAGTGCGGTCTGGATATAAACGATCATCCTCTCCACTCTGTCGACTTCAGAGTATGTGTTGTTCGTTGGTTGCTCTTCCATTCATCTGTTCGGCACTGGACACACCCCTTCGCCTCTCACTTGCTTAGGCAGAGGTTGAGAGTGAAAGCTTGTTTTTCTAACCTGCCATTCTATCCTCTTTTCTGTACGCTTCCCAACCCTAAGGCGCTAGTCCAGAGGACACTCTGCTGCCTCCATTATTCATGGGCAACTTGGAATAGAAATTACAGATGACAATGGGGCCTCAGGGAGTAGATGGATGGAGGGAGGGAGGAGCAATGAAAAGAGGTAAAACATAAATGAGGGAGACACCAGCTTGCTTTCGTCTGGCTTAATTAGAGCTGAGCCATCTCGAACGAGGACCTGAAGCCTATTGAAAACACACGCACCTGGGGCGTTAGTCAGGATAGAGACACGGAGTGTGTGGACTGACGAGTGAGTCCACAGAGTTGGGATGAAAACAAAACAAAAAACAAAGAGCAAGGGAATCCAAAAAACGAATACACACTACCCATGTTTAAAGCCACTGGACTCGCCTGGCAGCAGACAGAAAACAAGAGGTTGTTTGTTTGCTAGCAGCGGTCCAGTGAGCGAGGAGGCACCTCGCATCCATCGCCATGCCAACCAGCCAGGCCAGATTCCATCTGGTTACAGCCGGCAGAAACTAAGGGACTCCCACACACATACACAAGCAAGTCTTTCAAACACACTAGTCATCTCTTCATCTTCCTCTTCTGTGTCCTATCCTGCATCTCTCAAGCATTGGTGTCGTTCCAAAAGGCTGCAGGGGAGGCTGAGGAGGAGATCAGACACAGCTGAGAGGAGAAACGAGGGAAGAAGTACAAGTGGAGGAGCACAAATGTGGCCTTGGAGCAGATCCTTTTCTGTTCTTCAAATGTCTCCGTCTTGTATGTTGTTGCTTTCTTTGCGGTCTCTAATGTGTCAGTATTCTTACATTCCCTGACTCCTCCCTTGTTCTTTCATCATACTCTCCCTCTCACTACCTCTCTCTCTCACTGTGGAGATGGCCAATCAGATGCGAACAGAGGACAGAGACCTAGCTTGCGATGAATGGATTGAGGACAAGTACTCCGCCTCCAGCCTTCCCTTCAACCCTGTGCACTGTGTGTCTGTGAGCCTCACTTGCTCTGATCAAAACAAGAGGGTGTGTTCACAGGCACACACACAGATTGTGCAATGATGAATTAATCATGAGTGCGCTGATCAGAGGCACTGGCTGATTACTTATTCAACATGATGATTTTAAACACAGGCAGGTCTCATCTTATCCAAAGTATATGAACATGCTAAAAGTATGTGTAACTGTGGGGAAAATGCAATTCCGAATCCATCTTTAATAATATGCTGCTAAATCACTTTCCACCATGAAGCTGCTGCAGAGATTCTCTCCCACTCAGGTTCAACCCTGATGTTGTTGGACAGGTTTTGCAGCCAATGATCTAGTTCATAAGACATTAGATTTTGAATGGGGTTGAGTTTGGGGCTCTGTGCAAGCATGTTAGAAACACCTGAACACCCTCATTTTGAAACAGGAAGGAGACAAACTACGGACATAAAGCTGGAGGAACGCTGTTCCTATCTTCATATGCTGCACTATTATAATTATCTTCCAAATACTCTATTTAACAGTGGTATCCCACACAATTTTGGCCATATGGGGCTAATGTGCTAAAATATGCAATAACCCTCCAATGGTCCTTAAAATAATCTATGACTGCAAAGCGCAAAAGTTCAGGACCAAAGAAGCAATTTGATCACATTTCATCATTCCAAGTATCAATAAAGTATGATGACTTTTATCACAATATTTTTACATTTACTTTCTACATGTTCAACTGACCTTAGATCATTTATGAGGAAAGTATGTTGTATGCAGAAGTGATCCCTGGAAGAATGTGTTTTGTGGAGTTGAATAAGTGTGTTATATATTGTTCAACCCAAATATGGACAGAATGACAGATAGCATATAATAGCCTAATAAAATAACCAAGACAGTATTTTTAACATGGCAAGTCTCCTCTGCAATAAACAGACAGAAAAAGGGAAGAATGAGGCAGAGCTGGAAAAGATAGCAGAGCAGCTGGTGTCCTCCTACACTCCAGAGTGCGAACCACCGATGACTCACAAAGAGACAATGGCAAGGATGCTCAGTTGAATAAAGAATGAAAGATTACCGTTTATCTTATTGCAGAAGAGAACTCATAACTTGACTACTGGTTTACTGTATGGGCGGACATGTTAACAATCTGAACGCTCTCTCTTTGTGAGGAACCAGACCCTGAGTAATGACAGGAAAATGCTCCTCCCATTTGTGCTGGGCCCCTGACTCCTGGTCAGAGCCTCAATGTTAATGAGAGCAAAGGCCACAGGGCTGCAGAGAGGAATGTTCACACTGCCACAATGAAAATGATTGACACCAGCTTGCCGACTGATCGTCTGGTTCTACAAACACAAGGGAGTTCATTGGCTCAGGAAAACCTGACACATCTTTGTGAGAACTTAATTTACTCATTGAGTGAGGAAATCATGAATACTTGAAAATGATAACATTCAGAAGTCAGAGTCATAATTCTAATTTTACCAATAGATAAATACAGGCCATGAAAACAAATCTCACACAGGTAGTGACTGAGAGGTCCTTTTAACATAGATGTAAAATAAAAACAAAAAAAACAACTAAAAAAATTCATTCTTGTTACACCAGGAATTTAAGGATTTGCATTATATTATGAACTGTGCAAATTGTGTCACCGGTGAAACTACATATAAAAACACACATTTCTACATTTAGACCACTTTTGATCAGTTTTTTTGTGCTTTTTTTTTTGTGTATTTCCTTTTTCTATATTTATAATACAATTTCATAATTTTCTTCAATATCATGGCTCACTGATAACATTTTAGCTTAGGTTGCACAGATTTTAAGGATATGAAACATTTGAAGATGATCAAGGAAATGACATCACATTAGTCTCAGTCCAAATCAAAACTCCCTCTTACCGTAGAATGTACAATGTTCAGAAATCATGACCTGGTTTACTCAAGATTATCCACAGGCTTCGTGTGAACAGTTTCATGGCGGAACTATTTTCTTTCTGTGCGATTTTCTTTATGTTTTTTGATATACCGTATATTTACCTTAAACAAAGGAAAAACTGGATTTTGGTACATTTATCTTCAGCATGGAGACTAAAGAAGGAGTGATGACGGATGAGAGGTAATAAAAGGGTTTCTCCTGTGCTTTTTACTTAGCTAATTAAACCAAAAGCCTTCTCTTGCTCTGTTTTATGTCTCAGCTGTATTGGAGGTTAATTAAAGCGGTACCCTGGCTTTACCAGTCAATGAAGAACTAGCGAGGACAGCACAAAAAAAAAACAAAAAAAAAACTTGTTTCTTTGATCTTCCTGTTGGATTAGACAAACGCACAGCGCTCACATGGTGGCAGGTCTGTAAGACAGAGCCCTGTCAAAAACAGAACAGTTACCTGACTTGCATGTCTAAAACAGGCAGAATCTTCAACAACTGATGGAAAACCAAAACTGCAAAGAAATTAAAGTAAAATTAAAAGTCATGAAAAAACTACCACAATATCAGAAATCACCTAATTCATTCCTAGTTTAATTTCCCAACATTATGAGCCGTTTTGAAACAATTTTTGGGCACAAGAAAAATTTTTTTGAACCAACTTTCATTTCAGATAAATCCATGGTGCAGTACCAGAAACTGTGTACCCATGCACACCTGTTTGGTTGACAACACATTAAGCAGGGTGATTTAGTGTGGAATTTACTGAAGGTTTGCTAAGTCAAATAGTTTTTAGTTAAGAGTTTAAGGAAGAAAAGGCAGAAGACACACACACACACACACACACACACACACACACACACACACACACAGTTAGGTCTGTAATGATTTCACTCCTGTATGCTTAAAATCAGGACAAATTCTGAGGTTTTTAAAGTCATACATTCTGCAAAACTGGACACTTCAAAGTCTAGGATGACAATTCATAGTGCAGATGGATAATAACCCAAAACATACAACAAAAGCAATCCAAGATCTTTCAAAGCAACCAAATGGGATATTCTATGGTGGTCAAGTCAATCACCTCATATCAGCCTAGTATAGCAGGTTTTCAGTGACTGCAGACAATACTAAAGGCAGACAACCAACAAACAACCATCAACTCAAGGCAGTTGCAGTACAGGCGTGGCAAAGCATGCAGCATGAAGTCACTCAGCATTTGGTGAGATCCAAGAATTCCTGACTTCGGACAGTCCTTGTATTTACTCAGAATTTTCATCAAAGTATTACAAACTATGGTCCAAACACCTTTCAGCAGGCGTTGAAGATATAGGGGCCATGGTGAAGGTTTTGCTCTGTGGGTGTTTCTAGTAGTGTTATTGTTACATTTGAGACTATTGACCAGGGTTCCAACCTGCAGAGACCTGCACACATCCGCCAACATGTCTGTCACACAGTCGTGGCCAAGAGACACACAATCACACAAAGAAAACATGAGGAAGCTATAGATACACACACACACAGGCTGTTGTGTGAGACGAGACAGTAATCAATGTTGTGTTATAGAGAAGCAAAGATAACAAGCTCTTGTTTGTGTTACTTGGTTCATCAGCTTGATATATTGTTTGACTGTTAGTCCAATTGTCCCACAGCCAGCTGTCTATCTGGACAACAGCCCGCTCAGACAAACTGAACTGGAGCAAACAGTGGACAGTAAATGAGGTTTGGGGGCTCATTACACTCTGAATAGGAAGCATCAATTATAAACAGAATATGCAAGGTTTGTCCAGTGAAAAGACAGTGAAACGTTTGTGAGAAAGAAATGAAGGCAATTAAAGAAATGGAAGACTGAGCAGCAACCCCACATGAAAATGAAAAGCATGAGGCGTCTGTTGAGATGACAGCTGAGAGTGCGTTTGTGCATTACATTGACAGGTTGTGTGATGCTCTGTCTATGTATTATGCTGATGGTGTGTTTGAGTCTGTGTGTACTGAGGAGAAAGCACAGCATGAATAAATTCAATATGACCGAGTTTTTTTTGCGAATGCTGTGTAAGAAATGTGAATCCGTGTTTGGAGAGACAGACTGAAATCTAAAAAATTTAAATCTCTCTGTCTATCACATACTAGAGAAAGCTTTGACCTCAAATAATTACATATTTTGGAAATC
>KV751401.1:580853-625295 GCA_001698575.1 Mola mola
CACCAGGTGCTCTGCTCTGGTTCATGAGACTGGAAATGTACAGTAAAATAAGAGGAGGAATCTTGAATGCTTATATAAGAAGTCAAATCCTATAGGAATCAAACCTATTCTAAAATATTTTTAAATATTATTAAGTCTCACCTTAATTTAGATTTTGACCTTTTATTTTCATTGTAATGAACATATACAGTACAACAAAATTGGATGGCTGTCCTTAGCCAGTGCAAGTAGTGCAAAGAAGATTAAGGATCACTGTTAAAAAATAAAGTACAACAAAGAAACCAGCTAAAATACATCTAGAACAAAAAAAATAAAAATAAAAACATACATATATGTTACAATGCCCAATCATAATTGCAGATATTGTCATTCAATTATTGTGAGTGTTCAAGTGTGTGTATTTAGTGCAGTAATGACCCTCGTATAAAAACTGTTCCTGAGTCTGTTTGTCCTGGATTTTATTGTCCTGAATCGCTTCCAGAGGGCAGCGTCCTTGAGGATGCTGCAAGCTCTTTTGAGGCAGCGTGATCTAAAAATGTCTACAAGTTGGGGGAGAGAGCGCAGCCTGTTATTTTCTCAGCAGTGGAGCTGACCCTTTGGAGTGCTTTCTCCACTCTCAATGGAGCACTGGTGGAAGGTCATCAGCAGCCTGTCATCCAAGTTTTTCTTCTTCAATATCCTGCTGCTGTGCCTTCCTTACCAGTGCTGTGGTGTTGCTGTTCCAGGAGAGGTCCTAATCCACATGCACATCCAGGAACTTGAAGTTTGAGACCCTCTCCAAGCATTCTCGATTTATGTATAGGGGATTGTCTCTATATGTCAGCCCTGCGATGAACTAGCGACTTGTCCAGGGTGTACCCTGCCTTTGCCCGATGATGCTGAGATAGGCTCCAGACACGGTAAAAATGTCCCAATTTGTTAGTCATACTAACAAATGACTATTTCTTTTTCCCTAAGATAAAGGAGAACCAAAATATTTAAGATTTAAGAAGGATATAAAGGACAACCGATTGTGGAGTTTTAGGATGATATAATAATGATACTTTGGAGCAGGAAAAAGCAGATTAACTCCTTCCGTGCAAGGCTATACACTATAAATGTATTAACGGTTTTGAGCCAAGTTCTGTTTCCTGGTCTTCTGCTTTAACCATACAAAAGACATTTTATTAAATCTACTACTCGGCCCCTTGTTCTTTGAAAAGCAATGTGGGGAGGGCGTTGCTCCCATTTATATTAAAATAGAGATCAAAGGCTCACACTTTGATGAAACTCAGACCAGATCCAAGCTTAAAAGAAAAGAAGAGTGAGGGAAGAAGGGACATGGTGTTGAATAAAGCATTTTCTTCCTATTATAGGGGGGTTGATAAGAAAATGCTGAGTAAGCCAACCAAGCATAACAAAAGGATGAGGGAGAAAGAAAACAGAGGAAAAAGAAGAAACAGAGCACAAACTTTGAAGTCAGAGACTAAAGCTGCATCCTATTTCCTCACTTTTATGATTTCATGGTTACGTTAAATCAAACAATGTCCTTATAGTGGGCAATTATTCAGCTCTCTCCCCCCCTGATCTCATATGACCCTTCAAAAAGTTCAAGAAAAGAGCAAGTAGATTTGACAGTTTGAACAGCTGGGTGCATTCATAGTTTGAGGCTTATAAAATATTTCATTGCTCATCTTTGAGCATATTTTGTTTTATAATTATATACTTTTTATTGTGAACATGCAGACATCAGGCTGGTGACATGACAAGTATCGCTGATAGCTGAGTTTATGAAGTAACTTTCCTGAAGAACAAACAGCACTGCACATTTAAAGGTATACTGAGTCTTCTCCAAATAAATGAACTTTAGACAAGACAAGACACATTTCAGCAGTCAGAACTTAACGGAGGAGTTAAGTATTGTCAATGTTCAATGTGTCAAATTTAATATTTCACTCTTAGACAGGAGCACTGAATGAAATAAAGATGGCACAAAATGTGAAACTAAAACATCGGAGGGCTGCCTTGTGGCTAGCAGCAGTATAGGTCACAAACCCCTCCCCCACCACGTGCTCACCTCTTAAAAGTTAATTAGAAACCTGGTAATGACTGAATAAAAACTGCTCCGGGTGAAATTAAGTCAGGGAAATCTAATTCTCCTTTTTTTTTATAGTCATGCAAGAGTTTGCTCCATTATCTATTCCGTCTCCATCCTTGTAGAGTCTGCAGCAGTTCACAAGACATGAAATGGTGTCTTACCACATAGAGCAGTAAAAGTATGGTTCAGTCCTTCTGACCAAAGTGAGATCTAATCTTTACCTTCAAAACGCGTGTTGCATATGCTGTTTAGTCAGTGGGTCAAGAAGTTCACGTTTGTGATGTGTAAAGTGTAAAATATGTGTGTATATTAGTAGTATATGCTAGTTCAAACTGAGTTCAAAACATAGCTGGCATCAGTGTTCACTATGGTCAGTGCACTTGTGTGAGCGTTTATTGTCTGCTTAATGGAGCCAGACTGAAGACTTTTCAGTGGCAACAAAAACAATGCAGCCTGTTTGAAAATGGCGCTGATATCCCACAGACAGACAGACAGCTGGTGTTCTATCCTTGCTCCTTCCTCAGTGTAACCAGTGAGATTTGTCTGGGACCACACAACTGTGGAAGGAGACTTGAGGTTTGTTGTAAGACCCCAATCGAGGGAGATATGAGAATACAAGTATGGGAACACATACAGGAAACAGCTCAAGCACTGACCAATAATAGCTGTTCAAAATATGATTGAAAAAATAAAATAATTACAGCCACAACCTGGCAAACTTTCTACTCTAGAGTTACCACAGGCTTGAGTTAATTTTTAGTTCTTCACACGTCCCCATGCTATTACAGTTCAATGAATCAATAAATCAGAAACTAACAAATCCTGTGGTTATACTGATACTGCTTATTGATATGAATATCACCACTCAATATCTTTAAGGAATTGACTGAAATAACCAATCCTGCCTCGACTTTTACAGTACTTATCTCCGACAGAATAGTAAGTGTTTCAAATCTGATACTTTTAGCAATTTGGTAAGATCATTCACAATGGACGCCACTGTCTGCTAACTGTTCCTCTGCAACTCTGAAAACAACCTAGATGATGCACACAAATCAAATCACACTGTGGAGATCACTGAATATGTCATTTTAAATCTGTATATTTATCGTATAAAAATCTCATGCTGACCATTTCAGACCAATTTTCTTTACACATTATTAAGTGTGTACTTAATAATCTGCTATATAATATTAAATTTTAGACTAATTATTAGACTACACCTGCTGTAAGTACACAGCAGATGTAGTCCAACATTTAGGGCAGTTGAAGAAACATTTTTCAGCCCCACTATGTACTCAATGAAGATAAAGACAGAGAAGAGCAACAAATGATCAAATACGTATTACTAGAGGATGGTTTTCTGCGGCTTATATGCACAAAGCAGAGACATGGAGGAGAAAGATGAGAAATAGCAACAATAGAACGAGCAAGACAAGGGGGGGCATCGGAGAGACAGAGAGACAATTCAATTTCCTCTCCGTAACCAGAGACAGGAGATGTGGTCGAAACTGGATTACCTCATGCCAAATGTAACAGGACAGGATCTGAACGTTTGAGTGGGATGCTCCACTGGATTCAAATATTTCTGTTAAACTAGGATGTTTGTTGTAAGTTTGATGATCCATCTATGATCTGGACAAACACGCTGGGGAAAATGATCAGTTGTTTTTTATTGTTTCGGATGACTGTTAAATTTTGCTTCAAGCCCTGAAAATCAAATAATACAGAAAATCTTGCTTTTTTTTGATCAATATCTTTATTATTTGAACCCAGGGAAAATTCTCACCATTAGTGCATCTAAATATCAGCCATTCCCAAACAGCAGACGGACTCAGAAAAAAGTGAAACATCCATCAGCGAAACAGACATGTTTAACTCTCAGGAGACTGCAAACAGAGATAAAACCAGTGTCAGTATTGGTCTTGGTATATAATAATGTTACTGTGATGGATTAGGAGAAAACTATGAAGAATAGTAGGCATAGTAGGAATAATTATGCTGAATAGTTTCAGCATAACTATTGTTGATTATATGTCAGATAGGCTGCTGTCAGATAGCTGCATTGCCCTCAAGAATTTAGATGCAGCAAAGAAATGGAAAAGCTGCATTCCGGATGTGCATCACGGTGGAAGATCTAATCATTTTTAGTTATTTTTTGAGTGAATCACAGAGACTGGAACCTTTAATGTCCTTAATCTTCTTTCCGAGTTTCATATAAGCTATCAGACTAGCATCCGTGGTAAAAGAAATCTTAGTTTAGCCAAATAAATATATGTGGTTATACCTAGCTATAGTCAACAGCTAGTTGACTGCAGCAAAGATAACACAGGACATCAGGGTGTCATCAAACAATAAGATCTCCTGATTGATGTGAATTCTGTTTGGTGGAGACTGGACTCATGCAATATAAATGGAGATAGGGCTGGGTGATATGGCCTATGAATAATATCGCGATACTTTTAGGCTATATTCCAACACACAATATATATTGCAATATTTCAAAATCTCCGCTAAAGCATTTAAAAATTGTACAATTTAACATTTTAATGCATAAGATGACACCACTGTGATGATCCCACTAGTCCCTGCAACATTTGTCTGCATTATTTAATATTTATTCATTGGAGGTTTCTATTGTTTATTTTTCTTTGCATGCAAAAGGGAAAAAAATACTAACAAGTTTAATTTATTATTAATTTTAACTATTAATTTCCAACAAAGCAATTACACACATAAACTTTTAACAAATAGAAATAAATAATACCATTATGTAAGCCTGTATACTAATTCATATCCATTACCACCCCCACCCCCACCCACACACACACGAACACACAACCATAAAGCTCAGTATCAGAATTGAGTCATTATCTGTAATTAAATGTCCAACCTGCACCTTCACAGTCCTGTTAATTTAAGTCCTGTGACTGGTACTGTGGATTGCGATTAAATACACAGGCTGCGAAAGTGTGTTCTTGGGTTGTCACAGCAGCTGCTGTGTCACTGCAGTTTTTTAAGTTTTTCCTTGGAGACAATGTCTATCACGTGGCTAACAAATTGTAACACTTTTTGACCCAGTTAACAATCAGCGAAACCACTTTCAACATTATTCGCACAGCCTGTTATCACACATAACTTTTACCAAATGTCTGACTTGACCAGTTGGCAACCCGGTGCAGGACTCGTTGCTAAACACTGAAAACTTGCATGGGCTCTTCACTTTTTGCACACTCCTCCTGATACAAAAACACACATGCGCCCAAGAGAGCTTTTTGGATGGGCTGGGGGAGAAGCTGTCTGCTGTGATAGTGCATCAGGAGAAAACATGAGAAGCCAAACTCCTAAATTTCATTCATAGCTTGAAACATTCACGTCACAATTTGTACTTGATGGTCATGATATAGTCATTTACTGAATATCAACTGAAACAAACCATGAGCATATCAATTATAATCAATATATCGCCCACCCCTGAAAGGACACATGGCTACATAGCCGTTGCTCACATACTTTAGTTTCTGGCAAGTTTTCTGAGGAATCAAATGAGAACTCATCAACTCCTAGTAACGTCTTAAGAAAAAGGGTTGTCGTATCAATGTGGCCACATCAATCCATCTCTGTCAGTTGATTTAAGTAACACACAGCTTGAAGTAACCACTTAACAATCAATAACAATCGCTCTGCAGACATGAACTGAACTAATCCTCTCTGCCTCTCACTTTCTCTCGTTTTGCTCATTCTCTTAACAGGCTCATGAGAAACTCTCATGTTTGGACAGAGGAACCCAGAGAGCCTTTGAGGTGATGAAGCTAGTGATTCCTCTCATTTTACCGGCCCTCCCAAGTACTTTATCATTATTCCCCTTTGATGTTTTATGAAGAGAAAACACATTAAAATGTTTGTGATTTTAATTAAACCCTTAATGGGAGAATTGAAGGTGTTTGCCATTCAGCTGCCAAATACTGATTTGATTTTGGTTTGTATTTTCACCCTCCTATTATTCCTTTTGCTGCAAATGATGAAAAACAACATGCTATTAGGTGGGGGGGAGATAGAGGAAAACAAATGACCAAGAGGAGCAAATAGAAACAATGAAAATTTACGACAAGCAATAGAATTTTTTTTAATCAAGCTGGGAGTTGTTCACGGCCTTTACAAACTCAAATTGCATTAACGTTGTAAGAACTATCATTCATTCTATAGAATTTTGTCTTGATCAAACAATTAAATGTTTTTTTTTCTTTAACATGCAGGATAAAAAAGGATCCATTGGCTTAATTTGTCCCAATAACAGTGCCTGACCTAAAGATATTGAGTTTACTAAGACACAAGAAAATAAAAGTCCATTTGAAGTAGCAGGAAGTAATAAAAGTCTGGCATTTCAGCTTGAAAAATAATTAAACCACTGTCAAACTTGCACCAATGTACATAATGTCTAAGCAATTAATTCATTAAACACAGTGAGTTTCTGTAGTGCGATATACTCTAATGTAATCCAAAACATCAAAGCCAACACTCCCTCTGTGAAGAGGCTCAGGCAATACACCAAACACTGACAGGAGCAGGCACATATTTTTTCTACTAATTAATACCTCCTGTAGAGATCAACATATCTGTAGCGTGATGGATGTTGGGCAACGTAATGTTGGGCACAGAGAGGAGAGGAGTGAGACAGAAGAGAGAAAAGCAGTAATCAGACCTTCTTCCCCTGAAGTGATATGTGTTTGATAGGGATCAAATGTGTACTGCTTGGTCTGCCTGACCTCAGATCTGTGCCTGAAAATGAAACCCCAGGGCTGCAGTTAGTGGTCTAACTGTTCTTGTAACAGACCAGGACTATAATAATACCACAGGGTGAATAGAGGATGTTTGCAAGGCATAGTTTGTAAGACAAAAGGAAGAGCAAGAACACACTGTGCTGCTGTAACCCTGTTAGCAAGATGGATGGTGGACATTAGGTTTTAGACCAGAGGAGACTGCTGGGTCGCTTAGGACCTCAAACAATACATTACCTCAGTACAGCGTATCCCTGCCCTGATCCATTACAGAGGCAATAGTTCACTTTCCCAATTAACAGCCATTCATTTGTGTGTGTGTATGTTTCCAAAGCAAAAGGCTTTAGATTTGGGGGGGGCTAGTAAGACAAAGTAAAACTGGTTAACAAATAAGCCCCTAAACTGTCAATAATCCCCCTATGGTTCATCGTGCAGAGAGAGTACAAACAAACATTTGCTCATATTTATAAAGAACCCCAACTATTACCATCAAATATCAAAAAATGTTTTGATATTTGATATTAATTTTATTAAATAATCAATGAGAAAACACATCTTTAGTACAGAGGTACAGATTCACAGTAAAAATAAAGAACATAAATATGTAAATATGGAATAATAAATTATTGAATGAAACCAAGTACATTTTGGAGTTATTTTACTGTCTTTGCAGTTTCTTCTACTCTATTCTAGTATTTCACTACATTTTGGAGAGAAATATTACACATTTTACTACATTTGCTTGATAAAATTAGTTACTTTGCAGACTAATGAGATATGACTTGGTGTGTTGTGTAATCAATCAGGTAACAGCAGATAGCAAGCACTGAGTGAGACAGCTGCATTAAATCCACGTTTAAAAAGGCAAGTAAATTTTGAGGCACTCGCTTTTAACAGTTAAAATGCCTTTATTGTCACGTCATGGTCATGTAAGACCATTAAAAACTAAACTCAAATCCATTTCAACATCAAACCTTCATCAGGGAGTCAAACAGAACTCATGGAGCAAAGAGATCTTCTGTAGTGGTGGATCACCAATAGGAATAGTATAGGTTACGGACAGTAAACATTGACAAACTGGCAGAACATTAATATGCCATTTGCACAGGAAATGTAAACTAACCCATGGCCAGACACTTTTTAAGTTCAAAGATAAAACTTTCCTGCCTTGGTCGTTCAGCTGAAGGCAACTGGACTACTTGTAGTTCCTTGAAGATGTTTCATGTTTCTCATCCAAGAGGCTGAAGAGGCTTCTTCAGTTCTCAGAACTGAAGAAGCCTCTTTATCTTATTCCCTTTAAAGGAGAGGGAAGAGCAAAAGAAAAAAAGGAACATGCTATTTAATGTCTCCTACCTTTCATTCTTATAAATCCAATATTATATATTTGATGGTGGATTTTACCTGCAACACGTTAAATATGCTGTGTTTTTTTGCTGATTTGCTATTCCTTACTCTAACTCTACTGATATTTCATGTTAATAACGCAGCACTCGGTTCCCTCTTATGAGTGATACATTCCAATTAAGTGGTTGGTTATTATCGTATAGCTTATTTCTTGTTCTTTAACAACCTTGTCTTTATCTTTAGTTTCTCTTAATACCAGGGGTTTAAGACAGGACTGCAAGCGTAAAGCCTCATTTCTGTTTGCCAAACAACTCAAAACAAATTTCAGTTTGCTGATACAAACTTTTGGAAGTCACAATGGGGTAATGAGGTCTGGTTCTCCCATGGATCTGAGCGCTCTGCTGGAGTCACTACAGACAAAAACACCTTTAATGGAGATGTCCTACACTCAGATTTCAACTCTTTGGGTCATTTCATTTTACTGGTGATTAGATCTAATAATATTACTGTGATCATTGCTAATGTATATGGATATAACTTTAAATCAGAGAATGATAATCTGATGATAAATCACTGGGAGTAACAGAATGGGAACAAGACAATCCCGCATTTATTTTTGGTTAATATCTATATCAGTTGATAAAAATAATGTTACAGTCAATATCCTTACCATACCCCTAACTGACCACAGGGCAATATATATCAATGTATAATTGTTTGCATCTCATCTTACACATCCAGATCTTCATACTGGAAACTAAATAACTCCCTGCTTGAGCACAAATCAGTTAAAAAAGAGATAAAAATATTAGTTAGCCAGTTTTGGGATAAATCTAAGAAGGACAAAATCTTAGAGTACTAACAGGGAGCTCCTTAAGTTTGAAATATGAGCCCCTTAAGTTTGTCTACTTAATAATGTATCTACAGTTTTTGCCATAATGCTTGCAAAGAGACTTAAAACAGTCCTGTACACAATTATCGATGAGACACAATCGGGCTTTCTGAAAAATAGACACATCTCAAATAATAATAGACTCGTATTGCACATTCTTGATTATACTGAATTAAAATCTGTAATAACTAAGTACTAATAGCTTTATTATCTTCCTGGATTTTTATAAGCTATTAAAACCCTGCATGCTAACAGTAATAGTTCAATCAAACTGAGACATGGTACAACCTATCGATTTGACCTCAAGCGAGGTATCCGACAGGGATGTTCAATCTCGCCCATCTGTTTTTACTCTGTAAGCAAATTCTCACTACCCATATTATTAACAGTGACATTAAAAGAATTTCCATAGCTGGTAGGGATATTTTCATTAGTCGGCTGGCAGATGATACTCCACGTTATGATGAACCTACATTTATATGTTATTTCTACATTATTTTTGTTTTATTTTGACATGATTCTGCATTTTATTTTATCATAAGGTCATCTATTTGTATGATTAAGTACATTGCGGTAACACAAGAGTGGGTGATGTAAAGTGGTGGAGAGGTTGTCAGTGTTTCATCCTCCCAAGCTTTGTCTGCATGGAGAGCGGAGTTTGGAGCGTGGAGGGGAGGTCGTGGAAGAGTCGGGGAGTTCAGATGCAGTTTGGTGGCTGGTCATCATCTCAAAGTGCTTTGTGATTGGCTCATTCTTGATTGCCCGCGGTGGCACGCGAATTCTGTGGGAGGAGCATTCTGGATGAACGTTACTTCGACGGAATAACACGCACGCCTTGGATACGCGCCGTCGTCACGGTGAACATCATTGGACTGGACATCTTCTCACTTTTGGATCCCTTTCTTTCCACAGATCTCGTGGACTTTCTAGGGAATGGATGTCTACTCGTATGGATGTTTTCCATGACTTTCACACCGTCGAACATTTGGGACAGTGACAGAGACACTACATGCGCGCGTGTGTGGTAGGCTAATCGTGATGGCCATGCCTATAGGACAGTGAGATGCATCATCATGCTATTGTGGTAATGTTACCATGTTTTGGGGTGGTTTGAATGTGAACCTTTTTGTTTAAAACCTAGGCAAAATTATTGTGATATTGTGAACTGTACATTTATTTTGAATGGGTTTCAGATAAAGGATTTAAACTTATCCAATGACTCTCCGTGCCTGCATTTGCTGCCATGCTAACACGTAACAACTTTATCTAAAAGATGCCAGTCAGATACCTATTGCTCTTAATATTATTAATGAATTTTCTA
Organism: Mola mola; assembly: GCA_001698575.1. Classification (NCBI taxonomy): domain Eukaryota; kingdom Metazoa; phylum Chordata; class Actinopteri; order Tetraodontiformes; family Molidae; genus Mola; species Mola mola. The sequence goes on from KV751401.1 coordinate 591,266, forward strand.
AAGACTCTGGTTTATACGTAAATATTAATAAATGTGAACTGTTAGGAGTTAAAAACGCTCACTCCATCAGTGACATCACTGTAAAAGAGGAGGTTAAATATCTAGGCCTTACAATCATTAAGAATCAAAAGGAAATGTCCTCCTTAAATTTTACTCCAATTATTCAGAAAACAAAAAAAAAAAAACTGAACCAATGGTTACAGAGGGACTTATCCTTGAAGGGCAGATTTCTAGTAACTTAAGAAGCGGGAATCTCTCGACTAACTTATGCTGCCATCTCACTAAATTTAGATAGAAAATTGGTAAAGCTGTTTACCAGATGCTCTTTAATTTCATATGGAGAAACCGTACACATTACATAAGAAAAAGTGTCGTTATGAATGACTCTGGAGGGCAAAAAAATGTATAAAAAATCTCACCTCACTTTATTCCCGACTATATCTTTTATCATTTTGGAGGCCTCCATTTTATTCTAATGTGTAATTATAACTTGGACAAACTCCCTGCCAAACTATCGGTATTCCATAAACAGGTCCTCCTTGCCTGGACTCTCATTTATAAGCATAACTTTTCACGACAACTTTTCACCTTTTGTTCGAAACCTGGTTTCAGAACCGGATCTGGCTGCTGAGTCAGTTGTTAAATGAGGAGGGAATATTGATCTCTTATAGAGACTTTCTATCTAGATACAACTTCCAAGTGACTCCTGAGGAATTTTCACTTGTCACTAACGCCATTCCATCAGACACTTTAATGCTTTTTAGGAACAATTGCACATCCTCAGCTGGACATCTATCTGTCCTATATTCAACTGACTACCCAGAAGTAAAAATTTGTTTCTCATCATCCCAAAAGAATAATAATAATGATAGAATACGTGCTTTATTCCAAAGACACATTGTCTCTACCCCCTATGTCACTGTTTATTGGAGTCGCTTCACCAACAATATCTACTGGAAAAAAACCTGGATGCCCCCCCATAAGTTTTAATCACAAATAAGATGAAGGAGGTATCTTACAAAATGATACACAAATATTACTCAACTAATAATTATATGCAAAAGTTTAAAAAGGGGCATTAATACTAACTGCTCTTTTTGTAACTAACAACCAGAAACAGTTGTTCATCTATTTTGGCATTTCCCTCATACCCAAAAACTATGGGCTGACCTCAGCAGGTTCATCGTTAATTATCTCACCAAAGATTTAATTTTACTCTGGGAAAATGTTGTTTTTGGTTTCCATAATTACTCTAAAATAAAAGGAAATTGTTATTTTTTAATACATTTGTTTTTGTTATTTTTTTTTTTTATTCATTAAAGTTAATTTATTAAGAAAACCCCTTTCTTTGTTGTATTCTGAAAAGAAATTGAGCTTTACTTTAAGCTAATTACCAAATCGACAAATGAAAAGTCTATAAAAACATTAAATTTCTGTAATATGTATAACATTTTTGTGTACGAACGTTGATTCAGTGTTGAATTTTGTTTTGATTTTGCAAAGCAAAGCAACAATGATATTGCACCATTGTTTTCAACGTCTTTAAAAACAAATATTTTTATAAATTTTATCATAGAATGATGTATATAATAATTTCAAAAGGACATTACATGTTGATAACAGTTAAAATTTCAATGTTATGTTCGGTAATTTTGTTAATATTTTTAACATCCATGTTGTTTGATTGTTTTTTCAGTGTTGAGGATTCAAAACTGACATTATTTCAGCCACAAGCAATCTGTAACTGTAAACTTTAAAAAGTGCTATATAAATAAATCTTATTATCATTGTAAACTTTATTCTTTCAATGTTGACGGTCGGTCATGTGCTGTCTGGGACAGTTATAACATATTTCAAAATGCACCTGCATTGTTTAGTGACTCAGTCATGTAAAAGACAGTTTTTCCACTCATATATTTCATCATTGAAATTTCTTTTTAAAGTAATGTTGAAATATAGCCTTGTCTCGTTCTTGTTAACCCAATATTGTGTATTGTCTCATCTCGTGAGCTGAGTGGCTGAGAAATGAGCCAAGGAAGAAGCCAGTAAATATAAGTATGGATCCAGACTTATCATGAATTTTATTAATTTAATAATGTGATGTTAACTGGATGAAAAGGTGGAACACAAGGGATGTTGGTGCAGCACCAGGACAATCTAGAGTGCTAACACAGTACGGTTGGTTAGCTTGTAATTCATCTTTAAAAAGGCAGTGGTTACCGCCAGGTCTTAATTTAATAAAAGAATCATAACCTTTGTGAAAGCAGAAACTGTTACTATTTACTAATTTCGAAGGGGCTTATGTTTTCACCCATCTGTTAAGTTGTTTGTTGGTATGTTTAAGCAAAAACTACTGAATGGATTTTAACAAACTTGATGAAAAAAAAAAAAAAAAAAAAGGTTTTGTTGTAAAAACACTGGCTTAGTTGTTTGGACAAAACAAGATATTTAAAGATAACCCAGGGCTCTGTGTACATTTTTTTCATTTTTTTTAAGATGAAATGTTCTTTCAATTAATTTGTTCTAAAAAACAAAAAAAACAACAACATTGAAGTATTTGTAGTGGCCACAAAAAACACAATGCGTACTGCACAATGTTTGCAGAATTCAAACACTCATAGAGATGCACGGCGGGTAGTATGCAGTGTTTGGATGGAATCTGCTGTGTGAAAACAAACCCGCAGTATTGATTAAAATGAGAAAAAAAAAAAGAACCTGAGCGCAGTCTTAAATATTCTGAAAAATGTCCTAAAGGAAAATGTAGCTTCTAATCAAACTCCCATAAACCTGCTGGGGTTTCAGATGGATGTTTGTGTGAACTTACATCTTTGTATTCCCTCTACTTTATCATTGGAAAAATGAAGTAAACAGTGGTAAGAGCAAAGCAGAGGCCGGTGGGGATTCTGAGCCACATTTTATCTCCAGCCTAGTTTTATCTGGTGTTTGGGAATAAATAAGACTGCATTACTCCCAAATCTCGTCCTGCACACAAAGAATGTTCAGGGTGAAACCACATTGGAGAAAAAAACACCCATAGTTAATGAACACAAGCGACCAAACATAGATATTGATTTGCACCGGGACCTCCAAGCGAAACAGAAGAGGTGAGGCAAGGAGAAAGAGAGGAGTGAATCATCATGCAGACACATCTCTGAACTCATGACAGTTACCAAGGTGACAAAGACACTGTGTTACTGCAAATTGTATGTTTGCAACATAACGGATTGCAGAGAGATGGTTGGTCGGACTGTAGCAGGCTGATGAGAATGAAAACAGACAAACTGTTCTGTTTCGCTTGGAGGTCCCGGTGCAAATCAATATCTATGTTTGGTCGCTTGTGTTCATTAACTATGGGTGTTTTTTTCTCCAATGTGGTTTCACCCTGAACATTCTTTGTGTGCAGGACGAGATTTGGGAGTAATGCAGTCTTATTTATTCCCAAACACCAGATAAAACTAGGCTGGAGATAAAATGTGGCTCAGAATCCCCACCGGCCTCTGCTTTGCTCTTACCACTGTTTACTTCATTTTTCCAATGATAAAGTCTATCTGTGTTTTTGTGGCTCTGTGTCAATCATGTGGGATGATGTCAGGCTGTCAAGCCAACAAGTATCACACAATATCCAGTAGATTGACAATGAAATCTCTATTCATTTGAAAATATTTAAACAGTTCTCATGATTCTCAAACACCCTTCGAGTGGAGCTGAATCAAATAAAAACAAATGGACAACATAGTTCAACTTCCTCCCACTTTACAAAAATTAACCATAAACATCCTAGATACAAACAATCCCATATTGTTCTGGTGAAATCATTTGGAGCCAGAGTCTGTCCAGTATTAACTAGGAAGTGGAACAATGGTATCAAGCTCCTGCCCATAGCCCTGCCCACCAAATCATAAGTAGAGCTCAGCTGTCAATCAAAACATATTATAATTGCATCAAGTATCTTATTAAATCCAAACTGATCAGAAAAAAACACTTGAACATACATAAACGTGTGATAAGAACTACTTAAAATGTCAGAAACCATCTTTGAGAAAAAATGACTTGTCAAAAAATGTGACAAGTACTTTCAGTTTTTAGTTTTGACCAAGTTCTACCTGACATAACTGAGAAGGGCTTTATGACCCATAACTACAACCAGCCACCTGAATACAATCAAGACACTTTACTTTTGGGAACTGTCCTTTTGTTCATCCTTGTATAGAGTCACTGATGGTAACAAACACTCACCACACTCTTGATGTCATCTAACTGTATTTTCTCATAAATGTCCTCAGTTTGGGAGGGAAAAATGTGTTCACTTTCACGTTTACCATCACTTTCGTTGCACACAGCTCAAATTCCAATTACATCTTCCCTGTTGTCCAACTTTCGCTTTAACTTTTCAACTCTAATTCTTTGCCTGGCTGCAACTCAAACTACACTTGTAACAGGAAGTGGGCATAGACTACATGCAAGCCAAAACTGTCACTGACTGTTTGTGTCGAGTAGATCAAGGAGATGTGTCCAAAGGTTATCTTTGTTATCGACCTAATTTTTATCGCAATGCCTTTTCGAGAACGTTTTATTGCCCAGCCCCTATCTTCGAAACGAAAAGCGAAAAACTTGAATTTCCACCTCCATGCAATTATTCCAATCATGTCTATTCAGACAGACAATCCAAAAAAAGTTTCCAAAATGTGGGCAAAATAAAGGCAAGCCTTTTGACATTCAGGAGTGGTAACACGCTTGAAAAACTACAAAAAAAACAAACAAAATAATTGCTTTTATTTTACTTATTTATTTTATATATTTTTTCGGTACAACATCACAGGCCAGGAAATGGCTTCAGAACACAGGCATACCAACTTAACAACACAGACAGATAGATGCACTGTAAGCTGGCACATAGACTCAATTTTACTCAGCCTTAATTTGCTGATTATTTATTATCTCTCACCCATGCAATCCATTTGTGTTAATGCCTCGTTTCAATGAGGGACAGATTTTGCTCTGCCCCTCTGAACTTTCAGTAGCAGCGGCCAAGTTGAGCGCGGCCATCGCTGCCTTGGACTGCTGCAGCAGCAGCAGCTGGTAGGTAGGCAGTATTTAGGGTAGTTACATCATGGCAAACAAGGACGGAGAAGTTGCAGCTGCTGGTGCGCAATGCAAGGAGAGAACACCGCTGCACGGTAACTACAGTGAATACCGACTACCTGCATTGCTGTTTGTGTGCAAGTAAAAATTACTAAAATCACAAAGGAATTGTACAATAAGACACCAGGTTCAAGCCTTGTACAGACAATTTGGTTATAGATAAACTGGGTGCAATATCAGATTTGGCTGTCTGGAAATTAATAATGTTATTTGTGGTTATTTTTTTATGTGGAATGCCCTCTATTGGACAAAATATTTAACAACCACAAGCTGATTAAGGCATTGGAACTGTTTTATGAAAATAAACTGTTCTATGTGTTTACATACATAGTAAAAAATACAAATAGAATTTGAGCATAAAAATATGAATAAAATTTCAACATTCCAAAAATAAGGAATACAATTCAAAAAGTATTATAAAATTAGGATTGACAGCAATTATATACACCATAAGGCAAAAGTATTACTAAAATAAACAAATGGTAACCACCTAATGGGTTTGCAGCAGAAATCTCGTATGCTTATTTGCAGGGGTGCTCTAACATCACGGGTTGAGAAAAACTCAGAGTAGAAACGCACCCATGCCATATGAACATTTTTCTGATAGTAGAATAGAGAGATAAATTTGCGGCGATGAGGACAAAGTTTACAGTTGCTCGGAAACAAGGAGGAGGACGGAGAAAATACTGGCTGTTTCAGGGTACCCACAGCTACAGCTGTGCTCGTAAGTTTACATACCCTGGCAGAATTTGTGATTTTTCAGCCATTTTTCAGACAATTTCAGACAATTTCAAACACAATTTCAAACACAATTTCAAACAATTGTGTTTAATCTTTTTGAATCATGATGATAACATAAACTGCCCAAATGACCATGGATCAAAAGTTTACATTACCTGAAGGTTTTGGCCTGATAATACACACAAGTTGACACACACGGGTTTAAATGGCTACTAAAGGTAACCATCCTCACCTGTAATCTGTTTACTTGTAAACAGTGTGTGTGTATAAAAAGTCAACAAGTTTCTGGGCTCCTAACAGACCTCTGCATGTTTCATCCAATGCTGCACCGACATTGCTGGATTCCGAGTCACAGGGAAAGCAAAAGAATTATCAAAGGATCCAGGGTAGAAGGTAGTTCAACTTTAGAAAACAGGATGAGGATATAAAAAGATATCCAAGGAATTGAGAGAGCCGACCAGCAGTGTTCAAACTCTAATTAAGAAGTAGAAAATGAGGGATGCTGTTGAAACCAAGCCACGGTCAGGTAGACCAACAAAAATTTCAGCCACAACTGCAAGGAAAATTGTTTGGGATGCTAAGAAAATAACTTCAGCTATAATACAGGACTCTCTGAAAAAAAGTGATGTGGCTGTGTTAAGAAGCACAATAAGGTAAACTAGCTAAACATAGTAACCGTTAAAGGCTGTTTTGAAAACCATCCCTCCTACAGTTACTCTAATTCAAAAACATGTCGACAGGAAAAACAGTAGAACAAATGGAACAAGTTTGACTTGGAAAAAAGAAAATGTTCTAATTTCCACTTCAAGTAAGTTTCTTTTCTTACCTATGAGAAAGTAAAAACAAAACCTCTTTAAACTTGCTAATTATTTCAGAGAAATGAGTTGCCTGGGGGCGCAGGTAATGTGCTTTGTTTTTCCTTTGTGCATTCCAAATGTGAATGGAGACACTTAATTTTTCATGCTCGTTCCCTAATTGCAGTCTGCAGTCGGTCAGGCTGGATCTCACATCAGGAAGTGTGTGTAGGCAGGAGACAAATCCATTACAGTCAAAAATTAAGTGGAAGCAAATGAACCAGTCAGCCTGATTTTGTTGTGTTAGTTTGTGTGGTTGACTGCCACATACAAACGGGACATAATAAATCGACTGCATTCCAGCTATAAAGAAAAAGGGAAAGAATATGAACAACCTATCTGACTTTTTTCCATTAGCTGCAAAATAGCTGAATATCTGCAGGACTGGAAATTAAGTCTGGTTGACACACAAACTCAGGTTAACCTACCCAAAGCTTTACATTTGTGTGCTTGGTTGGATGCTAAAAGTCTGTCACTGCAAATAAATCAGGACATGAAACCCAAAGCATGGAGAAAAAAGAGGGAAGAAAAAGAGAGAAAAACAAATAGGCTCAGAAAGAACAAGAAAATGCTGATGAAAATTAACAAGTATGATAAAGAAGTTAAGATGGAGCCGATAGTGAAGAAACACTGGTGCTGATGACAGGTTCAGTGGCGGATTAGGGCCTAAATACGCTCCTTAGATTCGTATTCGATTAAAGCATGTGATGATGAGGAGGAGCTGTAGAGCTTAACCTCACTTTAATAGAGTGATGACAGATGAGTAGAACGAACTGATGTAATATAAGTGTGATCTATTAAAATAAAATGGTATTAAGCCGTACTCACAGCAAAAATCAACTTTGGGAGACACAGAAATACTGTTTTTTTCTGTAAACTGAGTTAAAATTGCATTTTAAGGACTTTACATATTGATAATGTTGCCCTGTGAATGGAGCATGTACTTGTGTTTGTTTAAATGACAAAAGGAAGCAGAAAGAGAATAAACAAGAGTTTACAATATAAATGATGACTTTCCCTTCATTCCTCTAGTGGAACATCTTTTTCCCGTCTCTCACCTCCTCTACTGGCAGAGTAAGTTTTGTTATTATCATCCGGCTTTCTGGCTTGACATATTTATTGTGACCATCACACCCCTGCTCTCTTTCCCCACCAAGCATAATGTTCTGCATCTCATCTGAGGATTTTCTGATGGGTATTGGATCTCAAGTCTGCTGAGTGTGCAGATAGACCTAAAACCTGTTATCTGCCTGCCCTACAGATTTGACTTGAGAGCCAAAAAAAAAAACTCTGCTCAAAAGAACAAAAACATTTTAGCGACAGGAAGATTTCGCTGTTTGCTACCATCGACATCTCTGTTACCTCACTTTGAAGTCCAACAACAAGGAGTAAAACACATTTAAATTTCAGCTACTGATATATTCTCAGAATATCAATAAATGTTTTCATCAGTAAATCCCATCATTTCATGAAAGTAAATATTAGGTAGTCATGTGACTTTGACTGTCATATCTATGCCATCATATTTTTTTATCATGTAATAATCCTTATAGATTACTCACTATGATGTGCATTAAACCAAAGATTTTTCCATAAGAAAATGTAAACAAACGGAGCCAAAGCAGATACATGCCACTGGAGATACTCACATATAAGTTCGGCATTTAATACAGTTAATCACAAGAATAGCCCTGAATAAGAATAATAAATCAAACAAAACCTCAAGCCTCAATTTTGTTCCAGTTTTGTAAAGATTCTGCTTATAGAATTAAAACAAAAGTATTTGTTTAACTAAGTCGAGGCAGGTCATCAGATATTCAGCATTTTATGATTTTATGTATTGTTTATTTATTTGACCGAATGATAACATCAAAAAATGTGTTACATTGTCTCTGTTGTAGCGGTTTCTCTGAGGTCTCACTCAATGTCCCACCCACCATTGCTTACAGATCATTAGTGACAGCTTATCAACACTGCCACTGCATCTCAGGCTGGGCAAAGAGGAGCATGTTTTCAGATTGAAGCATCCTGCTGAGGAGCTTAATCATGAATTAGAGACCATTAATCATTTGTGATATATGACTTATACCATGTATTCATGATCTGAATGTGCACAGTAACTTGTAACTAAAGTTATTAAATGTTGTGTAAAAAATGTAATTAGTGGAGCCAAAGAAAGTTTCAGAAAATGCAAACACTTGTGGTAACCAATGGTTACACAGGTATATTACTTTAATAAAACTGTATTTGTACAAACATTCCCTATCTGGCTAATTTAAATTTTGATATTGAGATTTTTGGAAAATGGTCTCCACGATATATAATAATCTGGCAAAAAAAAAAAAAAAAAAATCCTCACCCACAATTAAATTAGTTAATTAGTTAATTACTTCATTGTATCTGCCCTTTAAAGAACCAGCATATGAACATTAGCAGCAACTAGTGGTGAGGTATCAGAATGCATGCAATAGAGCACTACCTCACTGCCCCCTCCCCCTCCTGAGTCTGCTGTCTGTATATGGTCATTCCATTTAGAGTAACAGGTTAATATTCTTGGGTCCAGCAGACTGCTAAAGAAAAACTCATACATTGTCGCCTTTACTGGAGTGAGCTGGTTCTGGAGTTCTTTGTTGATTGTGTTTCAATAATACTACAGTACACCCAACGCAAAGGCTCTACTCTGCTGTAGACTACCATAGTAACATGGTAGTACAAGATGGTGCACCTACTCTTTCAACAAATGTGTCACTTGTTAAAAAAATTCTTAGGAAATTTATTCAATTTTGGTAAAATAAAATATGAATCAGTGCATTCTTGCTTCCAGTATCTTTATGTAAACACAGGGCGCCGCAAATGGCCACTTCGGTACTTCAGTCTTTGGTACTTTGCATGTTCTGGTTCGCTCTGGTCGGAGTTTAGATCCCACAGCAGGCGCATGTAAAGGAGGCATTACAGCAGCTGCCTGACCAATAACAGAAGTGGAGAAAATACTCCCATAGTCCCTGCTCATCATTTTGGGGGATTTTAACAGAGCAAACCTCATCTGCGAACTCCCAAAAAACAGGCAGCACATAAAAGTGTCCCACCAGGGACACTAGCACAATGGACCACTGCTACACTGTTTTAAAGGAGGCTTATTGCTCTGTTCCCTGTGCAGCTTTAGGACTCTCTGATCACTATCTGCTTCATCTCATCGCGACCTACCAGCAGAAATTAAAACCTTCTTAGCCTGTTGTAAGGACTGTGAGGAAATGAACAGAGGAGTAGACCCTAGATTTACATGCCTGCTTTAACTGTATTGAGTGGAGTATCTTTGAAGCTGCAACCAGCGACCGCAATGAACTCACTGACACTGTGACACAATGCGTCAGCTTTTGTCAGGAGCAACTACTCTGTCTCAGCTCCGAGAAGCCTGCAGCACATCACCAACTACAGTGGATTAACCACCCCCCCAAGTCTAAGTCTGGCTGACGACCTGAACAGCTTCCACTGTAGGTTTGAGAAGCACTCATTCACACCTCTCACCCACACAAATAGACTACCTACACACCCTGTAACCCCTAACCCCCTACCTTCAAACCCCTGCCTGCACTGAAGATCTGTGAGGAGGATGTGTGTTGGCTCTTCCAGAGACAGAAGATGTGTCCCCCTACTGCCTAAGAATCTGTGCTAACCAGCTGGGGCCCAGTTTCACCCAGATCTTTAACCAATCTCTGGAGCCAAGTGAAGTGCCATCCTGCTTCAAGCACTCAACCATCATCCCAGTCTCCTTGAAGCCCTCGATCACAGGCTTAAATGACTACAGGCCCGTTGCCCTGACATCTGTTGTCATGAAATCTTTTAAGAGACTGGTGTTGAACCACCTGAAGGACATCACGGGCCCCCTGCTGTTTGCTTTCCGGGCAAACAGGTCGGTGGATGATGCAGTCAACGTCGGACATCACTACATGCTGCATCACCTTGACTCCCCAGGGACGTATGCGAGTTTGTGGACTTCAGCCTGGCGTTCAACATCATGATCCCTGAAATCCTCCACCAGAAGCTCACCCAGCTCAGAGTGCCTGCATCCACCTGTCAGTGGATCACCAGCTTCCTGACTGACAGTAGGCAGCACGTGAGGCTGGGGAGCATCACATCCAGTACCTGGACAATCAGCGCTGGTGCCCCCCTGTACACCAAGACCACACGGTACAGAGACAGTGTCGCTCTGATGAACTCGTACCAGTCAAAGGGTGTCAGGAAAACTTCTTTACAATAACTCTCCACCTCATATGCATATTTGCACATCTCTTCATTGTATCTACTGTTAGAAATACATGCTCCTTATAATTGAACTAATCATCTTCTACACTGCACTACACACAGACCTGTATCTTTATTCTATTTATGTTATACATTATTCTATTTTGTGTATTTTGTACATTGAAAGCCATGTTGAACCAGAGTCAAATTCCTTGTTTGTATGCACAAACTTGGTAAATAAATCTGATTCTGTTTGTGATTGTGATTAACATTAAGATGAATGTTTTATTTACTCAGTAAATAAGATATAAAAAAAAAAAACATAAAACTTTTGTCAGACAAAAGTGTGAACAAAACTGGCTTTTATCAGTTTTTATAACAAAATGACAACAATAGGTCTTGGTGCTCCAAAAAATTTACAAATCTGACAAGACGAATAGTAACAACAATATACAGTATGTCAATCAATGGCTCCTAACGTCACTTTGTGGATGTGCCAATCAAGTTTATGTAAAGGGAGATACAGTTTGTCGACTCACCTCTAAAATACATTTTCCTGTTTTCTTACCATATTTGGCCACTTTTGTACAAAAAGTAACCCTGTTGAGTTTGGTTATTGATCATTTCTGATCTCCTCTCACAGTCTGAATCAGAGTAACATCTCTGTTCATCGTGTGGAAAAATGTTCTGTTAATGGCTTAATAGCAGCTTAACTGGCTATCTCCATCATCGCAGCTGTCAGTTACAGTAGAGGAGACAAGGTAAGAGGGTAGAAATGATTCAACATGTTCTCATACATACAGTATATATAGAAATGGCAGCTGAGTCAGCCTTTTCCTCTACAGTTGACACACAAGCATGGACAACAAGGTCACCGAGGCCGAGGTCTGACGCCTGCAGACACAAAGAGCTGAACACTCCTAATAACTTATTTGCTTATTTTTAATTAATGAACATCTCAGTGTCTCATATTACAATGAACGCAACAAGTGCACTAAACAAGCGAGAACACCAGGATTTGGAGGTGCGAGAAAGATTTTTATATAGAAACAGCATCAGGCTAGCTGCTCAATCTGTGTGATACACTTTAGGGAATAATGACCAGAGTTCAGGAGTCACTTTGATGTTTTCAAACCAAAATATTCTGGTCAAGTCAGTTTTATTTATGAAGTGCCAATTCACAACATAAGTAAACTAATGACACGTAGAGCAGGTCTACACTAAGCTCTGTTATTAATAGTCATTTTCACAATTTAAGAAAGCCAACATTTCCCCAAGAGAAAGCACATTCTGACAGTGTTTGGGAAAAATGTTCTTTTAAAAAGGGAGAAACTTCAGAGCACACCCACCAAGCTCTAGGTGGACGGCCATCTGCCTTGGCCAGTTTAGGTTGAAGGTCACACCTTCAAGCCTGATATTGCGTCATACATACACTTAGTTCTAAATAGCTCATTTATATGTAAGAAATAATTGTAACAAGTTTAACAACAGGTTAGTATTTGCAGTGTTGACTAGCACAGGTAGCGGTTTTTAATGTGTTGTGGTACATATCTAAGTCCAAGGCTTTTTGATTTTGATTCTCTTGGCTCAAACTCACTGCAGAGTGTCACTGCGTTTGATGGTGTGTAAAAAAAAAACAAAAAAAAACCTGAACACAGGCTGCAACAATACAGTGGCACTCCACTGTCATCCTGAGCCCTATATTCCCCTTCCAGCACACTCCATAATTTCCTTTCCCTCCAATACAAATGCAAATACATGCTAATTTCATTGTGTGTTATTGCAAAGTTTCCTTGTCAGTAAATAAAGCAGCCCTGTCAAAGAAACCCAACCAATCAGACCAAACACAAAAAAAAAACACTTGGTCTTTGCAGGGGTTACCAGGCAATGCCTGGTTGTTAACTTGGAAACAAACACACACACACACACACATGCACTTAAACAGATGTGTGTCAGAGAGAGAGGGCGCAAGAGCATCCATTAGTCGAGAGGTAAACCTCATCTGGACATCACAAATGGTTTGAGCCATAACACTCGCACATTTATAAGCTCCATTTAATTCACTTCATAACACACACAGATAAACTCACACAGCGACTCGTGAATAACACAGTTGTTGACTACACAAACACAGAGAGCCTGAAGGGGGATGTTTTCTGTCCATTAACATCCTGGGTGGCACAGCACACTTTAATCCAACTCACAGAGGAGAAGTACACTCAATATCGTCAATATATCAATATCAATACCAATAATCCCCTTCCTGCTGCTGCGTTAAAAAACTTCCAGAATTATGTCATATCAGGTAACACATTAGCATTCACTGCTGTACAACATGTATGTAGTGTATATACACAACATATACATATCACAACGTTATCGTTCATTCCTGACAGGGGATTTTAGCTCAAAGCTATAACAATATGTGAAGTGTAATTTAAATATAATTTTAATATAATTTACTTCAGAAGAATATATATTTTGTTTGCTGTGTAAGTTAAGATAAAATAAGGTTCATGTTTTGATTTATTCACTAGCCTAAGAAGATGTAAGAGTCATGCTTTTTATTAAAATGTTTCTCTATTTATTGTTGATTCCATATAGATTGATCGACATAAAAAAAAGTCTATTAGAGTTCTGTTTTGGAAGAGCAACCGTTTTTCTAGACCAACACAGATATATCGGTATCAGCTTATATGTTAGCACCATCGGCTGATATAAAAAAAAATTGGTTTTAAAGACTTCAATACAGAAACAGATGTCGTAATTTTTATACTCCCTGATATCCCTATCGGCTCCAAAAAGTTCGTATCAGTCTGGCCCTTCCTTTTTCAGGTGTGCATTTTTGGGAGAGAAGTCAGCACACTCCCAGTGTTAATATAACCTGCAATACTGTAATGTAATGAAATAGTTAACAACGGTAAATTTAGTATTCTTGTAAACCCATGTGTGTTATGGAATTTGTGGGCATGACATGAAAAGAACTAAAATAAATATAGTATATACACTCTGGGTCCCTCCTTTATTTCAAGTTTATAAAGTTTTTAATGTGCAGATTAATTCATATTCTGTACATACCTTCATGCCTATTCAATGATACACCTACTCTTACAGACACAACATAAAGCTTGAAAAATGCTTTTGTCTGAACAACAGGCAAAACCCAAGGACTCTTCATTTACTGTCAGCAATGACAAACAAAAACAACTGCTACAGTTAAGATCTTGGAAGCAACAAATGTTTGACTTTGTTGCATGAAAAGTGACTAAATTGATTGCGGACACTAATTTTTATTTAATCACTTACTCAATTTAATAATTCAATGTCACTTGTTATGTCATAATGTAATAATAATGTTATGTACCTGGTCAACAAATGAAAGAAAGCCCCTAATGAAGTTAAACTGACTTTCCTCCCAAACAACAAAACATCAGCATTATTACATGAGCTCTATGTTGACAGTTAAGCAAAAATCTGATACAGATGTTCAGCAGAGGAGCAGAGATGAGTACAACCCAAAAAGAAGAGACCAGAAGGTCTCAGGTGTGCTGTCTTAATCCTAATGTAAATCAATTCAAAGCTGGAGATGGGGCTTTAAGGCTGGTATTATAAAAACGCTGACAACTGTGACCCTGAGCACCACTGCTGGAGTAAAACGCAATGTGTATGTTTACCAAGAAACAGAGAGAGAGTTTGAGAGTGAGGAGAAAGGAGAGTCTTCTAAAAAAAGGGACAACATTTATAAACTTGCCCTTGAGAAATATAATAACCTGCCATTATATGCTCTAATAGAATAACTCTGCAGATCGCACTTTCCATTTTTAAATTCAAGCTACAATTTCCTGTAGGCTGCGTCGCCAAATCCCACAGACAGGAAGGAAAAAGACAATTGTGAAATCTTTATAACCAGCCAAAATAAACAACAAGCATATCTCAGTTAAGCAAGGATGGTGGTGCTTTGACCAGCTGTCCCACAGAGACGCTGAAAAATCTATCCTGATCCATGGCACAGTTTTTTATGTTAAGAGTCAGCTATGATCTGCTAAACATGTCCAGTTTACAGGCTAGAAAAGACAGAAACTCACCCAAAGTTACCACAAGGAACATGTGAAAGTGTGGGAGACACATGAGAACAAACTGCTCTTATCTCACAGACACACACACACACACACACACACACACACACACAGAGTATAATCGGTGCAGCTTTTGGTAAGCTTAAACATTGCTGCCACCTGCTGGTTGGTTTTCCACTGCACACCATGTTTGAAAGGTTGCGCAGATTATTGATTATTGAGTTCTCACACATTCTTAAACATCAAATTCAAGCAAAGGACTTTCTTAACACTTTGACATGCTCTGAAATTTAATAACGTAACAAGTTACAGCACTAAAAGAATTAACAGACTTCAATCATCATGTAAAAGACTTAAATATAAGCTTAAATATGTGAAGTCATGGCAGAAACTGTATCTGCTGCTCTTACACAACTATATAAATTCAAGCAGAATTTGATGAAACCTTCAATGTCAAATGTGGCGTTTTATAAAACTGAATTGTCAACTCGGTGAAGTGGGAAGTCTTGTCTCTTTCTTCAAGGTGTCAAACTTTTTTTTCAAGATGTTAAGGACTCATGGAAACCCTATGTTTGTTCTGATCTTGTGCTGATTTTCCATTCTGATTGTTCCAATGTCTCTATTGTATTATACTCCTGCCAAATGAGAACAGTATTTGATATGTAAATTTAGATTACCTAATAACTTCTTTGCTTCTTTCTGTTTTTGCTATCTAGAGATTTATAGAATATTGTGTGCATTAGCTAGAGTTGTCTTATATTATTATTTTCAATGCCATCAATACAGGATCTACCATACATGTTCTTAACGAGGATTTTTTTTTTCATATCAGAAGTAATCAGTAGTAAAATCAGCCTCTAGTTTCCATGTGCATGATTTTCTCCCTATTTGTATCACTGCAAATCTAACACCTTTTTGAATTTTAAATGTTGACCACCAGTTAAGAGCACTTCTATTCTGACACATCATATCTGATGTTATTTTCATATAAGTAAAGGTCAGAATCTCTTTTCCCAATGAATGCATGCTAGGCAAATGCCATACTCATCTTTAAAATGAAAACAGAACATCAGCTCATGTGCAGAGAGTAGTGTTGGGTTTGTGTACTGACCAGTCCAGTGAGTGACGGAGCAGACTGTCCCAAGGCTTGGCTCCTCATACGGACAAGGTTGTTGCTTTCTCCTCCTCCTGAAGACATTCCCCCGGCAGCCCCATGTCCCCCTAACCCTCCAGAGGCGCCCTGCCAAGCTAGATGACTCACCCCAGCGTGCAGACTGCTGGACAGAGGCAGGAGCTGCTTACCTGTGAGGGGAGGAAGAAGCAAGTTCAAACCTAAAAGTAAGTGATTTAAAATCCTGCCAGATTAAGGTATTATTGCTCGGCATCCTGAATAACACCAGCTGAATAACAAAACACATAGTTTTAACAAAAATCTGCTGGTTTACATGGGATTAAAATTATCACATGAGCTCTGTTTAGAGAAACATGGCATTTAATCTTGGGTTTGAGTTTCACTTTACAGATTATGGACATGGCAAACTGCTGCAGGATTAACAATACAATGACTTCAGGTAACACCGGTGCTCAGCACAGCTGGACAACACTTAGGCATGAAGATAGTTAGCTCATAAAACATTCTAAAATTCCAACTAGCTACTAATCTGTGAGTCAGAAGTTAAACTGTGACAATTAATCAATGACTATCAGTTAAGTGTTCGCCTTGATAGTATAAACGATATTTGATGAGAAAGCTGCATGTGTATATGTGTGTGACTGTTACCTGTCATGGCCAGGCTGCTGCGCCGGGCCCAGCTCTCATCCTGGCTCAGCTGGCGCTGCAGTTTGGTCTTTGTGGCGGCAGTCGCTGCAGGCGACAGGTCGGGGTTACTCAACTTCCTGAAGAGGAGAGGAGGAGGAGCTGCAAACTCCTTCTACAGAAAGAAAGAGATAAAGGAAAAAGAACCGTATCAGATATAATGTC
The DNA here is from genome assembly GCA_001698575.1 of Mola mola. Classification (NCBI taxonomy): domain Eukaryota; kingdom Metazoa; phylum Chordata; class Actinopteri; order Tetraodontiformes; family Molidae; genus Mola; species Mola mola. The sequence continues at coordinate 608,302 of KV751401.1, forward strand.
AAGTTGTATTTTGAATTAGATGTATCGGGTGACCCAGTCGGTCTTACTTCACCAACTTTTCATCCTGTAAAGTGTGCTATTTTCTGATACCCATTTTACTAGGTCCCGAGCACTTAGCATGCAAGGACCCTCTTGAAACTGAAAGAATTATTATTTTTATTATTTATAGAAATAAATTGCATTGCTGAGGTCTTTCCCATGCTCCAAAACTCATGAAACTTTGCACATGCATCAGTCCTGGTGAAAATTTACATACGGTAAAGTTTGGCTGATGGTCGTGTCTAAATAACTTGTCCCTGCCCCTTTTCATACTTTCACCTACAAGTTTGACAGTTGGTACAAATGTAGAACTGACCAAAAAGCACAAAAAAGTCTCTTGGTGCTATGACCTTAATCAATTAGGAAGTCAGATATTTGGGATTTTGTGGCCATTTTGAGCAATTTGCACATATTGTACTATTGCGAACTTCTCCGAGAGATTTAATACAATTGACGTTATATTTGGGTTGGACAATCCTCATATGTCAGGGATGAAAAGTTATCAAAATCCTGAGTTTTCATAAATGGGCGTGGTGTTGGTGAAACTGTGAATTTCAATCATTCACTGTGAAAAATCAAATTGGTATAACAAGAGCAGTCTACATAGTCCAATCGGGCCGAAACTTTATGTGATGGATAATTGCTCCACCCTGAAGACATCTGCATACTAGTGTTCAGTTCAGCACCACCTACTGGCAACAGAAAATCAAAAATTTTACAATTTAGCTATGTTTACATGCGCAAAATTTCTTAATCAGATTAAAAATTTGAGGGATTGGAAATTCAAAATCCACTGTTTATATGGACACAATCAAATAATCCGATCATCAGGTGTGTACACATGCACGTAGCTTTAAAGGGAATAGCAGCATTTTGACATGCACAGATTTGTCTAATTTTCCTAAAATAACCCCAGAAGAATAAATTGTACTTCCACCTGTGCTGTAAACAAATGCCGATGTGGCTACACTTTGCACCTTTGCGCTTTTCCCTGCAATTTAAACTCGGCACTCTTAAAGAATGGACCTGCACCAGGTTCTGGAAGCCCTACTTTTGTTTTTAATGCTCTCCGTGATCAAGCTATGGGCTCAGCAATGCTTAATGCTCCTGCGTTACAGGACAAGAGAGCGGAAGGACATGAGCATCCCTCCAAATTTAGTGCTGCTGTCACGTCACCCCAAACAGGAAGTCGCGGACGGAATAAGTGTGTACATGGACACGGTTCAGAATAAGGATCAGCATAAACCACCTTTCTCGATCTGAATGTAATTTCTTTCCGAATGAGCCAAATCGGATCAGAATCTTCCAATTGACATGTTTACATAAAGCATTTTTATTCCGATCAGCCCTTTATTCTGAATGTTTGTGTCCATGTAAACATAGCTATTGATGTTTCCTCGTATCAAATACTTTTCCATTGTAAGCTGCACACATGGCAGCATGACAAAGTTTGAGGTCTCGCCCTGAAGGAAGAATTTGTTATTTTTTGTTCCACTGAACACAGTCACACAGTTCCAATGTTCCAAGATGTTTAAAAGTCCAGCCCTGAAGGTCTGATATTCAACTCAATGCTGCTGAAAAAAAATCTTTGCTGTTTGAAACAACCCGTGTTCGTTGCAGGTACACACTCGATCACAGGGTCTATTACCATGAAACCACAGAGTTAACACTGGATGCAATAAATTATACAGGATCTCTTAAACCTGTTTTCAAGTGAAGAAGAAACATCCCAGGAAGTGCAGTTGATCAGTGACTGTCTCTTTAATAGTGAAAGCGGGCCGAGAGCCAAAAGAAAGTCATAAACCATGATCACAAGCACAAGTCCACACATAAACACACCTGTTTCTCTCAGTTTGCAAAAGCAGCCGTTAGCAATGTGAGAGGCAGTCCTCAGGGTGACGCCGGCTCTGTCATTAAAAGACACGTTCAGCTTCAGACAGCTGTAGAACAATGGAAGCTGATTTATAATTCAAATTTTGGCAATGTGGCAGAGGAATAAAAGTTTCTCCATGTCCTCAAAATGCAATACCGCCAACACACAAACTAAGGGTCTGTGTATCGGATTCTGGCTCAAACCATTGTGAAAACATCTGCTATTACCATGGAAACAAGGCTTGCCTGGGCTCACATCCTCCCTAAATTGCTGGTGTCCAGCCTTTGACAAGACATTTCCAGAAACATCTGGATGCTCCACGTTAACATACCGCATACATACACAAAATACCACACACAGCTCCCAGATGGCTACAGAAATGAAAGAGCTTTAGTGAAAGCTTCCATCATTCTCTGCTAGTAAAAACCAAAACCAACCATCCATCCATCCATTTTCTACCGCTTATAAACCAACCACTCCCCTCAAAATACTAAAACACCCCGAAAAACACACAGATACACACACACAGTACTCACTCTGTATCAACATCGGCTAAAGTTAATAATCTCAGGCCGTAAGTGATACTTCAGCATCACATTAAAAAATAAAACAAAACCTGTGAATCAGACTCAATGTGCTGCTACTGTCAGAGATCATGAAATGGAAACACTCTTTGTGGAGTTGAAACGAGATAACGCCATGTTTTCTGCACATAGACCATCATCTATCTACTGCCATCTCTTGGTACATGTGACCAGGGCGGGGAAGGTATCTCTACCCGTCCATCAGAATATTGATTGTTATGTATTAATGTTATTTTTTGACTGACACTTCCTGCATTTGAGCCTGTGCAGCTAAACTCTGTGTGTCTCATTGTGGTCTTTGCAGAGCCCTGCAACATGTTTGAACACATGTGAAGTCATTGTTACTCTACTGCAGTCCTTAATTTAACCAGCAGGTGGGAGACAAACGGTAATCTGAAAATGGTTTGTAATTAAAGGCAATCTGCTGATCTGAGCTTCAAGTACAGATTGAAAATGAAACACTTACTGCAGCTGAGACATCAGTGTGTGTGTTTGTTTGAGGGAGTGCTGGTCTGTGGTGATGTATCACAGCTGTCACCGCACAGACGCATACAAGGAGGTTTACAAGACTTTTTGAGTCAACACACACAGCACAACTGAAATATAAAAGCAGAGGGGTAACAGTATGATATACACACTCCCCATTAAAATTTAAACTCTGCTGACATTCAACAGAGAACATTGTCAGAATAAAATTGTAAATATCTTCAAGGTCTACAAAGACAGACACAAATCATACTTGATATCTGATATTTGGGTGACGCCACTTGTTCATCTGCGAGGAGGACACACACATAGCTGTATGCCATACCAAAGTTTACAGTATAAACCCACAGAACTGATGCGGTAAGGATGATATGGGATAAAAAATAAAGTAAGAAAGCAGTCAGTAGAGTGCATACTTCTTCCATCTGCCCGAAAAATAATTTCAAATACCACTGGTTTGTTTGCTGAATGAAGGCTTTTTTTATAAGGTAACTATATGCTGCTGTCTGTGTTCTAGGTCTCTCTCAAAATTTAAACGTTCTTACTTGGGTTAATACCTACACACACACACACACATCTTTCATGCAAATCTGAGTTATATTGGCAAAAGACATGCATATACACAGTTTATTCATAGAGGCAAAAACAGAACCTTTTACAAACTTTGTTGGTGGTAACAACAATATGTAGTATTTCATAATTCTTCATTAATATACTGTATATCAAATAAAATATAGTAAAAAGACAATGTACTTTAAAGTGATTTTATTTTGTAAATATACTGCATGATTATTTATTAATTTGTTAGCAGCAACCGCTTTCAAAAAAGTTGGGACAGGGGCAACAACCGGAGGAAAAGCACCAATTTCGGACCTTAGACACAAGTAAACAGCCGATAGGTGTATGATTGGGCATGCGCGAAAGGTTCAGCTATTCACAAACAAGACAAGCTGCAGTTCACAAGCTTGGCAGGCAGATAGTCCAAACATTGAAGGTTTGTCAGCACATAAATGCAAGGAATGCATAGATATCACTATCTATGTTCAATGATGTGATAAAATGAGAATCCATGTCATCTCTGCATGAAAGAGTTAAAGAAGAAAACCCAACTTTAGGTCTACTGCATTAAAAAGCAAAATAACCATATAAATTATATTTCCAGTTCAACTCACGAACATCGTGTAAAACCAATGTCTGTAGTTTATCAGTGCAGCAACAAAAAACATGCAAAACCCCCAGGCCTGCAAATACAAAGCTGTTCTACAGACATGCTTTCCAACCCACAGGGGTCACTGCAGCAAGGCTTATCCTCCTCTTTTAATCAGCATTTGGTGGCCTGTAAAGCCTTTACTGGCATACAATTAAAATCTGGACAAACACATCTTCAAAGTTGAAACTGCTGTAATGTAATTAGATCACTGTCTCCTAGGCAAAGTGCAAGTGTAACTGAGGCATTAAAACTCAACAACAGGAATGCTTGAAGTCATAAAATACGAGAGGTTTAAAAGAAAAATAAGGCAAACATCTGGAATGGAGCAGGAAAAAAAATCCCACACTTTTTTGACTGAACCAGGATGATGATTTTCACTTGACAAATTGCTCAACAATAATAATGATAGTAGTTTTTCTCACAAAAGAGCCGAGTGAAACATGGATTATGAGGCTTGTAGACGGTCAGAACATTCTGAGAAGTCCCAAGGGAAGTCAGGGTGCTTTGGAAATTTGGCACAATTTCAAAATGAAATTGTCTTCTACTCCCATCACATGCAGCCCCTGACAGGTTTTCAATGAAGACTTGATTTTGTTTCTCAATTTATCTACTGTTTTATTTATTATATTTCAGTAAAGCAACCAAAAGCAGATCACATGTTTGATAACTCTTTGAAAGTTTTATTTAGCTGTCTGTTACCATGTGATATTGCCCAGCGGTTAATGGGCCGAATGGATTTATTTTAAGTTAACTCTTGTTTACAGTCTGCTCAGTAAATTTTGGATGCAAAGTTGTTAACGATGTCTGCTTGTAATATAGATAACGGTACAGTAATTACATTGTTAACTTATCCTAACAATAACAGTACAATAAATTAACAATGGAGATGAAATCGAATTTTGTTGATAAGGAAATTTGTTGAATTTTTATGCACAAGAGTACATCTTTTATTCATGTTTTCATTGGGTTATTTTATTTTCTTGTTTTTGATATTTTCATACTTTCTTACATCACACTCTAATTCCAATGCATATTTTAAAGAATGAAATGAGTAATGTTTGTTAAAAATGGTTGCACTTGTATTATATAATGTATATTATTTATATTGTGTATTCTGCCATTTTACAATAAATGAACACACAGTTTGGATCTCAAAAGGGCGATGTTGGATGTGTTTAGAAACAGCAGGTGGCTAGCTGCCTTACAAACTAGTGTGTACAAAGAGAACAGTTACAAAAATGTTTTATTCCTGTGAAAACTTTGTTCAATCCTCCTGTCAAATCATAATTGTTTTGGATTTAAAATCAGTACAAATGTTTTTTTCATTTGTGTCATTCTATTTTTGTAGGATAATTGCAACCAGTTGTATCTTGTATGACATTGTGATGAAACTTGGTGCACCACTTCCCCTTCAGCCATTTAAACAAGAGGATGTGTGTCCTGATAAACTCCTGGGACTGGACAACAGGCTTAGCCCAAGTTCGACAGCAATTTATTGCTTGGATGTCAAAGTTAATTTAACTTTTAAAGTGTGAAAATGTATAACTTACAATTCATTAAGGAATAAATGTATCACTAAAAAATAGAAAAGGTTGCAGTGCACATTTTCACTTTTATCAAATTGGAATTAATTTCTTTAAGTGTATGTGAGACCTTGTAGCAAAGGTTGCAGATATCTGTTTCAGTGTATCAGCAGTACTTTCTTGGTTGTTTAAGAGCTAACTCTGAGACCAGACATGGGGCTGAGCAGGACCTGGAAGTACACATGACAGTGCTGTTGAAGAAAGACCCTTAACTGAGAGTTACTGCTAAGAAAGAGAGCAAGTTCCGTGCAACAGATTCAAAATGGGCATCTGGCTTCTAGAAACATATGCACAAAAAGAGGATTTTTTTAAATGAACATGTATACAGTTGTCCACCTAGAGAGAGAGATTATGCATGCACTTTATCTGCTTAACATTGGTTATACTACTTCACTATCTATAGAACATTTCACTACTTTGCTGTGTAACAAAAGTTTGAATGATTTGATGAGAAAATTATGTATGATGTAGTAATACGCATCAGAAGTCATTAATTAAGAAAAACTGTTTTAGTTTTTTCGAAACGCTTTGCTTATTTAATACACCTCAACACTGTTACTTTTGTCAACATAAACAGTTTACCTCTGTGTGGACCCGATACAGTGGCATTCTGTTCTGAATTATTTAAAATAAACACTGTTATGTGATTCAGTCAAAAGGGGAAAAGTGTGGAGGGGAGATCATTTTTTGTCATCTGTATTCTAGGACAGACCTGTGGCAGGGCTATTTTTTTTAGGTTTAACCGGATAGTCTGCAAACTCAATACTATCACACTGCAAGAAATATTTCACTTTCTGTTAACATTTACCAATACAATTATGTTTGTATTGTACTGTATTATTTGTGAAAGCAGTAACTTGGTTGTCATTTGTAATCTAACAAGCAGCCCATTACTTTTCTTAAAATCATCAAGTTTTTTTGTGTTCCTGGTTTAATTTTCCATCAACACTTCCCTAATTATCCCTAGGGATAATTACATTTTGGCTCGACGCAAAGTGTATGATACACTTATGTATGATTTTAAATCTAATTTGCACTTTGGTGAAAGCAGATTTTCCCATGAGAATATTTAATCCTTGGGACTTCAACTATCTCAACTACACTAAAGTGTTGGCAGACTGAAGGAACATTGTGTACTTTAAAACATTGTTTACCTTGGAACATCTCTCCCTCATTTTTCACACCTGCAGACAATTTGAGGAAAGCTTGCATTCATCACCTGCTCTGCCCTAAATAGCTGTCAGACATAAGCGTAATATTCATTAACAGCATTAATCAAATTGTTGTGTGAGATGTTATCGAAACAACCCTAACCAAAGAAAAAAAAAAAAAATCAAGTCTGAAGCAGAATATATTTTGCTTTAAAAGAGCAACTACAGAGGTCATTCCAAAACAAAAGTGGCAGCATATCAACAGGTAAATGTCACCCGCTGGGCACTATACTTATTGTACTTGATTTCCTTTCTTTAGAGTTTGTCAGTTGGTGCCATTCTAACATGAGACATTTTTAATAATCTGTCATATAAACAAATTTTGGTTGTTTGAAACCAGCTTTGAATTTTGACATCCATCCCTAGAAACAAAAGTTGAGGGGTGTCGAAGATGCTCTGGGAAATACAGAGACTAAGGCAGACACAAGACTGAACACAATTTCTATTGACTATTGACTTCGGAGGTGTAGGTGTGTGTCTGTGTGTGTTCGAGAACAGGTTAAAATCTACCTTGTGCTGCCCGGTGAACTGAGAGACCATCATGAGATTAATCACATGTGTGTCTGAGCAAGACTACATTGCATCACATCTGCTTCCATTCTGTCTGTGGCAGTACACACTGTGGTGCTGTGTCACAGCTCTGCGTGAGTGTTTGAATGTATGGCCAGTAATCAGAGCTGATACAAGCACTGATGTGTTCCAGCTGTGTTCCAGCTCAAACACAGCACTTAGGGGAGAACAAGGTAGGTAGGAAATGACACAAAAATGTGTTGGAAAGGGAGCATTTAAAGATGTCTGACAGAAGGATGTGAATGAAGGAGGTGAAGTAAACCAGGAAAAATGGTGCCTGTTCCAGCCGCGGTTTGTGGAAAACATTGTCCACACTCAATGAAAGAACTAAAAAACAAAAGCCAAAACCAGTCCTACAAAAACAATGCACAAGTCTGTACAGAACATGATTTAATGAGCAGCAATCAAGACAGCATGGTAAAGAAAAACTCTCATTCATGCCCTGACATGAAAGAGAATTAGGAGGAATGTTTGTTATCTCTGTTTCCATACAAAAACCACAGTTTAAAAACTGATTCCAGCCAAGAAAACCGCACATGGTTCAAGGCAAACACTCCAATATAAGCAGTTCTTCTTAATGACACTTTAAGTGGACTAAATGTTCCTTTAAATTCATTCAAGTACTGTACATAGAAAAATCTTTGAATTCACAGTTTGGTTTGGAAAGGTTACAGAGCAAAGACAGAACTTCACACTTGTTTGTCAGTAAAAAGTATTCCACATTTCAGATGACAGATTCTTCTTCAGATTCTTCTTCAGATTTTTTCCCATGGTAATTTGGATCAGGAACCAAGAGTTGAGGCAAATGTATTTTGTCTGTGTTTGTGCTCTAGATCAGTATCTATGCTGAGTGAACAAGGTTTTATGGTTAATCAGTAACAGCAAAGCATCATTTCTGGATCTCAACATACCAACGCAGAAACCACAGACTATGTTAAAGTCTCTGGAATGAATGCAAGTTATCTTTTTGGACAGAAGTGTGGACCTTAAAGCACAGTGTGGACACACCTCATAGAACATAAATTTACACACCCTGCAGGTCTGTCCCTGACAGAAACAGATTGAATGGAAAACAAGAGGTGACAACCATTACGTCCACTTGTCAAATGCTCTTCAATATATTCTCGTAAAGAGTTGATGAACCACATACTAATTGTATTCTTAAAAAGTTTGGAAAGTATGGAATCATTTGTGCTGCTGCAACATACACTGATGCGACAGAAGATCTACTTTCAACAGCACAGAAACTGTTGAAGGCTTGATCTCTTACAATATAAGTATTGATGTTGCTCCCACCATTTTTAAATTGTTTGTGTGGCAGCCTTTTGGGTGTCCTGTGGAAATAATAAACAGCGACAGAGTGACAGACTTGCACAGTCAAATGTCATAGCCATGGAAATAACGAGAGACATCTGCATTTAATAGCAGCTGATATGAGGCCATTTGTCGTGGTAGAAAATCAGGGATTTCAATGACTCCTCCATGTTCATGCATGCATCATCTGGCATTTATTTATGGGTTAATCAATGTCAATGAAGAAAGATGATTCACTGTTGAATTTGGTTTTAAGTTTGCAAAGCAAATCAGTGTTGTTTTCAACATCTTACAAAACAAATATTTTAATTTTTGAGGTGGTTTTATTAGGAAGATATGATTAAATGATAAAATCATTTCAAAAGCTGATGATATTGCATGATCATTACAGATTGGTTAAAATTTCAACAGTGATAAATGGGAATTTTGTTAACATTTTTACATCCATGTTTGATTATTATTTCAACGTTGAAGGTCAGTCAGGTGCTTGAAGAGTAATAAAATATTTCAAAATGCAAAATGCATTGTTATATAGATAGAAAAAAAACTCTCCACTCCCCATCTGAGAGTGGTCTTGTGTCTCCTTCAAGCTCGGGTCCTCTACCAGAGGCCTCGGAGCCTGAGGGTCCTGCGCAGTATCTTAGCTGTTCCTACGATTACGCTATTCCGGACTGAGATCTTAGATGTTATTCCTCGGATTTGTTAGAACCCCTTTCCCAGCTTGGGGGTTACAGCCCTCAGTGCTCCTATCATCACGGGTTCCACTGACACCTTTACTCCCTAAATCCTTTCCAGCTCCTCTTTCAATCATTGGGATTTCTCGAGCTTCTCGTGTTCCTTCTTCCTGATGTTGCTATCACTTGGCTATTGCAACATCTACCACTACCGCCTCCTTCTCCTGTTTGTCGACCACCACGATATCTGATTGATTAGCCACCACCATCTTATCGGTCTGGATCTGGAAGTCCCACAGGATCTTAACTCAGTCGTTCTTAATCAACTTTGGAAGTGTTGTCGACTTTGATCCGGGAACCTCCAGCCCATACTCAGTGCAGATGTTCCTGTATAGTATGACAGTCATTTGGTTATGTAGCTCCAAGTATGCCGTACCTGCCTGCATCTTGCACCCCGCTGTTATGTGCTGCACTGTCTCAGGGGCATCTTTGCACAGTCTGCACCTTGGGTCCTGATCTTGTGTGGTAGACCCCGGCCTCTATCGATCTTGTGTTCAAGGCCTGTTCTTGTGCTGCCATGATCAGTGCCTCTGTGCTGTCCCTGAGACCAGCCTTCTCCAGCCACTGGTATGTTTTCTCAATATCAGCCACTTCCTCTATCTGTCGGTGGACCATCCCGTGCAGGGGCTCGTCCCTCCATGATGGTCTCTCTCTTCTTCTTCCTTCTCCTCACTGGGTTTTTTCTGCCTGAGGCATTCAATTAGCAGGTCATCATTCTGGGCTATCTTCCGGATGCCAAGTGATAGCAACATCAGGAAGAAGGAACACGAGAAGCTTGAGGATTACCAGGGGCTGAAAGAGGAGCTGGAAAGGATGTGGGGAGTAAAGGTATCAGTGGTACCTTTAGTGATAGGAGCAATCGGGTCTGTAACCCCCAAGCTGGGAGAGTGGCTCCAACAAACAATAACATCTGAGATCTAAGTCCAGAAGCGCAATCCTGGGAACAGCTAAGATGCTGCACAGGACCCTCAGGCTCCCAGGCCTCTGGTAGAGGACCTGAGATTTTGTCGCTGGGTTTTTGGACACATGTTTTAAAGAACACATTAAACTCTGTATAAGTCTCACAAGCTCAGTTTATCATATAAAATTCTGGTCTAAGAATATAACCATTCCCTAAACCAGGACCAATTTTGTACCGTACTGCTGTATGTTGTGCTTACTGCCTTCTTTAATGAGCCATGTCAGATTGCAGAGGCCACAGCAAAATTAGCCTTCTGGCTTTGAGGTGCAAATACAGTAGAAACCTTGGTAGCCATGTTTTTTCAGTATTAGTAGTGTGTTTACTGTAGCTAATAATATGTTTCTATCTGTGTACTGCAGCTATCAGATTAGAGATAGTATTATGGCAGGTCATCTTTAATTTATGAACTCTTGGTAAAGGTCACCATGTCAGCAATCATGTATCCTGCTCGGGAGGATTTGCCCTCCCCCAAGGACCTGTTCAATTACAACAGAATAATCTCTGTGCCTTCTGTGCACCAGTTACAGTAACAAATACCACTAAAAAAAGAGCCACTGGTTTATAAGTTAGCACAGAGATATGCCCACAGTCACCCCACACCAATGCCAGGCTAGCAGAGATAAAAGAAAATTCTGAGGAGACTCTACTGCTGGGTTGTCTTGAGGGCACAAAAACAGTGCGTGGTCAAAAAGAGGAAGAAAGAGAGGGTAATCAGCTAGAGGCAGAGTGTAAATGTTTTATCAGAGACTCATGTGCGGCCTCAAAAAGTCAACCACAAACTTTCCTTTTCTAGATCCAGCAGCCAAACCCACTAGGCCAAAAAATAAACTTCACTTACTGCCAAAACAACACAAAAAAATATTAATACTTCTCATACTTCTCATAATACTAATCATTTCACTTTGAAATTATGTTCCCCCCCCCCCCACTTCCCTCTCATTCTGCTCTTCGTGTCAGTTATGTGTTTCTGCCATCATTCGTGGTGTGGAAGTCAATCAAGCATACAGGAAGCAGTTAAGTGGAGTGTCATGTGTGTGCAGAGCAGATCTTTTATCAGACTTTGAAAATATGGGTAGGTGATTTTGTACTTGTGGATTCAGATGAACTGTGTCTTAAGCCTCTTTTTTCATACAGTAGGTGTAACTTCTTTCTCTTAAAAACACAAAAAAACCAAAGCATTTAGGTCACATCTAGGATGAAGGAAATTTTTCTTATTCTATGTGTTATAAGCATCTAAACCCAGGAAGTCTTGTCTAAGTAGACTTATTAGGGCTGCCATGGTATCTTCAAAAATGAATTACCACAATATTAAGGATGGAGGGCTCACAACTGCACATAACATTACCTCATCTTATGATCAGGTGGAAATAATATCATCTGGGTTTAGAGCAATATGACCTTAGCCAGGAACATGTGGACATGCTAATATTTTTTGCATTGCAGTGCGAAGTTCCTGAAAAAGACCGAGCGAGATAGTAAGTGTTTGATTGTGTGTGTGTGTGTGTGTGTGTGTGTGTGTGTGTGTGTGTGTGTGTGTGTGTGTGATAATGCTACGCAAGGTCACTTTTACACATTTACAGCACACATTAGAGTGTATAAGTGTTTTTAATGAAAAAGAATCTTGTTTACACGTTGTAATTTACATTTTTATTGTTTTTTAACAGCTCAGGTATCTTAGTACCTATATTTGTGCACAAAAAACAAAGTCTATCTTTTGCATACATACAGTAGGCATTTAATTTTTTTTTGTAAAGCAAAGCCTGTTAACATTTAGTTTGTGTGTTTTTTTCATAATTGTATATTTTACCATTTATTTTACTCTGATGTGGATGTTTAAGCCAAATGTTTGAAAAAAGCAATGGAAATAAAATATAAATATTTTTTTTATTTCCAATTAATTGAAAAAATAATCAACAAATTAATTGATTATTAAAATAATTGTTAGTTAGAGTCCTAATATTTCTATTTACTATTCTATTAAGATTTCTATTAACTCATATTTAACTCTTTTTTTTCTTAGCATATGAAATGTCCTGTATCCTAGTGAAATGTCAGGGAGGTATACCCGATTATATCACCAATTATGAAAAACGGTTTAGGTTGTTGGACAAAATCATGTTATAAAACCCCAAATGAGAATATAATAGATGATATCCACAGCCCATGCTTGTGTCCAACAACGCTGTGGCAAAATGAAGTGCAGCAAAGGTCAATAGAATGCTATTGCTTTAAATTTTCTAAATCCCATCTTGATGGTCTCTGAAGGCACTTTCAGTTCAATTAGCTACCCAGTGGAGCTGACAACAGTATCACGTCATCATCACCAGTCAACCTGCTGTCAGTGGGATAAAAGAAAGAACAGGAAGGTGGAATGAAACAAAACTCCAAACAACAGACTTGTGTGTTATGCAAGTATAACAACACTGCTGATGCATAAAGTGACAGCTAAAGATGATGAAGGGTAAAAATTACAAGCAAGTCTGAAGAGGCAAAATTAGACAGACAAAAGACAGAGAACAGCAAAAAACAAAAAGATCAGAGTGATGATAGATGAGGTGTGTGCTAATACTGGGTCAAGCTCAGCAGGTGACCTTTAGCCTGTCTCCTCTAATGCCCTTCTCCCACTGTGAGTTGACCCTAACTGACCAGCACAGTCGTGCTGTGTACGAGAGGGAAATAAACCACTGCTGGACACCATCCACATAACCAGACGGTTGCTGCAAATCTATTCATTTGAAGAGAAACATGTTGCGCCACAGCAAAAAGAGAAGTGAAAATTAACCCTTTTTTTTTTCTTGTCTTTCCTCAACAAACATCCATTTGTTTAAAGAACTGAGCCATTATGCTAGGACAGAATCAGACATGACAAGAGAATTAATATTTGCAATAAATTTGTCTATTTTATTTTTGGTTCAAAAGATGCTTGATAATTAAAAATAAATTGTGGACAGTTTAATCTGTAAGTTTGTGGGAGTCCTGCAAAATATATTTTTTCTGCCTTGACAACACAACATGCCCATTTGCACTGGGCACACTGCAGAATGTCATTTCAAGAAAGACAAATTGATTCAAACGAATGATGATGCAAAGTTGTTGCCACGTGATACAACAGTAAAAGTCACAGGAATTTCTCATGACTTATCTACAAGAAAGGTTTATCTTTTCCATCATTATAGCACCCACTGCATTATATTGTATATCAGCATCTTCATCATGGTGACGTAGGCATACTTCAATAGCGGCGGCTAACGTTCCTGAGGTAACTTCTAGATGTCTGTTAACTGAAATGCCTCTATATACTTTCTGTAAACACAGAGGGTTCTTGGGGTCAATTCCAGGCTGGATTCAGATCTTTCTTCATGGAGCCAGCATATTCTCCACCTGTCTCCATGGGTTCACTCTAGCTTCTCTATATTGAAACTTTAATGGAGCAGGGGCGAGGTCAAAAAACGTCATATGTTTATATTTAGTGATATTCACATTCACAATTGCTTTAATTGCTTTTAACAATTTCCCTCGGGGATAAATAAAGTATTCTCAATCTGAATCTGAATCCGAATACAGTTTAAGAGACATATCAAAGCAAAAGATACGGCCTTATTTGGTTGCTGCTATTAAACCTTATTTTTTCAATCATAATATGCTCTCGCTTTGTTCACTGATACAATAATACGGTTTGGCTCCTTTAACAACAGGTTGATATATGATGAAACAAAGGGAGGGGGACACCATGAAGAAGCAGCAACAGTTAGTGGCTAGTTAGCAGTCAAGCAGTGTTTTGAATATTATTTAAGAAGCTAAGTTGTCAATAAATGAAGCTCCAGCATCTCCAAATGAAGGCAGAGTCTGCTGTGTGCTGTTTTACTACTGCTGGTAAATGTGAAATAATTAATCCCGAAGCACATCTCCCCTATTCTCATGGACACGGAGCAGAAAAAGGATAACCCGGTTACTCAGGCTAAACACATAGCAACATTCTGACAGACAGACTAGACAGGAACAATATCATCATTCTGAATGTCCATTCATCCACTGCTAACATTTTAGTCTTGTCTAGTAAACAAAAGCTTAAATGCGAGGAGGAGGTGCTGGCTGTTAGCTGAGCCGGGAGGACAGCAGAGGAGGAGAGCAGCCGACGAAACACGTCATACACGGTGCACTCATTGATTGTTCCACTGTGCACCTGGCGACGGTGTTTTGCCAGGTTTGTACCGCACCCTCCCTTACATGAAATACATTTGTGACAGGTGTTACGCTGCGACAATCCCAACTCGACATCTCTTTAACAAAATGAAGTCACACTTTTGAGCGTCTACAGTCGTGACAGTGTACTGCTCTAACCGTGTCCAGACTCTTGCCATGTGCACGTTTATGTAGGAATTGATTGGTGGAACAAAATGTAAAATTTCTTAATGATTCCAATGGAATCCAAACTTTGGAACTGGGACTAATGTGGAACCGGGTCTCGATACCTAATCCTTAAAATCATATAGAGCATGGCACAAAGAGCGCACACAAACAGAAAACAATTCGTTAGCATTTAAAACAGCCTTGGTAAGGCAATGAGAATTAAGAAGGGGGCTGAGGAGTTAAATGGTTTTCAATAGTGATGAGCTCATTAAATGTCGGGCTTTGACCGGACTGCACAAAGAGGACCAAGGCTTAATGTGATATACTCTGAGGGTTCATGTTTGTCGAAAACTCAACTGCTGCAGTGCTTCATGTGGAGACATCTGGTCAGGTGTCTACCTGTCTGACACACAATGTGAGAGGACATTTTGTCTGGAATGTTGTTCATGTTGGAACAGCTGATTTTAAAAACTACAGCTGAAAACCCATACTGTCATTCTTTATTCAGATAAATTAGAGATATTTTTCTCAGGCAATAATTGGAGCGTCAAAACTAAAGTTTAATCATAAAAACATGCCCGCGGTTGGAAATTAAAATTATTATTAATATCCAACTGAAACCAATTTTAAACCAATAACAAGTTCTTTTTTATGGCCATAAACTGTGCATACTTCACAGAGTGTTCCATATTTTTTTCTCTCCAATTCTTCCCACTGGATTGGGTGTGCATCTATCAAAGGGGAATTACTAAACAAAGTGGTCATCAGAGGAACCTTCAAATTGGATTTTCTCAGCTCCACTGTGCTTAGCATAAACTCAATGCTCTTCCTATTCATGATGTAATTTGTCTGTTAGAGAGATTTAAAACACATGACTAGGACTGAGGGTGATTTGACGCCCCGGGGCAGCTTTCTCATTAAATAAAAGGTGGGTGTCAAAGGAAGTAAAGATGACAATGATTTCGTCAGATAGTTTATTTTTACATTTACAATTGTCCCTCTGTGGCACTTTTTTTTTATGATGCCACTCTATAAAGCTGCATTTGAAATTACAGCCCTTGGTTTTGTTTGTTGTTGCTGTTTGTATTTAAGGATTTCTGTACAATTCCAACACTCTCCTCAAATCACAAAGTTATTGTAATAATGAGGAAGTCGACAGTTAAGTTAATTACATGTTATCTGCGCATAAGTACAAATTTAAATTCTTTAATTTACATCAATTGTGTTATTAGATTTTGAAATGTGATTTTGAATATGTACCTGTAATATGTTAGCGTCTATGGATAAAGTAAATGCAAAGCTGGTTTTGAAAAACAGACAGATTGAGGAAGATTTTGAGAAACTTTTGTTGGCTTCTGTCTTCACTGTGGTTTTAAATGTTTAGATGTACACCTTATGACTCTCATTTTACTAGTGATCTTTTTAAACTCTGCCTAATTTATAGGTCAAGAGATTCTTGTGTTTACACTGTGTAATCTCTGGCAGTTTGACAAGTGAAACTGACCAAGCTATGAACCTCAGCATGTGCTCCAAATTAGAATAACATTTTTGATCTCAAGCAATATAAACTAGAATTCTGCTGTGCTGTGAGATATGACGTTAAAGAACAGAAGCAACATGACTACTACAGATGGGTACAAGTATTCAAGTACGTTTTGGTGACATTATTATTCAAGTAGCATTCTGCTATTCACATACCTGCACCAGTGTTGCTTTTGGCAACAACAGTTGAACTTTAATGGGGTTACATGCACCAAGGTAGGCGTGTGCAGGAAAAGTGAGACCTTAAACTTTGTCCAAAACCAAATATGTGGCATTAATCTTATAAAAATACTTGTTTGATGTTTACCCACGCGCACTTAAAGCACAACAAGTAACCAGCAGAGAGAGGCAACAGACCGTCTCACATCACATCATCTGCTAGCTCTGTTAGCACATGCTGCTATGATAATACCAGAGCGGTGAAGATTAGCCTGATAGTGCTAATAATCAAAATGGTGAGTGGAGATCTGCTCCCATTAAGCTTGGTGGAAGGAGAAGCTGACGGTTGGCTGGAATATAAGCCGCGAGAGTGAAAAG
>KV751401.1:625321-671812 GCA_001698575.1 Mola mola
CAATGTATCGACGAGGTGGCTGTTTACTACAAACCTTAAAACCTTAGAGCAACTGCCGAGGAGTGGGGTGTGTTGGCGAAGGTGTGTACCTCCGAAACTGCATTTCTCATTCATAAGTTATTGTAAGTAAACATACTGAAATGACTGAAAACACCCATCCCTAAAGACAACATAAGAGAGGCACGAAAACTCAACAGGAGGCCTTTAAGAAATGACAGAAAGGTAGTGTAGAGCACATAACTCATTTTTGATTTCACAGGCAGTACACAGCATTATATCTATTCTATCAGCAAACATACAATCAGACAGAACGAGTTCTACATTAAATCATGAGCAGTAACTTCACCTAAATTTGAACAAACACAGATTATCCTTTATTTGAACCTGCTGAGATACACCTGAACTTGAACTGTCTCATGGGACGAAGGATAAAAACAAAAATAAAAGTGGACATATGCATGATGAGATCAGCAAAGTATCCACATGTTTTAATCATTATCATCTACAATCAAGTGCTTTCGTAAAAGCTTCACTGCTGTATCCAGCCAACAGCTGGAACGGAATCCATCTTCATTATTCGCCTTGGAGAGCCATTACTTTTCCAAAGCACAGTTGGCCCCTCTAGGGCTACATAATACAAAGCCTGCATGCTGCAGTATTCCCATAAGGGTCCCTGCAGCGTTGACTACCAGGATAAATGTGTGGTTTGGCGGCTGGGTTAGTGTGGTTAACCAAGTGCTCTCTGTTTTCATTCTTGGCATTGGCTGTCCGTCAAAGACCAGTGAACACTGAGACTAATGGAGTGTTCTTTCAGGTCCCAATCTTGATAGTGTGAACCCCCCCCAGCCCTTAAGCTTCCCATAGCTGTAGGCTCCCGAGGTCAATAAGTCGCAGCAGTGGTAGATATATAAAAAAAATTCTGCATAAATGAGCTAGCATTACAGTATTATTCTGATCAAACGTCACACTCTTATGTCTGTTATGTTCTTTAATTAAAAATGACTTAATTAATTCTACAATCAATGAGTTTAAAATTAGCTAATTGACTGTTGAATTTTGATCTCTTGGTTTCTGTTAATTATTGAAAGTGGCAACAAATAGAAATTGTATTTTTTTTTTATGCACAAAGCATTTTAGGTGGAGTGCCTTTAAGAACTGCAAAAATTAATCTATCCATATATCAGTCAAAGGAAAATTTGTAGGTGTTTACATTACTCAAAAACCATGAATTAATCCTATAAGCAAGCACATTCTTTGTATTAAGTCTGATACACACTGAATCTCTATGCCAAAGATGTCCATCTATCCACTGAAAACACTAGAATTATACACAAATAAATTATTGATATTAGGCGTTGTTGGGGATTTTATGATTTAAAAAAAAACCACAGTGTATGTATAATAATGCAGATTCAATGCTTTAACAGAATGTGCTAACATCATTCAAGGATAAAACAATAATAAAAGCCTTTACCTTCAATCATCTCATTTTGGCAACAGTAACAGGGTATTTTTAGAACCTGGCTTTTTCCATTATTTGTATGGATCAGATTTGTAACAATTAAAATTGAACCTGTCTAAGGATATTTGCTCCTTGCTAACGACAGAAGTTCATTTAAATTCTCTTATTGTTCTTCATTCTGGTCAGTGGTTCATACTTGTTAAATTTAACTAGACATGAACACAAACCACCAATCACAATCCATGTATTTATGAAACGATGTGATCTAATACTGTGAAATCAACATGGAGGTTGTGAAAACGTGCAACACATGCTCAGTTTGGCTGCAGATGATCAGGCAGCCCAAATGACCTTGACTGCTGTGATTAAGTAGGATCGGATGGAAGAGAGAAACAGAGAAAGAAGGACAGAAAATGGTGAGGGTGAGGGGGAGGTGAGCCAATAAAATGATGGACAGCTAAGCCAGAACACAAACATGGTGGTTTTTTTAGATTAACAGTGTCAGCAATGTCTGTGGACATAAACTCTCACTAACACACATATTTTAGTATTTGTTACCTTTTTAGGACATCCTACAAATACAGGAATAGTATCACTGAACTTGAAATGTTTTTTCTTTTTTTTTTCAAATGACAACACACATAACACATTAGGGGAACGTAGACATTTGTAGAAAATTATGGTGGAATAAGTCAGGACCCCTAAGGTGACATTGATAATAAACCATTTTGCATCAGTAATCGTTTTTTAGAAGATATGTATTGCTGCTGCAACATTTTCATGTCAACCTGCTTTGAATTGATTCCTTCATTAAACATACGTGGTAAACTGAAAACATTACTCTCAGGTTGTAGACAGATAATGTATTTGATCAGAATAAATGTGTCTGTCATATGTACTAAAGACAGTAGATAGACATCAGGTAATCATCTTAACACACTATATTCATTAAATATATGAATAACTGTGTACAATATTTCATTTGTGTGGTCAGCTTTCAAAACATATCTGAGAGATGTCAAAGAAAAGACATATATAAAGGTTTAACAGAAAAATGATAAAATATATCTAGCACCTTGATCCAAAAATCAAAAATGGTTAGGTTGTTGCACTTCTTATTATCCAGATACATTGAAGAGACTGTAAAATCATGAAGAAATCTGTGACTACCATGGCTTGAATTTGCTACTAAATACAATGTCTCTCAATATCTAACTAAATTAAACGTCATTTAATACTATATGTTTTTCTAGAAGTTTTAAGTCCCTGTCTGTGAAAATGAAGGTTAATAGAGAACTCGGATTTAGAGGACTCCACTGACTGGAGTAATGACCGGTTTCTTTTCTTTGTGACAAGAACTTGAGCCTGTTTTCAGGAAAAAAAAAAAAAAGGAAATCAGATTAGCTGCAGAAAAATATACTTTTAACAGCTGCTGGGTTCTGAAGAGAAAGGCTGCAAACTTTGTTCAATGTGATCTAAGTCAGGTGCTCTTTTAGCCCATTAACACACTTCTCACTGCCTATGGACTGACCTGCTGTGTCCTTCATTGGCTTGGAGCAATGAATTTGATAAAAAAAAAGGTCCAATAAACACTGTGCGACACTGCAGATATTTCCTTCAAAACAGGATGTCCTGATCATATTTCCCTGATCCCAAACGGAGTCCTTTAATAGCATCTACTGGTGCAGAGTCTGATCCATTGCGCACACACGCACACACACACACACGCACACGCACACGCACACACACAGGAAGGTAATGTCATTACATGTCTGCAGTACAATTCCACCTGAGCAGAAGAAGAACTGTCATAGGACGTACTCCATGATAATGTTCTGCTCTCCTGCATGTGTGTGTGAGCCCATTGTTTTATTGTTTTGTGCATGCATATGCATATGTGTGGATGTGTGTATGTGTGTGTTGCAGGAAGAGAAAGCACACTGCAACATTTTTTGAGCTCTGACTAATCTTCCTGAACATCCAGTCTAACAATAAAAAAAATAAAATAAAAAAAGGAGGTCACAGTAACTAATAGTGCAAAAGTTCTGATTAGCAGATTTTGACTCTGACATGGGCATACCTTTGATGAGATTACTCCAGCAAACTAATAGAGTAATACAATATGTACTTTGTGGGGCAGCCAGTCTTTCGACCGGTTACTGACTGGACGTGACTGTTGTGTACATAGTCTTTCTAACTACATCTCATACTTCAGCAGTTTTATCCCTAACTGTGACGGCCTTGCATTCCAACAGTATCTTTAAAATTGAAAAACATCATATTTGCACAATTAAAAATTATGATCATTTTCCTGTGCAACCCTGATTCCAGAAGAGCTGGGTCACTGTTTATGTTTATTCTGTGAGACCACAGCGTCTAAAGCAGGCCAGTAATTACTGTTTCCCTGGATCTGTTGTCTTTTGTGAGCTGCAATCACATTACAAAATCCCAGCCATAGTATTTTATATTTGCAGATCAGACCAGACTATATGTTCCATTGCTGAACATAGGCTGGCTGGAAAGTACAATTTCTTTTAGTCACTTAAAGGAAAAGGTGTAGAGATCTTTCTCTGTCACACTATTATGATTTAGTAAGCTTAGCATAAACATATTTGCACAGTAAATTCATCATACATTTTAATAATACCTTTTGACATTTTAACTGCACTGCATTCGAGTCATTTTTATTTTACATGAGTAATTTCTACACCTGCTATCGATCTAACACAATCACATGTCAGCAACAGGCCGTTGCATGCAGTACATTTGAGCTGAAAATAAACCACTGAGCGCCACATTGTAACCCGCTCATCCCCCATTCACTGCTCGCGTGTTTAATTCCCCAAAGGATTAAACTGATATCTGAACTTGAACGTTTCAATCCCTGGCATGTCCCTGCCATGTGGGTGTGCTAATGTTTGGCATAATCACACGCTTCAGCTTTAGTCACATCTGCAGGTCCACATCACTCCTGGTGAAAACGATGATAATCACATGGTCAGGCTGTGTGCAGAGGAGAGGCAGTTTAAGTGAAAAACATTACGATGAGAGCCACAATGTTCTCAGCATGGGTACTCATCATCACTAACTCTAAAACTTCAAAGGAATACTGGATGGGATCAATAATTGTTTTATTTTGTATTTATTTATGGGGTTTTTTTTCTAATTAAACTTACACTGCTATGAAACAAGCTGTCTACAGGAGCTGAGATTAGATGTGTTTTCTTGTTTCTAAATGAGCAGTCTGTCAGAAACGTAAGTTTGTAAGATGCATATATTTGATTTATTTTTTTAATATTATACTGATAATAAGGACCAACTGTAATCATTTTAATATTCTGATGTTTATCATGTTTACAACAAGTTTTGCATGATAAACAACTGTTTTTGCTTTGTTCTTTAAAGTGTCATGTTTAAGCCTCGCTTTCACAATGCTTTTTAATGAAAAGTGAGGGTCAGATTTACAACACAAAGGAAGTGTATCAGTCATGGTGGAACCAACACAGGAAGAGTAGAACACATCGAATAAGTTTGGGCGTCTGCAAATAGAAAAGCTGAAGGAGAAGGCAAAGAACATGAAGAAGGAGAGTGGTATTGGCAGGCATTGACTTGATGGGAACACAGTGGGGTTAAGGTCATTCCAACAAGAAAGATGGAAATTGAAGATTTGCATAACTTTGAAACTCCAGCAAAAATTTGAAATTAAAATATTCAACCTGCGATGCAAGCAAGTGAAGCAAACAGGTAGTGTGTTGAAAGGGGATTGAGGTGGATGAGCATCCATGTTTCGTGATTTTATCAGACTCCACATGGTGTGTTTGTGCTCCTATACTTAGCTGCTGAGCTGGAAGCAGGATGTTTGGTTGGAAGCTCCTTTGCTGGCCATGACCCAAAGACTAACAACCCCCAATCAACATGGAGAAGGACTGACCTCAACAAATGTGACACACATGAACAGGATGGCTGATGCATCTTGAACAGCGCAGTACATCAACAAGCTGTAAAACCCATCATGCCCACTCAAACAACCTGTGAACCTTTGTGTATTGACACATTTTGTGTGTGTAAACAGTGAGAACACTGCAACATTAAACAGGAACAGAGATGCAGAGGCACCTCAACCTCAGCTGATTACCCTCAGACCTGGTCTGCTAGCTACATCAAGGAGTATGGTTCACTTCAGTTTGGTATGGCAGATACGGGAACTGTACGCTCATTACAGACATGCCTTTTCACTGGCGACTGTACCATTACCTTGTGGGCTGGCGGCATGATACAGTGCATCCCAATGAAGACCAAAACAACAAAAAAGGAAATATTGGAGGACATCCAGCATTTTGTGCTTCACTGTCGAAAAGACAAGGATCTGACCACAGACCAGCATTTTAAGGTGCTCAATGTCCTTCACTGTGTCAAGTGAGCAAAAAAAAAAAAGAATCAATTACATCAATCATGTGCTTTTTTTAAAACAAGTATTATTCTGACTCAGATAAAAAAATGTATGCATGCATGCGTCAGCAACTGTGCCCCCCGACTGAGGCTTTCTCTGAGGTTCAGTGAGAAATGCAATTTTAATCTGTTTTAAACTGTATTTTATTGCAAGGATTTTGTTACTGTTATTTTTAACAATAGTCCTAAGCCCAGAGAGCATTTTTGAGAAACTAGAGGCTGAACGAGGCTTTTATAAATTTTTAACGCAGCTGCTTCCACATTTTGCCAGGCAATCAAGCTGTCAAACAGTCCGTGAACAGTCACCTAGCAATTTCTGCCGGAAACCGAAGTAAAAGGCTTGAACCGTTTCTGTTAATCGCATTGTGGTGGAGATTAAAGGACTATTTATAATTATTTATAAATAATTATTGGATTATTGGATGGGCTGCACCCGTCCGGGCCAGAGGATTGCAGAATTGGAAGCGAGTATCTTCACTCTCTAACAAATCCAGAAAGCAGAGAAGCACACTGACTCAATTGTAATGCATGGTTGTGCACAAAAAAACATTGTTTCCAAAGGGGAATCCCTCTTCTCTGCTTCGAATGCAACGGCTCCCGCTGCCCCGGAAGCTCCAACCCTTCGGCTTGGGGCTAGACCCAAGGCTCCTGTCAGCTCTACTCCCTGTCATCGTGAGCCCTGGATACTGGTCGGCTCTCTCATCATTTTTATGCAGATAACACATAGATGTAACTTCTGCTGAAACCTGGTAATACATGAAGCTTAGGTGTTGGTATAAACTGTCGCACTAAATATTGAATGTTGGATGGTACAAAGTTACATGCAGCTTAATAATTCAAATTCTGAGTTACTTCTTTTTGATTACCCACATCCAAACACGAGTCTTTCTATAAGTAATTTTGGTGAATTCTACACCAATATAAAGCCCTCTGCCAGAAACCTTTGAGTAATTTTAGATACGGATTTATCATTTGATCCTCATATAAAAACAATTATCCAGTTCTGCTTCGCCCAATTAAGAACCATATCCAAAATAAAAAAAATACTTTCATATTCTGACTTTGAAAAAGTCATCCATGCACTAATTTTTTCTCGACTGGAGTATTGTATCACACTTCTATCCAGCATTATCTAAAAATCTCTCTCCCGCTTCCCACTCATTCAGAATGCAGCAGCTAGGTTTCTTACTGGTTTTAACAGATGGCAGTGATGTCTCCACTGGCTCCCCGTCTGTTTTAGAATTGATTTTGAGATTTTACTGATCACTTTTAAAGCTCATCAAGGCCTTGCCCCAAGTTACATCGTTGATATGCTGACCCCATATGAGCACAGTCATAGCCTTAGAGCCTCGTGTGCCTTCTGGTCGTTACAAAGTTGAGGCTAAAATCTAAAGGTGATCGAGCATTTGCCATCAGAGCCCTCCGACTTTTAATATACTTTATTTTTAAATTTTTCAAGTATTTTGTACAAAACATGGGCAGCACCAATGCAATGAATAATGGTTACAATATGATGTGAAAAAATAATTCAAATGCTAACCATGTAGTATCCTTATTGATGCAAGAAAAAAAACAACAAGAATGGAAGGGAAAAAAAAAAGGAAGCAAAAAGTAAATATGCACACACATGCCCCTGCACCTGGACACATACGTGTACATGTTCCCTTACACCAATATGTCTGAATAGCAGTAAACATATTCGTATATACATACTTGCACACATACATATGCGCACATTCATAGAAACAAAACAAGAGAACCATGGGGTTGTGAGTAGGTTGCCACTGATTACAGCAATATGGTCATTGTTTTTCTTAACTAAAATATATGTAAGACATTAAGGCAGGTTATCACCTCTTCTTGTCATATAAGTGCTCCATTTTTCCCAGAGGGCATCCCCTTTGGCCCTTTGTAATCTGAGACTAAAAGTAAGTAGTTCCATAGTTTGGATGTCTTTAATTATGGCTTCCCACTGATTAACCGTGGGAGGTTCTGTCTTGAGCCATCTTCTTGTTATGGCTTTTTTGCTCGCCACCATGAAGATTTTTAGGAGGTATCTGTCTTTTTTTGGTAATTCTATGTCCATATTACCCAGGTAAAATGATAAACAAGTGAAGTTAAAAATTATACGCCAGACTTCACTATACTACAAGATTTCTCTCATAGTACTTTGAACTCCTTCCCAGAAGGATTTAAGAATGGGACAGCTCCAGAATATGTGTGTATGATCTGCCATACTATGTTCACATCCTCTCCAGCATGTAGGTTGTAGTCTTGTCTGTTTAGACTTTTGCTTTGGTATTATAAAAAATCTGATAAAATTTTTCCAGGAGAAATCTCTCCACAGCTGTGAGGCCGTGGTGGTGATTTGTGTATTAATTATATTTGTCCAGTCTTCAGGAGTAATTACAATTCCCAATTCTTTTTCCCATTTCACCTTAATATTGTTTGTTGAGTGACCTCTTAATTCAGCTATATGTCTATATAGTCCACGAATGATCTTACTGGACAGTTTTGTATTATAGGCTTTGATAAACATTTTGGTAATACCTGATATATTTTCCTGTATTAGTCCTTTAATGTTCTTATCGAAGTAGTGCCGGAGTTGGAGGTATCTATAGAAATCCTGCCGAGTAAGGCCATATCTATCTAATATGGTTTTAATGTCTATAAATTCCTGGTTTTCGACTAGTAGACATAATGTGGAGAGTCCTTTACTCGCCCATTCGGTGAAGCCTCTATCATTTATACCTGGTTTGAAATCTGGATCATGGGTTGGCCACATTAAATTCAAATTTCTTTCTGAATGTTAAGTTGTTTCACTAGGCCAAACCAGATTTCTATAGAAAATCTAACCCCCTGGCTCTGGATATCACATTGTTTAGCCGGCATTGGGTTTCCTATTAAACTCTGTATAGGCCTGTCTGACAGTGATAACTCCACATCTTTCCATTTTGCAAAGTAGTGTTTATTGCACCAAAGCATCAGTGGTCTTATTTGAGCCACTAAATAGTAATCTTTGAGTCTTGGTAAGCCCATCCCCCCATTGTACTTTGGCAGCTGTAAAGTTTTATATCTTACCCTGGGAGCATTGCCATTCCAGATGAAACGGGATATCATCTTATCTCATTCTCTAAACTGACTATCAGGAACAAAAATTGGTAAGGACTGAAACAGGTAGAGTAATCTAGGTAAAATATTTGTTTTTATTGTCATAATTCTGTTGCCGAGGTCCAGGGGCAGGGAGGCCCATCTGTCTAGATCTTCCTTTATCTGTGAATTAATGCTTACATAGTTTTCAAAGAATAACTGTGTTATGTCCTTTGTTAATTTAACGCCTAAGTATTTAATAGAGGTAGAGTCCCAGTTGAACTTGTACTTGTTTTAAAGATCTGGTCATGGTGCAAAATTGAATGTCAAGGCTTGTACTTTATTAACATTAAGGGTGTAGCCTGACAAAGTTCCATACATTTGCAGGAAATCCATTAATCTTGAGATTCCTGACTCTGGGATCTTTAGGCTGACCAAGACGTCGTCCGCATAAAGACATATTTTGTGTTCTATACCTTTTATTGTGATGCCCTCTAGGTCTGGATTCTGTCTTACAGCTTGAGCAAGAGGTTCAATGAAAAGGTTAAAGAGCACTGGGCTGGCTGGGCAGCCCTGACGACAGCCGCGTTGCAGATGAATAGTTCCTGACAGACTTCCGTTTACCTTAATTCTGGCTATGGGGGACGTGTATATTGTTTTGATGCCTTTAATGAACTTCTCGTGGATGCCAAATTTTTCCATAACTGTATAAAGAAATTCCCACCCCACCGAGTCAAATGCTTTTTCCGCATCCATACTAAGTAGGATAGGTCCAATTTTTTCCTTTTTTATATGTTCAACAGTATGGAGGGTCCTCCTTATAGTGTCCTGAGTTTGTCTACATTTAATAAACCCAGTTTGATCTTTGTCAATCAGAAAAGGTATCGCTTTCTCCATTCTTTTAGTTAAAATAGCTGTATATAATTTGTAATCTTGGTTTAAAACACTGATAGGTCTATAAGATCCGCATTCTTTCGGGTCCTTGTCCTCTTTTGGAATCACTGAGATAGTAGCCTCCCTCCAAGATGGGGGGAGGACTCCCTCCCTCAGGGTGTAATTGAAGCTTTTATATAGTATTGGCATTAATTGCTCCCTCAGTGATTTATACCATTCTCCTGGAAATCCGTCTGTCCCTGGAGACTTGCAGGACTTCAGGGAGGAGATCACCTTTTCAACTTCTTCAACTGATATTTCTTTTATTAATTCTTCATTTTGTAACTTCCCCAAGGAGGGCAGGTCCAATTGGCCCAGGAAATCTTCTACTTTAGTGGGTTCAAACAGTGTGGGTTGGGTATACAGGGTCTGGTAAAAATTTCTCAAATGCTTTTTTTCCCCTCTAGTTTATATGTAACTTTTTTAGAGTTGGGGTCCCTGATCTTGTAGACTGTATTTTCTGATTGCTGTTTTCGGAGCCTCCAGGCAAGCAGCTTGGATGGTTTGGAGCCTGCCTCATAGTATCTCTGTTTTGTAAACTGATCCGAGATTTTTTTCTCTACTTCATCACAGTAAATCTTGTTTATTTCTTGTTTGAGTGGTCTCATCTGTAAGAGTAATTGCGGGTCTTTTTTCCTACATTGTTGTTGTTCCAGTTCTGTTAGCTGTTTCTGCAGGCTTTGAGTTTTTGAGTTTTAATTTTTCTTATGAATGCAGATTCTGATATAATTTTCCCCCGCAGGACTGCTTTGGCAGCATCCCACAGTATCACTGGATTCACATTTCCATCCTCATTGTCATCCAAATATGTTTTTATTTTTTTCTTTATTTTCCCTTTAAACTCAGGGCTATTTAACATACTAACATTTAGTCGACACATTGTCATTTTGGGTCTAGTATCTAGATGTAATTCTAAGTGGACACTGGAGTGATCTGATATATCTCTCTGGTTTATCTCACATTGTTTTAGCCTGTGCCTCTCTCAGTTATGCACAAATAGGTGGTAAATTCTTGAATATGCATTGTGATGGTTTGAGTAGAAAGTAAACTGTCTGTCTTGGTGGTGGAAATCCCTCCAAATATCTATCAAACCCAAATCTTGAATTCTCCTTTTAATCCATCTTTCAATGGGGGTGATTTTCCTTTTTTGATTAGTTGTGTCCAACTTTGGGTTCAAAATTACATTAAAGTCTCCTAAAATTGAGACTCCAGCAGATTGGAATGCTATTAAATCAAATATTCTCTTGTAAAATGTTTTGTTGCAGCCTGGGGGTGCATACACATTCAACAGTGTCACGTCCTTATCATCTAATTTACCCTTTACCATAATAAACCTGCCCTCCTTGTCTTTAACCTCTAACTGGAGTTAAAAATGAACCTTATTTGGCATCAAAATAGCCACGCCCCTCTTGAGTCCTGTTTTAAAGGATAAATAGTAAGTATGTTTAAAACCCATTTTCTTTATCTTTTCATGTTCCTGATCTGTTAGATGGGTTTGTTGCCAGAATATAATTTGTGCCTTTTCCCTTTTTATTTTTGATATCACTTTACTTCTCTTGACAGGAGTCGACAAGCCATTGCCATTTAGGGTGATAACCTTAAATTCTTTGTTACTCAGTTGTAGACCAACATTCTCCTAGACACTCACTCACCTCCCCTGAGAACAGCAAATAAGAACCATGAACAGTAACAGAACAATCATAACAATAAAATGTGACAATAAACAAAAAGCCCTCCAACTTTTGAACAACCCACCAGAGGAGATAAGGCTAACCAAATCAGCAATTTTCTTTAAATCACCTCTTAAAACCCCATTTTACAGACTTACTTTTATCAGAAGACACTCCTTGTTATTTTGTTAGACTGTCTTCTTTTTCCTCTTTCGGGTTTACCTAGGTTTTTCTAGGAGTCGCCACAGCGAATCATCTTTCTCCATCTCTGACTATCCACTCTTGATAACTCCTTTATCTTATTTATTTGTTGCAACAAGTCATAACTTTCTGATACCAGTATCGGAAATATTCCCAATATCGCCAAAAATGCTGGTATCATAACTGGCGAGTACTGACACTATGGACTGTCCGATACCAGTAAACTCTTTTTATTGTTTGGCGGTGGCCAGCATCCATCCACTTATTACTCCAGAACAATCAATTCTTCTTTGTTGCTCCAAAGTTGACACCGGAAGTCCCCATGTACCACCAATAGTAACTAGTAGTTTTAGAGTAACGTAGAAAGAATCAATGCGCACCATGTATTGTTATTTGGAGGTATTTTACTCTCAATGATTCTTCCAGTAAAACAGCAACATGCACAGTATGCAAGGCTGTAGTTTCTAGGGGTTGCTTAAATGTTGTCAATTTTAACACAAGCAACCTTATAGAACATTCGAAGATGCGTCACATGAGAGAGTATGAACAAGGATTCGGAAGGACGACGAACCTCAGCAGCAAACTTTGGAACCTGAATTCTGAGAAAAATTCCCAACGACAGCAACAAAGCAACAAAGATAACTGGCAAAATTGTCGAGTACATTAGCCACCAGTTCTTGAAAACTTTTTTTCTGCTGATTTTGCCGCTTAATTGAGCTGTTGGATCCACTCTACTGTTTGCCAGGTCACAAATACGTCACTGAAACTGCACTCACAAAACTCTAAGAGACAGTTAGGGAACACATTTCACATAACCTGAAATGGGGCTCACATTTGGAGCTCTGATGTGTGCCCCTTGTCTTTGCTGAGTTTAACTGCACACTGGGTGGATACAGTGTTAGTGTAAACATTTACTCTTCAAAATTCGGTGCTGCAAGCAAACGGGTTCCGTGGGTCACATACTAGCACATCAATAGCTGAAAAAATTGAGGAGATGTTGATAAAGTGGAAAATCCCCAAGTCCAACATTCCCATTGTTTTGCACGACATTGCAGTGTGGGAAAAAGCCATGGATCAATCATCACTTTTATTCCTTTTGATCGTCACATGGCATCATGTGCTGTTTGGCTTTATCCATTTATTTATTTATTTTTCCCTCATTCTCAGCTCCTTTTTGTGTGTGGTATGACTGTTACATGCATTTATTCTAATCGGCTCCTCATGACAATCATGTCTTTTTTGCTTTGTCTGTCAAAGCACTTTTTATACTTTGTTTTTTAAAAGTGCTATATAAATAAAGTTATTGTTATTATGTAATATTTTCATACATATCCATTTATTCACTGTATCTAATGTAATTTATACTGATCTTGCAAGGGCATTGGTACCCAAGTATTTTATGGCATTAACCAAAGTAATATAATCTTGACTTTATCATCAACAGGTTTAGACTGGCATAAATAAAGATTGTTTTTAACACTGTATTTACATAACTTCCACCTATTCCTCCATTTTTTTTTATTAGGATCAAATGACAAAACAATATTAACCAATCAACCCTGACCGCAAGGTTATATTCCAAAAGTCCTAGATATATGCACAAATCAGCAGCCACAGCAAAGATGGCAGCACTGTAGGAGACGCTTCATGTGTGGTGTCTAGGGCTGCAGCTATCTTTTATTTTAGTAATCAAGTATTCTATCGATTATTCTGGCGATTAATTGAGTAATCGGATAAAAAATTGTGACTTTCTGCATTTTTTTCATGTAATTACTTAAGCTTATTTTAACAGCAATAGAAATACTAAAAAACAGAAGATGATAAAGTAAACAACCAATTCAATTCTTTTTCTAAAAAAAACCCATTATTGCTTAAAATGCAATAACATTTCTTCAGTATGTAGTATATCAAAAAAATGCATCTGCAGCTTAAAAAAAAGTTCTGAAAACAAAAGCTTAGTCCTTTCTGTCTGACTTACACTCATTACACTGGTAGCTGCCTCTTTGAAGAAAATATTTCTCTTTTAAAAACAAACAGTGCATTAAGTGTCACTAGTATATTACATTTTGGGTTTTAAAGTTAATTCTTTTTAAATCAAATGGCATATTATCTATATAAAATTGTGTTATACAATTGTGGTGCATTTGAGTGAGAATTACTCTCTTCTGTAGTGCAAAAATAGTAAAGAAATAATTTCATATTACCTTTTAAAAAGGTAATCATCAAATTTAAACACAGGCATAATAAACATTGTATTTCAGATATGCAACCTCACTTTTAGTATCATGGCATAGATGTTGCTGGGATACACAGGAAGGCCTTTGCCAGCTTTGACAGTGTTGGATAACATGCCACATTTGCTTTCCATCATGACTGTGGACTCTCCTCCCGGACACAGGACGCTCTCCAAAGTACATCAAGACCTCCTTCTGGACAGTTTCGTTCAACTGCTGCTCTCCTTCCTCTTCATCACTAGTAGTGGAGTCTGATGACCCCAGTATGTTTTCAATAATTGACGTAGCACTCCTCTGATGTGTTACTGGCTTGTTTTGTGCTGTGACGGGGGTCCCATTTTCACTTGCATTATTCTGCCTTGCTCCCTTTTTGACAGTGCCATAGCCTGCGCTGTACTTTGGACCTTGAAGGCTTAGTCAAGAGGCAGGAACTTAAGTTTTTCCTAAACCTTGGACCTAAAGCAGCAGCAAGTAGGACAGTGTTCTGGGATTCAGGTTGAAACACAAATAGTCCAAGTCATCTTGCCGTGATCTGTTCTGTCACATCAGTTTGGTATGAGTGGACTGGTGCAGTATCAAATGCTAGAGTCTGTATGGACTTCTTGAGGCTTTCTATGAGCTGTGGAAGTGACGACAGGGTAACATATTCTTGTCCACTTAAAAACACTGTTGCTCCTTCAAATGGCTCAAGGGTCTGGCTTAGCTCCTCAATTATTCCACTGCTCAGGCTTGAGATCGAGGTAGTGTTTAACTCTTGGTGTCACTGCTGGGTCATATAATGCAGCAGTCACTGGCCATCTTTGCTCCAGCAGCCTGGACAGCGTGTGGAAAGTACTGTTCCAATGAGTACTTACATCTTGCAAAGGCATTTGTGACGGTGTGCCTATTTGTTGCTGCTTATTCTTCAGTTTGGTGCAGGCCAGCTCACTTTTTAAAAAAAAAAAAAATGCTCGATAAGGCATCTTGCAGCAGTGACACACTTAGAAATAATCTGGTTTTTCTTTAGAGCACTCGCAACAGCCAAGTTCAGAGTGTGCCCTGCACGCCCATTATGCTTCCCTGCCAAAATATTCACTGCTGCTACAACATTAGTAACCTTGTCCAGGACGACAGCTTTGAATTTCTCTGGTGGAATGTCAAACTTTGCAATAACATCCTAGAGCCACTCTGTAATATTTTAAGCTATGTGTTTCTTTTCAAGAGGCATTGTTGTCAGGCTGTGGGCTTCCATTTTCCAATCATCTCCAAGAAAGTGGGATGTCACCCCCAGATATGCCTCTGTGGCAACATTTGTCCAGATGTCTGTTCCACCATGAAGAGTGGACGCATGTCTGTGATGAACATCTTTAAAATGCTCTCTGTGCTTGCTCAGTTGACCATGGCGGAGCCCTCCATATGAAGCTGTCCAAAATAAAACTCTGTGATTTGCTGTAAAGGAGTATAACTATTTGTTTATTCATTATTACTTAATAAATATTGAAGTGTATAATACTTGATAATGTACATATGTACATACAATATTGAAATGGGATGACCTACACGTGCTGACCATACTCACTACAGTCCAAATAAAATTAACACACCTGCTCTATTGGATTGGTGCATTTTAAAATCCAACTGCTAATATTTGTGTGTGTGTGGATCACATAATACCTTGCCAGGTAGCCACTGCAATTAACGTTATTTCTGTTCTTGATCAGCCTACCATCTACCTGTGCATTTTTCACATGCCTTAATCTGCACTTGCAATCACTGATATAGGTTAGATGATTTTTAAGGGTGAAATAAACATTACCTCTCGGTTCCATTTGACAAACTCGAAGCGTAAAGTGGATGTTTTCTGCTAAGGTGTTGTAGCATTGAGTACGTGCTGTTGTGGAACGCTAGTTTTGTTTTGCAATATACATACACATTCGCTTGTAGTGATCCCATACTTTGGATACTTTCAGTCGTTTTCTACGTGGTGTTTCCTCTTTTTGCCCCTTGCCGTTTTTTTCTCTGTCTTCGTTCATACTTTATTATTTCTCGCTTAAGTTACGTTACAGCGGCCAAGTGAGCGCATTGTGCAACAGAAATAACCATCTGGGTGGAACACTGCGTGAAATAGTTAAACTGGATTAAACGTAGCATCGAGGCAGATAATTTGCCTTGAGGAATTTCAGTAATCGGATTACTTGAGGAATCCTTTCAGCTCTAATGGTCTGACCAAAAAATGCCACATGGTGGCCAATCCTTATCAGAAAAATGCCAAGATGTCTAGGCTATATACAGGTTTAAAAAAAAAAAAGAACTAAGATACAGACAGCCTCAAATACTTTTTCTGCTATTGTACTGACACAAGCAATCTGAGGCAGTGGCATGCATGGCAGCAGCACTAATGATTCCATAATATCCTAGATTTTCAGGAATTTATTTACGACTAAATATTTCTCTCTGTATAACTGGATAAACGAGGGGAGAAACGACCAGAGTGAGGCAGTGGAGTAGAAGTAAAGGGTGATAAAGGACAATAGAGAGTGTGAGGATAGGAAACATTCATTAAAGGTTCTCAGCAAATGGCCAAGTAACATCGCATCTAGTGGGAAATCAGAACATCGCTCCCTGACAATGACCAAAATGCAGCTCCATAATCCAGAACGTCCTTCATTAAGGATGTTGTGTTGCAAGATAAAAACCAGGTTTATAATCTCGCTTTTTCAGGATTTCACAGAATGAAGCTTCATTTAAAGCTGCTGCTGTTATGAAACTGCATTGAGGTTTCAAAAAGAAAACAGCAGCCAAGAAGGTTAGAGGCAAAAAAGGATGCAGAATACTAATGCATTTCAAAAAAGTGGAATATCACAGACTTTTCTTTTTCATTCAAAAACTTGAAGTGTTATTCTTTATTCATTACACATTAAGTGAAATATTCTAAGGCTTTTTTGTTTTCATTTTGATGATTATGGCTTATATAGTTATAGTAAAATATTCTAAGATTTTGAGATTTATTTGAAAGCCTTTTTTGTAAACCATAATTATCAAATTAAATAATAAAATGCTTACATTTTCAGTTTACACATAATGAGTCTGGAATATATTAATTGTTATACGTCAAAATATTCCTATTTTTAAGTTGCACTTGTAGATTTAGGCTGGTGTATAAATTTCAAATAGTTTGATACTAAACCAAAGACTGCATTGAACCAGTAAAGTGATTTTAACACTGTACATCAATAGTGACTCAGCTGCTCTAGAGTGTAGAAAGAAAGTGTAGAAAAAGAATGCTAAAGGTCCAGTGTGTAAGAATTTAAGATTAGGTATTCAAAAATATATAAAAAATAATTTTCGTAAATATTTCAAATTAGTGTGTAATCACTTTAAATCAAAAACCGTAGTATGTACGCAATCTTAAAATAATTAACTTACAGTTATATGGAAGACTGTTTCCCTTCCACTGAGAGCGCCATCTGGTGCCACCATGTTACTACGGTGGCCAAAAAAGGCCAAAAAGGCCTTAAAATGCGTTTTGGAATTTGAGGGATTTTATACCATAGAGACATTGCAATTACAACCAACAAAGTCTCACCCCAGTTAAGGGTGATGAACAAGGAGTACAAGAAATATTTTAGGAATCTGCCGGAAGTTTGTCCCAAGTTTGTTAACCTACATTACTCTAAATGACTCAAATACAGACAGCCACCATAGTTCTCCTGCGTGCTTCGAGGGGGAGGGGGCAGAGAGGCTTGCTCTGTTGCTCACATTCTATTACCTCACCATTAGATGCTGCTAATCTTTACACAATGGACCTTTCACAGGATCATAACCCACCAGAACTTCTATGACACATCATTGTTTTCTCATTTCACACACAAAAATAACTTGTTTTAATGTTTATCATCAAAATTCTTCAGCCAAGCAACACTTAGATGGTAGTAGCTACGTTTCATGTGCACAGTGCAAGTCCCTGGGGTTTCCACAATGCATTCCTAGAAAATATTTCATGTTTAAAGACTTAAAAATGTTAGGAAACAAAGAATTTCTGATAGAGGCCCATATTAAATGATTTAACAATGCAGTTACTTTAACAGTGCAAACTGAGGAGAACAAAACATAGCCTCCAGCTAAGGTACAAGCATGTAACATATTCTTAGACATTATAACCTGTACCAATTACTGATGAGAGCTAACTATTGTGGACATTCCAAAGGACTGGACAAAAGGGAAGCACCATCCCGTAGCGCTGGCTCATCAGCTCCAAGGTTCATGCTAACCAGCTTAATGCTGCTAGTTCTCTCCGTCTATACCTCACAAATGCAGTTAAGTCAACTCTCTTGAAATTAAAACAGTTGAAGCTTGGAGACCACATCAGACCACCAAAACCAGAAAGCTACCCAACCCCAATGCCACAATAAGAAAAATCAAAAAATTATCTTAGGTTAATGAAATTGTGAAAACAGGTTTGTTAAAGAATATCCCACACATTTTACAAGGACACACAATATAAGTAGGTCCCAGCTTCCTCTGTACTTACCTCAAAAACTGTAGAAATCATCTACAGGCAAGTTGTAAAATAATGCTAAATTTCGCTGAGCTAACTGGGTTTAACAAAGTTAGTTTCAGTTGAGACAACATGTTTTAAAGCTTTATCTTGACTTTTTGTCATCTTATGTGTGGTTTAACTCCTCTAGGTTTCACCACTCAGCTAACAAAGACACAAAACAATCTGAGGCAGCACAGAAATAAATTACATTTATATGCATTGATGTATGATACCTTTCTATGTTACAATTCCAGATAATGACAATTTTATAATTAATGTCATTCACCCTCCAGCATTTACACTCCCATTAACACCTTTCTATGAGCCATCTGGGCTCCATCAATCAACCTTTTGCCCTCTGCAGCTATGGGATGACTATAAGCCCGGAGTCACAGGGGTCGTCATGGCTCAGCAACTCTTCAGCTGCACTCTGATCACTCTGAGGTGCTTTAAGGATTGAGGGAAGAAATCACTCTTCCATATCATTGAAACGGAGTGGAGCAGGTTTAATGGTTAACCTAAAAGATAGCTAATGAAAAGGAAAGAGCAAAGAGCCAAGGCTACTGTCGGAGAGAAGTAATGCTGGGGGGAGGGAATTTATTTTTAGAAAAAAAAAAAAAAAAAAAAACATTTTATTTTGTTTTATTAGTATTTTGACTGCATTAATATGGATAATGATATTTACATTTGTTTTGTTACTTATTGCTTGGCAAAGATATATATACACACACCATCACAGTCAAACTGTTAATATGTTAATAATGACAACAAACACACCTTTCTATACTCAGATCAGATAGGAATGATGTGATCTGCACAGCAGAACAAGCAGACCCAAATCTGCTTTAACATGGCTCCTTTCCCTGTTACTTAAAACTCCTCTGAGCTCAGGCTGGAATCCAACGAACGCAGACGGGAACGCTGATCACATAAACTGCAAAGCCAATGATGTAGAAAAAAAATGACATGTTTGGATAACACTAGTCAGACCAGGCTGTCACCACCATCTGCTCAGTCTGGGTGTTATTGTCCTGCACTGCCAAGTAACCTTCGTCAAGACATACAGACTCTTATCATTCTGTTACCTCTTTAAGGTTTCAGCGTAAACATTATTCAAACTACTCAGAACTTCCAGTCTGGGGAACTACTTTTTTAGGGGAAGTAAAAGGTTCCTAGAGCCAGTTGTTGTCTGTGTTTCCATAAGGGTCTAAAGGTGTACAGGATGGAAAAGCATCATCTGTTTTGACATGTCATTTCTGAGCATGACTATGGTATGCAAAAGGAAAAGAAGCGTAGAGCCTCATCAGCTGTCCTTTGCTTTCTTTTGTAGCTCTGGACACTAAATAAACAGGTTTACAACTGCAGGTTATACAAAATAGTGGCTGACATGAAAGCCGGCAAGGATTCAACGAAGCACAAATTTTAGCTGATCTACTCCAAAATTCACAAATTTCTTTTCAAAGACCTTTTTGTAGAATGTTTTTGGTTCTGGTGTGGTTCTGGTGGTGACTTCAAAACTTCAAAGTTTACTGGTCCTCAGTGATGTGGATGTTTTTTATGAAGCAAGTCACCATGACAAATTTGTGTTTTTTGGAACTCTATACATGTCATGACTCTGGAAGCTTCTGGTGTACATTCATTCATTTTCTACCGCTTATCCCGTTAGGGGTCGCGGGGGGGGGGCTGGAGCCTATCTCAGCATCTTGGGGCGAAGGCGGGGTACACCCTGGATGAGTCACCAGTTCATCGCAGGGCTGACATATAGAGACAAACAACCATCCACACTCACATTCACACCTACGGGCAATTTAGAGTGACCAATTAACCTACCCCCAGATTTGCATGCTTTTGGAATGTGGGAGGAAGCCGGAGTACCCGGAGAAAACCCACGCAGACACAGGGAGAACATGCAAACTCCACACAGAAACGTCCTGACCCAGAATCGAACCCAGGACCTTCTTGCTGTGAGGCGACAGTGGTAACCACTGCACCACTGTGCGGTGTACATTTCTACACAAATCTATGTAGCCCAAAGCTTACAGTGAAAATCTTCACATTCAAATGTGCGTGCAAAAACACCCCCTCCCCCATTCCTGCCTCCATTAACACTGTAATGTACTGTACATTGTTAATCCGCTGTAGGTTACCGTCTGCTTCCACTATGCACTAATTGGCTTGATCCTGCAGGCTGGGGCTTCAACTGGAAACAATTTCTCCTTCCTTAAGCCTTACTTATCCTATGCTCAACAAACGAAGAAGGAATCATTGCAGGCTTATTTTGTAATTTTTACACGTGAACCCAGTCATGGCTCTGGAGCTCATACATAAATGACATAACAGTAAAAAAAACAAACAAAAAAAAAAAAAACACATGGTGGAGAGTAAACATGATAGACAACAAGAGGACTCTAAACCGTGAGGACCTGAAATGAACCAAAAAATTGAACTACTTCTGGACAAGAAACCTGTACATTTTAGGATTGTATTTTTTTGGTTATAACTATCTAATTGAAGTTCTAAATAAGAATCACTTTATTTAGGGCTTGGCAGTGTAAAATATCACAATTTTTTTCCGTCCATGCTATGACACACAGTATATATCACGATATTTCTTCTCAAATAAATTCTGCATGTTCTTAATTATCTCTTCATAAATGCCGGGATTGGGCAATAAAAACAAACAACATTATAAATAGTTACATAATAAACATAATAAATAGTTGGGGATCCTTTGACAAAACATTTAAGACAATAATATTTGAGAAATAATCATCAATCTGATAAGTACAGATGGCCCGACTGACTGTTCAAAGAAGTCCTATGCGTGCACCCAACATGAGGACAGGATGAGGACAGGAGGAGGACAGAAGGAGGACA
Source organism: Mola mola (assembly GCA_001698575.1). Classification (NCBI taxonomy): domain Eukaryota; kingdom Metazoa; phylum Chordata; class Actinopteri; order Tetraodontiformes; family Molidae; genus Mola; species Mola mola. The sequence goes on from KV751401.1 coordinate 646,757, forward strand.
GGAGGAGGACAGGAGGCAGGTTACTATGTCCCAGCCACACGCACATTCGCAGCAACACACTAACATTAACATGGGGGTAGTTTGGAAGCTCTTAAGCGTTAGTACAGAAGACACAACACACGATTTGTAATACATATAGAGCCAAAGTAAACTGTTAGGGAACCACCATGAAAACGAGAACATCAAACCAAATTTAAAACACCATTATCCAACTGAAAAACACTAGCATTAGTGCGGAGCTCAGAGCCAGCCTTAAGCCAGCAGCCTCTTCTATCTTTCTGTGTCGGAACAGAGGACAAGTGCTTCAGGGAATATCCCTTCACTTTGAGTAGCAGTAGTGACGGAGCACACAGCAGACTCTGGAGAAGATATAGCCTTTATTCACTCAAAACCTGGTATGTTAATATACATTTAAAACACTACTAGCCTGCTAAGTAACCCCTAACTGCTACTTTACCCTCATTTAACTTTGTTGATGCTTGCTCCTTCTTGCTCTACCACATATGGTATAGGTACAACTGTGTTCTTAAAGGAGTCATTGAATGATTTTACATAAAGTTTACAGACAGTAAACATTTTAGATAAAACTCTAAATCTAACCCTAGCTTAAAAAACTTTATAAAATATCATGACAATGACATTTTTGAATGAAACGAATTAAAGTGAATAAAATGTGACTAAAACTTATAAGCATTTTCGTTTTAAGATTAAGATTAAATCTTAAATTGCTGCCAAAATTAACACTGATTCAGGGGTTTTAAACCTGTGGACTTGTTTATTTTGGGCCAAGTAAAAAAATTTAAAAAATGTCAATGTTATCTGGTAAACACATTTGAAAATGATGTAAGTAACTGCAATTTGCTTTGTTATACAAATCGGTTGCTGTTGCTTTTATTTGTACAAGTAATTTGTAAAATTATTAAAGTTTCTAAGTTTATTTGTAGTTCTTTTCAGTCAAAGAGCACTTAATTTGTAGAGTTACACTCACAGAAAAGAAGGAAATTCCAAAGTTCCAAGAGTTTCAAAAATTACAACATTTGACTGTAAAGCAGGATTTAAATCCAGATTACACATTCATATTCATAACAATCTCAAAAATTTCTGACAATATTTACTTTTATATCACATAATAATAATATATAACATATTTATTGCCCAATTGTGGAGTAATTAATTCAGACTGTGATATTTATGTGACTATTTATGTGACTGCGACTATATGGATAATTGATTACTTGTATCAGATTTATATGAGATCTTGGTCAAATCCTTCACAAGCTCACTTTCCAGCAACTTCTCCTTTGTGATTTCAAACAGTAAAATGTTGGTGCTTCTCCAGTTATAGCCCGAAAGGACAAAGGCTGAGTAAGACGACGTATGAACCCCATTTCAGTTTTAAGTTGCTGAATAATCATGCCTAAGAACAAACAAAACAAACTCTACATACGTCATTGTCATAAAGTCAGACATTATTTAAAAGAGAAGGAAAGAAGGAGAGGAACAATATGGTACTATCAAAAATTGTAAAGCAGCATCACATGATTGATTTGCAGCAGGTGATTAAATGAATTAGTTAAAACACTTAAACTAAAGGTATTTAAAGTATTTAAAGGTTCCTTAAGGTGTTTAGGGTTAAAGAAAATCTGACGAGTCATTTACATTTCCAATGGCTACACATTCTTTGATTGTTAAACTCACAGCTTCAGAAAAAAGTGAGATTTAACACCCAAATTAATTTACAAGGAAGATAAAGGAAGGACAAGGTAACAGCTGAAAAGTTTTTAAGTGAAAAAAAAATAATAATTTAACCAATTACCAATATCCAAATAAGGTCAAAGTCAGGATGCCTTTTAGAGGAATTTCCGTCAAATATTTGTGAAGTGAAGAGACTGACCTAGATTTGTTACTTATATGTCGAGTCTGATCAAACTGTCAGAACTGAAGTAAACGATACGGAGGGGAAATACAGTTGTGCAGGCCATGGCAGGGACATTTATTTTTCAGCTGCAACACACGTGATCAGTAAAACAGGGATAGGTCGTGAACAAAGAGAAACACAAAACTGAAAATGTCACAGGGCGATAACAGCTCTGTCAAGCTAGTAAAAACTTATGAAAGGCCTTTCTAACAAGCAGTTGCTATACTCCAACAGAGAACAAGAGTTCAGTACACAGTTAATTAGTTTCCTCTCAATAATAGAAAGATCCATAACAAGATCCATAACTGACACTTTCATATCAGTCTTGTATGTCTGAAATATGACTTAGTCTAATAATTAACATTTACAATCGATTTTTTTAAACAAAAAAAGGAAAACAAAACATTTCTGAAGTTACTTCCTAAAATATATTTAGCAAGGGAAAAAAAAGCGTATTAGTTTTTATTTTTCTAATTTTAAATACATCTTGATTGTTTGTCCATATAAAACACAAACAAAAAAGTCTGCTCTTGAATGTATCAATCAAGTGCAGAGTTGGAATGTATGGCCTAAAATAGATTGACTGATGTCCATCAGCGTTACAAACGACCCAAATATGTCTTGATAACAAGCAACATTTTTTGTTTCTGTGACTGTCAGGAAACAAAGAGTCACTGGTCAGCTGACTGGCTGTTTCATTGCAGAGGATATTTGTGTGATGTTCCAGCTCTATCCCTGGCAACACAGTAAACACACATACTCATGTTATTAAATGACAATGACATCACCCATTTCCCAAAGCGAAAATATGCTGTTGATGCCAACACTGAGGCAGAACCTGAAAAGATATCAGAGTTGAGCTCTGATCAAAGTTGTGGCTCTACAGCCAGCCAGCGCTCTGCTATGTGCAACAGTGTGAGTTGTTAGAAGCATAAGGGGTGATAGCGTGTCTGCCTCTAGGTAAGGATAAGGTTAAAATGTAAGCAGATGTTCATATGGGTTGTGTTTATAATAAAACTACTTTTAGTCATGCTATGTTAAATTTTAACAACAACATCTTTAAGCTGAATAACAGTAAAAAATTAAAGATGCAATACTATGGAAATTTTGGGCCAATCCTGATATTGATATTTAATATAACAATTTGGCTGACAATCAATACTAATAATTTTTGTTTTGCTGATAATTATTCACGTTTTGTGTCAAGGAAATAAAGCAATCATCTGTATGTAAAATAGGTGAACTGTACTTGTACATTGTTAAACCCTACGCCCACGAGTGAGTTCCTTAGGTATTCTACATAGAGACCCAGACTGTCTAAATTTGTTCTTTGGAGACTATCATTGGTAGATTGCAGAGCAAAAGCAGTATTCCTTAGCCATGACGTTGACAGTTTTATTCAGGCATGATGTGTCCAAATTGATGACACACAAGAGATTTATCAGCCATTGGCAGCAGCGAAAGCCATCTCTTTTGCCAGTTGACCACTTCCATAACTGCGGATACTAGTGACATAGGAACATGAAAACTTTGACCATTACTAACAACTAATATTGAAACTGCTGTGATGGCCAATACTTAGAAATGTCGATATCATCTATATAAAAATATGTTTTTCTACGATAATCAACTTTATGAAACACTATAACACATGTAATCAATGACCCACTGAAAAAAGCACACACAGCAAACTTCGCCTTCTCCGATTGTTAGGGCACATTTTATATCTGCTCATAAAACTTTGCTCGGCCAAACAACAAACACACACACCCACACATCATCTTCTGTTAAATTTGTGACTTGCAAAACGACTTTTTGGTGCACTACTGCAACCTTCAGAAACAAGAGTGTGTATCACATACATACATACATACACAATGGCAACCACACTGAAATAATCATTGGTTGTTCATATTGGACCAGTTTTTCTCATCAGACACCAGAAAATGATCATTTTTTAAAAAAAATTTAAAACATTGGTTGACACCAATATGATTGCCAATATATTGTGCATCCCTAGCCAATACAGATCTTAAACAAATAAATCAGTTTATTTCAAGTACAAAAGGATAATTTGATGCTTTTCTTTGACTTTTTGGGACGTCTCAATTAAATATTTCAAATACAAAATATTTATTACAAAAACATAACAGATTCATTGAGAATGGAAGTAAGTGTTATCTTTGGTCTTGGCACAACTCATACAAAACCTGCCTGGAAGCGTGAGGCGTCATAATAACTGGGACATGATTAATTACGTCAGCATTCCAAAGTGTAAGCCATAGTTAGATAAGTCAAAGGGGATGAAAACAGCCTGCTTCTACAATTTCATACCATTTCACATGGAAACACATAAAATAGCAACTGTGCGAAAACATCTGTCTAACTTTCCATGACACCATTAAGCACTCTACCTCAAACTCAACACCTCACCTTGTTTCAATCTGTGGACAAAAAAATTCCATTTCCTCAAGTTGAATAGATTTAATGATAAAGAGCAGAAACCAAAATAAATACAAAAGGTCTGCAACAGTTGAGGACAAATCCTATCACTGCAACACATTATACCTCATTATTGGCATTATGTTCCCAAATGGCAGGATAACACCCATATAAAATGTCCCAAAGTTGAAAAACATGATGCAGTGATAACTTCATTTTTGAAAACTGTTCTCAACATTTAAAGGGTCCAAGTTTACTACAAACCAGTCTTTATAATTAAACAGAAATTAACAACTTCTATAGAACAAAATGCCCTCGTGTTCGAGCAGCAGAAACATTATAAAATATCACCAACTGTTGCATTTGCAGTATTAATAATCCCTAATCCTTAATTATGATGATTGGTGACTTATTATTGGTGAATTATATAATGTATTGTGGTGAACCACGACAGTAAAAACATGTCCAGCACAGCAACATTATAGTGAAACGACAAACAAAACAGTAATATAAAACTAGCCTTTATATCATCATAGAGTAATTAACTTCGAATAATGTCATCACTGCAGCCACCAAAAATAAGTAATGAGGGTACACCTGTTCCCCCTATCACCACTGCTAAAAACGATTTCAGGAAAAACAAAAAAAATGCTGATGAAAGTCCTAATGATTTTAACTATCAGATCTAAAACAAAACAAAACAGCCCTATTCCAAAGGTCTTGGATTATAACTTGCACTGCAGGAACATGTTTACAAAGAACCTATGAGTAATCCTAATGGACCTAAACATGTATCAACAGTTTAAGAGGACTTGCAGGAAAAGCTTTGCCTAATAGCTGAGTTAAGCTTAAATCATCATGGATTTATTTAAATTCAAATTGAGTTTTGTAACTCACATTTCATCTACACTTTGCGGTTTTGTCGTCTGTGTCCCTAAACGTGGGCTGACAGGCTTGTCGTGGATTAAGGACACCAACGTTTTTTTTCATCTTTATCTCGTTACACAGCTCAACACCGACTGGCCAGATGACCTCACTACTCACCGCATCTTTGTCTTCTCTCCCGCTCGGATGCTGCTCCACATTACAGAGTTTCCTCTTGTTTTTATTTTCTGTCCTCTTCATCTTCCACCGAACTGTAAAAAACACTCCAGTGTGTGTTTCCCCGCCGGCTGAATCGTCTCGGTAACTTCAGTTAGCTGGCTATCAACGTGCCAAGTCGGCTGCTGTCAACTTCAGTGACACACTGATACCAACATAAATGTCATAACTTGTGGATGCGGATTGTTGGGTTGTGGTATCACTCAGGAGTTTGTTCCAGACAGCCATTCCTGGTCAGAAGCCAGTCCTTCGGCTGTGGCTGGCCAGCTTACACCTTAACAAGTCTTTTCGTGCTGTTTCCACATCTGGAAAAGCCGTCGTGACAAGCTGTCAATCAACCGCGCAGCCCTAGCAGGCACTAGTTTCTCCTCGAAGACAACAAAAAGGGCTAGTGTCGGTGTCACGGCAGCGGTTTGGAATTCACCGCCTAAAAATTATCCATACTGTGCTGCCTTCCTGCAACCGTCTGTGGCAGTAGCGGTTTCGGCTAACTAGCTACCGAAGCTAGTTCCCCGCTGCGTGACTAGCTGAGCAGCTAGCCAGGATACCTGCTAACGTCTACCTGCCCCAAAATACCGAGACACCCATGACAGCTCTGTCCTCCCGCTGAACGGACGGCTCAGGAATATCACAGCCTGAATTATTTGCGCTGTACCCGTCCCGGTGGTTTAATCAACAGCGACTATCCTCTTCACATGTTCTGCCATTCTTGGATAAAGGCTATGATCTGTTTGAAGACACCGGGTCGAGCTCTATGTTTAACTGCGACCGCGATGCGACTCGGCACTGGTTGCTTCCTGTCGCTGCAGCGTGAAGCTGGCGGAGCCACAATACAACATCCGGCAGGTGTTTACCACGATAAAAGCAACGGTCCTATTGAATAATCGAAAACCGTCCCTATCTTATGGCGATTTATTAAAATTAGGAAATTACTCAATAGTTCACGTTTAGAATACGTTGGTACATTATACATGTATAAAAAAATTGACATTCAGACATCTGGTCAACAATGTAATAGTCCTGTACAACCCTGAGCCTTTTATCACATTTTATTTTGAAAGCATATTAATCATCTTACTTTCTTTACTTTTAGCTTAGACACAAGTCCAATGATGATTTCCTTATGTCGAAGTCCAAACAAATGAAATGTGAAATGAAAATTTTAACTAATTTACTGTTTGCTGTCAGTCTGTTTTGTTATTGTTGTTTGGTTGTGTGTGTGTGTGTGTGTGTGTGTGAGAGTGATAACGCAATTTGAGATAAAAAAAAATATTCGTTTTGTTGGAGTCTGCTTCCACCTGCTGGCATATGATATAATGATACATCTGTGTTTCACAAGTGTTTATGTCTTTTAGTGTGACCCTGTGTTTGGTTGTTTTTTTTGTGAATTGTACCAAGTAAATCAATTCGTGTCTTGCCTAGCTTTGATCCGAATAATATCAAATATATTTCATAATCATCACATAAAATGATTCCCATTCTCTGCAACTGTAATGTAATGTAGCTGGTCCAATTGAGAATACAAACAAAACAGATGGTGTTTTGTCTCCTTTTTATCAACAGCTACTTTTCTTTTACCCCCAAACATTTTATAATAAAGAGAACATGCAAAAAAATACAGCTGGTCTTTTTCCACACAGCAACAAACAAAACTTGCATTGATGAACACGCTCCCTTTAATATGTATATACATGACATGGTTCCAAAAAACCCACGGACACTAAAAAAGACACAAAGTTTTACCTATGGGGAATTACATACAGAAAATCTTTAAACTTCAATCATTTTGCACCTGATTTGACAACTTACAAGTTGTTCACTTTGGTTGATCTTATTGCTTTATAAAAGCTCTGTCATGCTGTTACATCACCTTAATCCTATATAGTGTAAAAAACAAACTGTGGGCCAATAAAACTGCTTAAAATTGATTGTCAAGGAAAGCACACGTATTCATCCAACGGTTAGTTAGTTTAAATTAATTCCACTTCAGGGCTAAAAACAGATGACATGGCACTTAAACACCCAAGCCTAAAACACCCACAAAAATCAAACATGGACTTTTATTGCACAGTAACCCAAAAATTGCATATTTCAGTAAAAGTATTCAAGGGCAGGAAAGACAAAGTTCATGCACAAAAATATACATCAAACCTACTTTACAGAGAAATCAAGAAAAAACTAATATGAGGAGCCAGAATGTGGAGAAGCAAGTGTAAAATACTCAGTATCAGATGTAAAGTTAGCGTCACAAATCCTGCAGAGTTTTTAATCAGGTATCTTTAAAAACAGTTGTTTATCCCTGGATTTTCTTTTCCGAAGTGAATGTCATCTCGTGGGAAAATTAAAATAATTTTAAAGAAAAAAAAAAAAAGCTAAAAGTGTGGTCCATTTTTTTGGGCTGCAAAAAATGAAATGACGCCGCTCTATACACCTGATTATCAGATAGCTTACTGAAGGCAGAGCAGCTCCTTGAGTTTAGTCTGTCATGTGTGCTTGTTTTTTTTTTTTTTTTTTATTAACACTGGTTCATTCAGATCCTGCAGCTCACAGCAGCTCCATCAGCTTCCCAACAATGCAGGTTTGAGTTTCAGGAGGAAAAAACTGGATTGGAACCATTTATTTCTTACACGTCTGAAGAAAACTGACTCCACATTCTGTAGTAACACTTTAGAGTCAAAGGATATGGAATAGAAAATACTAAACCGGTGTTTTATTGTAAAAAAAAAAAAACATCATCTAATGAGCTATTGACCAATCAGTCTTTTCCACATGTAATCAGTAGTTGACCATTTTTATAAGTTTTGTACAATTATGACAAAATGCCAACAATTAACTGTCGCATTGGAGAGTATGGCTTTGTTTCCGAGATTTCTTCACAGCACATGTAGCTACTCTACACATTAACTACAACCTCAACAGAGGGTGACAGGAAGCACTTTGCTGGCTGGTTTTGGCTTCTTCAAAGCCTCTTTCCTGCTGGCATCAAGAAGATTTTTGTTTTGGATTTCTGCTGAGGCTCAGATCACCTTCTGATCAGGGATTAATGTGATTTATGAGTTCATGGAGAATATAACCGCTGATGTCAGACTTGATGTCACATTCATATATTGAGGGAAATACAAGAACAATAGTGTCTACATTTAAAACTGCGGTTGACAGACCTATCAAACCTAGACTAAACTGACTCTGGGAGTCAGGTTTCAGTTTTGTTGAAGCCATGAATCAAAAATCCCAGCAAAACTCAGACTGGGCTGGGCTAATATAAACTAGAGAAAACACTTCAGTTGTTGACAGCTATGTACATTCTACCAATCTTGCCATTCCACACTTATTCACACTCAATAACAAAGAAAACATTCTGAAAAACCGAATCAGGCAGACGCCACTAATTCGAAATGTTTCCCCAGCCAATAAGAATCTCCAGCCTTTCTCTCTGAACAGATGACAGAATGGTGCACTACAGGCAGACTGACTGCGGGGGGCGCTGGTGATGAGCTTGTTCCTGGACAGCAGAGGAAGTAGAGGAGGAAGAGGGGGTGATGTGAGCAGCCCAATGTCTCATGACACCCCGACGAGGAGAGAGGGTGAGCTCACAGAATCCTCCTGAGTTTTTACCTAAAACACAACGGAAGGCAGAAAATCTTTGAAGAAATTGTTCCCTTTATTTACAACATGTTATCTGAACAAATGTACTGATTTCCCCTAAATTGATACAGTTGAGGGTAAATTTGTAAATTTGTGCTCATCACCTTCAGCAATCCTAACGAAATATATTTTACGGATTAATTTTTATTTATTTATTTATTTATTTTTTAGCATTAATACCTAATTAAGACTAATCATAAAAATTAAGACTTGAACACACATCAGTGTGACAATATCTACCTAAAATGCCAGAAACACTCTTTGCAAAAATTTATTCAAAATGTGCTTTGAGGTTTTTATGATCTGTACTGCAGTCAGCCACCAGGGGAAGCTCAAGATGTTATGGCTTCAGTTTTGGTGCGATCTCATGTCAAGCAAAAATAAATTGGGTAAATTATTATTTTTAGGGAGTTAGCCATTTTTATCAACCAGACAAACACAGACATTCTAGCATCAGGAAACAAAATGACAGAACTCTGAAAGGCGGCGTTAAGGGTATTAGAGGCACAAGAGCAGGAGTTCAGAGTAGTTCCAAACATTCAGCATGAGTAAAATATTAAATTTAACATTGTCATTTGTGTCCTACAGCACTCAAAAGATATATGAGTCTTTGCAGACTGAAGCTTTCAAGGACAGTGTTTTGGTGCAACTACGTTTTTAAGCAGCTCGAGCTCATAATGCATCACACCTGAAAATAGACATCAGCTGTGCCTTTTTTGTCTGTTCAATGATCTATTGATACCTCATTCAGTGAGACAAGATGCAGCACTAATGTGAGGCTGCTGTCCCAGTCTACCTGAGAGATAATGCTGACGGTTACTAGTTTATGAAAGTAAGTTTAAGGGTGCTTTCACATATAACCGTTTCGACTAAAAAGCTGTTCAGTTTGTGTCTAGTGTGGAAAATATTTTAGACTTCTGGAAAATTTACAAGAAGCTACAGCAGGATGTCATCATAACCTGAAAGTAGAAATGGGTAAAATGAGCGCCAGAGCAGATGGGGAGAAGAGGACACATAGTTCTTAATCAAGGCGTTTGGTGACATCATAACAAGTCAAAATGGTTTGTTTTAAGGATAAGGCCACATCATTTTGTATCACCCAGGGACGGCACCAATGTTGGACAACATTTTGTTTTTTGATCATGAGAAATCTCACAAAATGAAATTAATTTGACAAAATAATAAAAATCTGAGGAAAAACAAGTGGGCCTTCAAATATCTCACTGCATGTCCCTGAATGATTTGGCTACATGCAAGAATCTTTAAAAAACTTTCATCAAAAGGCAAGCACTTCAGTGAACTGAGCAAGGGGACTGTACCTTCACCAGGACAGGGGTGTGAGAAGGAAAAAGAGGAGAAAGAGGAAGGAGAGGCACATTGGAGGACGTGAATCCTGTGCTCATTATCCTAAGGAGACTCAGCAAGAGAGGTGAAGAAAGACAGTTTAACTTTCACTAATGTACCTCCGATTGTGTGTCACTGCTTGTTGAGAAGTCTTAAGTGCTTCAGTTGAAGGCATGTGGACTTGGACTCATTAATGAACTACACCTTACTTGTGACCCTGACGTGCATACACAGAGAGGGTCAACGACTTAGGTTACCACCTCCAAGGTGTAACGACCCTACCAGAGAGACTCCCCACGCAATGTTTAGAACTGAAGAAGCCTTTCGGATGATACGTGAAACTTCTTTAAAACCAAAATGAAGTCCAGATGCCTTCAACTGAAGCACTTAAAACTACCTCAACCTGGATGACTGAGAACCTATGTAAACATATTGCTTGTTGAGAAAATCACCCAAGCACCATCACCTCTTTAAACCTCATTTTAGTTACCCTCAGCTGGTGCAGTAAAGGGTGATGTGGAAACCAGCGAAATCGTCAACTCACCTGCAAGTTTGTCTTGGCTTTCCTCAACACGTCCCGTGTTCTCGACACTGTGAACAAACAAAAAAGACATATGCCAGTCATCATCAGCCACACACAAGCTTTCAGCATTAAATACAAGAGTAAGTGCCCAGCAGCGACTCTGAGACTCAGAGATGAGAAGGGAAACCGGAGAGATGAAGAAAGAGAAGAAGGAGATGACGCAAGAAAGTGAAACAGATGATTCATCCTCCCATTTTCTCAGATAAAAGTATCAAAGATTTGAACTGACAGACATCACATAAGGATGAAGATCACAAGAAGAGAAAATGTAATCACTGTTTAAAAACTGCTCTACATGACTCACGCTGTCCGACTATAAAGTGCTCCATGCTATCTTTGGTACGGCTGGAGCTCTTCACCCTCTCCATGGCGGCCTTCAGAGCCTGCTCTTGCTCTGAGAGCTTCAGACGCAGAGAAATGACCTCCTCCCTCAGAGAGTGATCCTACATACTCACACAAAAAGACAGACATAAGGATCAATGGCAGCAGCATCCAGGATATTTTGGCTTCCTTTTTTGTACAGTGAAAGGAAGTGTAGATGTGTCGGCCATCTTTTTTTAGGTCAGTGCTTCAGTGTTGCTTCTGACCTCTTTGGTTTCCTCAAGGTTTGGCAGAGCTGCTCTCCAGAACATCCGGAGCTGAGAGTCAGCCTCTTCCAGAATCTGTCGCAGCGATTTAGTGTCACACAGAAGCTTTCTGATAGAACCTGAGTCTGAAGGCTGACACACAAGAAACAGAAGATATTAACAAAAATTAACTGATCAGCTCATTCAAACTATATGTTTTTCTAAGATAGAATTTTTATTTCAGTCTGTTGTTTCTTGTAAATGTGGGGCTGTCAAGCATCATCTTTCTCTTAAACCTGTGAAAAACCCAATGATATGAACCATAATCAGCTCATCTGTGGTGTTGCACCTGGTGAAGGCTGAACTCCTTCGAGGCGCTCAGGGAATATAGGGTGGCCTCCATCTTGCGAAGGAGTGCGCCACCCTCCAGGATCTGCTGCTGCAGAGCCTTAAAGTCTTTGACATGACCCATTGCATAACGGCCATGACAAATGTGGAAGGAGCCATCTGGGGCATGACCTTGAGACTGAGAAGAGACTGACGAAGTACAGAGGAGGATACAGAAGACAGTCATATTAAAAAATGTATTTGAGTTCCCTCTACTTTTTTTCATAATGCAGACTTTAAAGGAGTGATTTTTAAAATGTTGAGTCTTATTGCTGGGTTATCAAATACTGATGAGTTTGGGGTAGAAGTCAGCCCGAGCTACCAACAAAATGTCAAACCCGAAAAGGTATTAGATGAAAGGGGTGAAAGACTCGCCAATACATCATCAATGTTAAATATCATGCCATCAGTTTAATATACCGCGGGAATCCTGACTTTAATCCAGAATGTTGTTGTCAGACTTTGCAGAAGCAGATTTTTTTTTTTGTTAAATTGTGAATTGTGAGAGAATGTCAGAATTCTGGAAGAAAATAAAAATCTGAATTCCAAGGTTTAAGATTCTAAAAGAGAATTACAAGATCCAAGATTCCAAAAAATGGAATAAAGTGAAAACCTGTGACTCAAATAGTTTTTAAGCTCCAATTAGATCTTTTGAGGTTAATAGTGAAACGACAAGAAAATCTGAGAGGTTATTGAAAATAATGAAAGTAAAACTCTCACATTGATCATCTGCTTCAGTCTCCCATGAGTGTTTCTGTGCAGGAAGAAGAGGGGAGGACGGGCTGTCAAATCCTTTGTCTCTCACAGGTGGAGAGGGAACATTGTCTGTAAGGAAAAAGCAAATCAACAGAATTCCAAAAAATCAGTGGTCATTTTTCAACACCTTTACATCATATTGGAGATACTGACCGCTGAAAAGCTGTCTCCTAGATCGATGTTGTCTGCTCAGCTGCTGCTCCAGCTGAAGGTGCAGCTCTGTGGGGTCAAAGGTTGCAGTGCTGCGATTGAGTTGGGCAGCTTCACTGGTCCGAACTGCAGCTCCCAAAAAACAAACAGAAAAGTCAGACAAAAAACAGACATTATGTTTAGTGTCTCACACTTTTGTAAGGGTATATATTCCTAAACTATTTCCAGAAAAGGACATTACAATTATTTATTTTTTTAGCTTCTTTTGTGTCTGCTTGCTTTAGGGTGCAGTCCAGTGCATTATGTTATGTAACATTTAGACTTTTAAGAAAACAGCTGAGAATCACCTTTAGCTTTATTACATCCGCCAATGATGCCAAGATTCCCTATACATTGACTGAATCAAATTAAAGGGGCAGTTCACCCCCAAATCAATAATAATGTCTTCTCTTACCCGTATTTAAACAGAATTTGGGGTATTGTGGATCTTTGTCAATCCATCTCTCTATGTTCTTATCTGGTGCTATTCATCCATCTATCTAGTTTTGGTGTCAGTGTTTCAGTTTTGGGAAAATCCGCTGTAGAGAGTCTCCCTTCTCTCCAATATAATAGAACTAGATGACAGTTCACTTAATGTGCTCAAAGTCGAGAAATAATACATTTTAAGAACTCAATAGTAATGAAACCATGACCAAGTGAGTTGTTTCATGGGGGAACTATTTTTTTTTGGTATCAGTGCACAAAAGGAAATATGCATCTATTTATTTAAAAGGGGTTTTGTTTTATTGCAGGGTGAACCGTGTCTTTAAAATCACTTCCCATGGATGCTCATACTGCAGTGTCTCACCTAAGTGTGTGCTTGCAGTGACTCTGTGGTACGACTGCAGCCCACTCCGAAGAGAGCGGACCAGACTGCGGTTCTCACACAGCTGCTGCTGGAGGACGCTGACCTCATGCTGGAGTCTATAAACACACACAAAATCAGACATTATTTAGCCTTCAAGCTTTTTTTATATCAACGTTGCACTTTAAAACCCGTGAGGATCCAAACGCACTAAATACGCTTTCTAATCCCTCACATTAACCATGACGAAGAACTTAACAGCAGGTTGTAAAGTAATATGTTTAGTGCTGTCAGGGTCTGTTAGTATCAAGTGTCTGTCTGTTAGGGTCATTTAGTGTTTCCCCTGTTGTTTTGAAATCCCTATGTGTCTATTCCCCACTTCCTGTCTAGTCTTGTCCCTCAGGTGTTTGATTACTCCCTCTCCTTAATGTGTCCCACCTATGTCCAATTGTCTACCTCTCCCTCGTGTATTTAACCCCTTCCTCCTATGCCAGATTTTCTTGTCTTATTCCACGTATATTCCATGTGAGTCTCCTTGTGTTCGATCTTTATTCCGTGTTCCGATTACTGAGTTTGCCTAATCCTTGTCTGTACCTTTGCCTAGTTTTGAATTCCCGGTTTGACCTTGTTCATTAAAACGATTATTGATTTAGAAGGCCCCCCGTGTGACTCTGTACTATTGGCTCCTCGGTTTCCCGAACGTGATAAGTGCACTCAAAATTGTGACTCCTTTCACTTGTTACCACACACAGCAGTGATGGCACGGTATAATGACACAACATGAAACACATATCACTGTACATCACTGTAGCAACGTATACCTGCCACTGAAAACAATATTAATTAATCTGACAATTCTTTTAATGATTTAAAAGTGAAAAGAATTAAAAAAATAAAAAAACTATCACAATCACGATTTCCCAGAACCTAAAGTGATGTCATCGAGTTGTTTAATTTGTCCAACCAACAGTCTTAAACCCAAATGAGAAATGGCACAGACAAGCATTAAATAAATGAGTAATAAGTCAATAAATATTAATAAGTAATTGCTTGCTTATTAGTTTCTGAATTAACTTCCTCACTTGCTGTTTACATTGACTCTTTAATTGGTGTTAAATTGTAGCTCATTATATTTAGTTGGTTACTCATTGACTAATAAGTTCAATACTTCCTCAGAATCTATTTATAATGTGTGTGCCTTATCGTAAAGTTTAAATTTGTCATGGCTGATAAGCTACAAAATTCAGATTTATTAAAATAGTTGGCAACTCATTTTCTGTCCATTGA
The DNA here is from genome assembly GCA_001698575.1 of Mola mola. NCBI lineage: Eukaryota > Metazoa > Chordata > Actinopteri > Tetraodontiformes > Molidae > Mola > Mola mola. The sequence goes on from KV751401.1 coordinate 661,780, forward strand.
CTATTCACCTATAACAAATTCATCACCGCAGCTCTACAGCAAGGTTAAAAAAATATATTAAAAAAATCAAACTACAGAGCGTCACCATAAACTTTATTTTTTGGGGTGGGGTTAAGATGCTCTCAGACTTTAGCCAAGTTCATACAGCCTTTTGAATATGAGGTTTTGATAAAACACACACACCTGTTGATGGCCTCCTGCTTCCTCTGACTGTCCTTCTTCAGTTGAGCATTTTCTTGGCTGCCAGCTTCAGTCTCAGCCTGCAGTTTTCTGCTTTGCTCCATCCACCTTTCAGCCTCAAGCTCCACCTCCTTTAACCTGGCCCGCTCCTGGAGCACCACCTCCCTCAGCTGCTCCGTCTCCTTACTGCTCTCTGCAGAGATCACATGACAGAACCAAAAGATCAAATGACTCCTGTCTTATCAGCAGACAGACATGTGCTGAATCTAGCTCCCCTGAGACCAACGGGTGATATAAATCACATCAGATACACGTTCCAGTCATGACTGTACCTGTGGTGGCCTGCTTCAGCCTGTTCTGCAGACTGACGTTCTCCTCATTCAGAAGTCTGATCTCAGTGGAGAGCTGGCTGACCGAGTCAAGACCCTGGATGTAGATGTTAGTAGGGCCACCTGCAGAAGACAAGGGGACATTAAGTTTTGCATCCGCATGTTATGCTAACGTTTTGTTTGAATCAGGCTTCGCAAACTTCAATAATGAGAGCATGTCACATCTGTAAAGTAAGCGATAACTGATTTTGAAAATAGTAGGCTCAGGCATGGCTGCCTACAATGCGGGAGAAGGGGATATCTCTGTGTCACATATATAACATTTCAGTTCAACTCAAAATCACTCTGACCATACTGTATGTAGCAACGAAGGGTAATCAGAAGAGTTAAGAGCAATATGGTGTGATATCAGACCAATTATGAGACTGAGTGAGGTAACTGAGCTGTCTTGTAACCTTGAGTCTGAAAAGCTGGATTACTCATATAAGCAGTAAGAGCTGAACTCACTGCGGTTACTTATCAAAATCATTTTTTTTTTGTACTACTGCTGTGACTACGAATTAGATTTAGCTACCTTACATTTAGTTTATGTTAACATAATGTGTGCACATATGGGTGCTACCTTTCTCAGTGGTGGTGCGAGCCAGTTTCTCCTCCAGCTGCTGCCGGAGCCGATCGTTGGTCTGGATGGAGTCTTCTAGTCTCCGTCTAAGAGTCGTGATCTCTCTCAGATGCTCCTTCATCAGGTCTGAACCTTCAGTAAAGACACAGTTGATCATCTGCCATTAGAAACCCCAGTTTGTCACACTGTTCCCTATTGTGCGCTGTAGTGTCTCATTACAAATAAAAAGATAGATGACTCAAAAAATTTTATTCATAAAATAGTGGATTTTTTTTTTTTTTTTTGCTAGAATAAGTTTTTGAAGATTTTGGTAGACGAAATAATTAACACCACAGAGTATCTTATCTAAAGCCCAGTTATTATTTTGGAACTGTGCAGTCAGATTCTCTTTCCCCAAAGGTAAAACATTTTCAGAGTGTGATTTTGAGTCAACCTGTATGACTGGTGCCTGACTGGTATCCTGAAGACCCTGACGACAGGTCAGCTCCGTGTCTCATTGGTCGGTGTGCATAGGACATGTCCAAAAATGCAGAGCTCTCCAACAGGCTGGCCCCGGCTTTCATTGCCGAGCTAACATCCAGACTGCTGCTGGTGGCGCTGTTGAAAGGAGACGGCTGATATCCATGGTAGGACAGAGGTGGAAAGGCAGAGGAGTCAAGCTGCTGGTGAGGAAATGGGAAACCCTGAAGAGGCTTCGACTGGTGAATGGAAAACCCTGTCAAACACAAAGTAACATCATGTAAACAAAATAAAAAAAATGAAAGCCTGAGAGGAAAGAGATGTGAAAAAGTTGGAGAGTGTTCGTGAGATGCAAAAGACCGAAAGAAAGATGAAGGGATTTCCTCTGTAGTTCAGACCGACTTAATCAGTCAAAAATCTGTCTGACTCACAGTTGCTCAAAGTGCGTTTCTTCATTTGTGATTACAGATCACAGATGCTCTGGGTTCATCAAGCATCCAGGGAATGTTAATGAGAAATAAGGGCAGAGTGTTAAAGATAAAAGCAAAAGAAAGAAAGAGGAGAAAGAAGTGAAGGCATTTGGTGGTGGGGGGGTGGTCCCTACGTGCAGCAGCATTAACATCTGATGATGATGCAGCTAATAGTGGTATCATAACATATTCAGTGGTTCAGATGTTGCTCTGTTAGACTGACATGCACAGTGTAATGACTTCAAACTGTAGCAACCTCCAGTGGTCACACATAGACTTGACTTTAGCTCCAACTGTATCCTCACAATGTTGTCAAACAGCCTCAACAGCTCAAACTGATCGAGTCATAAGCGTAATGCCTTGCTCGCTCAAGAGTGAGGAAGCTGTTGTCTGCGTCGATATACTGAGGTGTGTTCATTTTTATCCGCCGTCACACCGTTTGCTTCCCTTGTAAGACATCATACAGTAACTTGGGAACCATTACTTCAAATTAAAGTTGGGCTTTGACTAGAGGAAAATCTTAACTGGTTTCAAAAGCAATAATTTACACGATTTAAAAATAACAATTAATTAAATAGAGTCCCTTCCCCACCATTGACTTAACCCTTAAAAAATTATTTTTGGTCCTTAAAATTACATATTTAGATTTTGCCATGTAAATCTCTTGGATGGCAATCCACACATTGACCTGATCTAGGTTGTAGAGATCCGAATGTGCTACTTTAGGCTCGCCCCGTCTCTACTAACCACTCTGCCCCTGGCCTGCAGCGCGAGCAAGCCAAGGATTACCTGCTATGTCATCTTCTGTCTTTTAAACTTGTCTACTATGCGCTGCACAGTGACAAGCTTGAACATTGGAATAATTCAGTCACACATTTTGAACCAGACACAGATTCCCAGGAATAAGAGGAGGAGCTACTTGTACAAGTCACTTACAAATTGATGTATCAGAATGGAAATTTCACTTCTACAATATTAAGCAACTCAGATCATCACCCACAAGTTGCCGGGACTGGTTCCTTAGGTTTTTTATGTAGAAGACCCGGCCTGTCTGAATTCATTTTTTGAAGACTGCTGAAATGAAAACAGAAATCTTCAGCCAGGCCCTTGACTGCTTATTACTAAGTCATGATGGGTCATTAAACACACCATATGGACATGTTAATGAGGTCAAAACAGTGATTTTCATTTGGAGGGGACATTAAAATCATCAGAGGAAGTGAGACACCACCATCTCTCTTATGGGATGTAATGGGGAAGCAGATAACAAAATGTTAGATGAGACTGTGAGCAGTTCTGCAGGTGTCAGAACCTTCTGAGCTGAGCAATAATACTAACTGAGGTCCCAGAACAGATTTTCTTTCCCCTAGTTGTCAGGAGGGGTGCATTAAACCGGCTCAAAACACCTGTACTCAGCCCAGCACAAGCTGCACAGAAATCTGTTTTTGTCCTTATTTTCAACAAGAACTGTTCAAAGATCTGTGACTGTGTGAAAGAGTTAAAAAGTTCTAAAATCATCGATTTAGGACGCTGATGAGAGAATCTGCTCCAGCTGTTCATCACTCTCCTCAGTGTGGAAGTGAGGAATAAAAGTTCATGCTATTTTCCAGAGGTTTCCTGAATTGGTGTTATTAAAACGTTTCCATCTGATGAGCTGCAGAGTGCATTTTAGATTAAAACAAGTTAGTTCACAGGTAGTGAAACTCATGCATGTAGAGTAGACCAACACACTCTCATGGTCTCTCAGCTGCCTCTGTAACATCTGCAGCTCCTGATGCACCTCGGCCAGGGAGAAACCCACTCTCCCACTGCCTTGGAAACGGGTACGCGGGGCTGTTTGGTGGGGATGGAGGGCCAGAGGCTCCTTCTGGGTGGAGGAGGAGGATGTGGGATGAGAGTGGAAGGGGGTAGAGGTGAAGCCAGAGTCAGGAGCTGGGTAGAGAAGAATCCAAAGAATGAAAGAGAGAAACAGACAGAAACAGGAGCAGTGGTTCAAGGTATGAGGAGGAAGTACAGCAGAAAAGCACGAAAAAGTTTTCCCTCATCAAGTTACATTATTATCTTTGTTTTTTAGGACTTGTTTACAGTCTAAGGTACAGCTTATTTTGAGTGATGGTGGACGCCCATCTCCTCAAAGCTGATGGAGTGTAGGAGAGATCATGAGGAACGCCATGTGACACTATACTAATTTGTACATTTAACAACCATCCAAGAGTAAGAGACATCTGTAGAAAAAATTTCACTACTTAAATTGGACTTTATATATTTCTCAATAAGACAGTCAGGATTGGGGATGACATTGCATCATCAGCAATTTCCATCACAGTAATTCATATAAAGAATAACTCTGCTGTTTATTGCAGTCTGGGTTGCACTCCTGAAGCTGTTCCTACCTGTGTGACTCTGCATGTCTGCATGTTTGTGTGGTGGGCTGGGGCTCTGTATGCTTGGACAGCTGAGCCAGGACTGGGCTTGGTGGGATGAGGTGATCAATGGAGGGACAGATGGGTGATGTGTCATGGGGCAACTAAGAGAGTGGCAACCTGGAAAATGACGAGAGTCAACATGATGGATGGAACCGACACCAGAACAGCCCAACACTCCATTTTATGGTCGACTTTACTCTAAAAGGGACGATAATTTACAAAATGAACATGCTAGGTTGAAGAAGTATTAGTAAACTAATCTAAATTAATGCCTGAGACAATAATACCACATTTAGATGTATGTGTAGAACCATCAGAGTCAGATATTTTTAAAACTTTTCTTTGCGGGAGAAAAATTTGACAAATATAAAACCTCCTAAAAACCAAAATTCATAAATAGAAAGAAGTCAAAATTTTCTGCTAAGTTAATAGAATTCAACTTGTGGGGTGTCCATTAGAAATAATGCACATTTAAGGCAATTTCACTTTGGCTTAACTTTTTAGATTGGATGCCACAGTTAATAATTGCAAGACAATAGCAGAGACAGCATCATGCTGCGAAAAATAATCTAACAAGCGCACTATTAGTTCATGTTTATGTAACATTTAAAAAGCTACAATGAGAAGTTGCTGTAAAGCAAGGCCCATTTAAAGATGAAATTAGTTGGTTTTGAAGACTACAGAAGTATTGACAAATGGTTTGTCCTTTAATATATTTGGTAGACAATCTTTAATATTTGTTATGTCTCCAGTCATGTTATGCAGCAGGACTCATCTTTAGACAGATGGTGGGTTTCTTCAACTCCTTACCAGTGCTGAGTCTGCTACACGTCCCTGTTTCCTTCTGACTGAGCTCACTGACAGCATCCACATCAGAGCAGAGCTCAAGGTCCTCATGCGTTGACCCATGTTCATCAGACACATAGGAAATGCGATCTGATTGGTCGGTGGCGTCCGAGAGGGCATGGTTGCTGCACTGTGTGTCAGAGCGATGGGGATTGTGGTGGTGGTGATGCTGGTTTAGTTTAGCGCGGAGTGACTCAATGACCTTGTCCTTCTGCTGCAGCTCCTTACTGAGCCTGTAAACACACACACACAAAATCAGTATTAATTTGCATGGAAATTAGCAATCTAAAGTCATCCACCTCTCATTTCTCCACTAGTGAACCTCGAGGCTCAGTCCTTAGCTCACTGTTATTCTGAATTTTAGGATAACAGTTGGCCAAAGTATATATTATCACTAATTCAGAGCCTTCACATGGACACCATTCCATTTTTATGCAGATGACTCACAACTTTATTTCTTTGTTTTAGTATTTTTTTGCCACCGTTTATTCAAATTATTGTTTGTATTGTGCTCTTTAGCAGAATTAACACTAAATGTAATAGTTAGTGTCTGTGCTGCATCTAAAATAAATATAATAAAATTAGTTATAAAGGGTTAGGGTTCGTTTCGTTTTCTGCCGCTTTCGGAGATGTATAAAGAAAACTTAGTAGTTTTATGGAAAGTTGCATGCTGGAATTTTTGATTGAGCAACAGTCAGTGTTGCTTGCAGTCTTATCATCACAGCGAGGTCCAGCATTAACCTCCCTGTACAGAAACCAGAACAAAGTCTGTAACCGAGCTGGAAACCAAGCTTTAGGTGGAGACACTCAGAAATCATTCTAAAGTGTAACTCCATCTTCAACTGTAATTTTTTATTGTGCGCCAGCAGAATATAAATCCGACAGCTTTGAACAAGAAGTCCAGTTGCCTTCAGCTGAAACACCAAGACTACCATGACCTGGATGACTGAGAATCTCCACAGACATTGCACAGAGCCAGGCTGGCTTCCACCTTACTTGTCAAGCTGTGCGAGCAGTGTTCTCTTCTCCCTGTCAGTCAGTTTCTTCAGCAGCAGCAGCTCTCTCTCCTGAGCCTTCAACTCCCACATAGAGAAGGAAAACAGAGAGTCTCTGTACAGTGGGCTGCTTTTCGACAGCATGGCCTTCCACAAAGGTGCCATCAGCTTCCTCTGTTTCCCCCACCAACGGCTTTCTGCCCAGACTACTGTCTGAGCATCCCTCTCCTCTCTTCTCTCCTCTCTCAGACCTCAGGATTGTTTTGAAACTCCCTTCGTCACAGTTTTTTGTCCCAGCTGTGTCTCCTGAGATGAGCGAACGTGGTTCATAAGCTTGGTCCTAACCCCACAGTGTGTGTGCAACAGCAGGTACGCTGGCCCAGCAGGGGGTGAGCAGAGGGATGAAGGGATATAGGGATGACTGAGCAGCCAGGTGAACAGCAGAGCAAATCCTCCGATTAGACTCAGGCCTTTTGTGTGTCTCACACACACACACTCACTTCTACATAGAAAACCTGGGATTGAATGAGATCGGAGGTTATAACCCTATATATAGGTTATAACCTCCTATTTTTATGATCACGTCCAAATCTTATAGATCCACAGTTTGATGATAGAAACAGCTCAGAACAAATGAGGTGAAGCATGAAGTGAATTTAAATATAAAAATTAAACGATATCTGGTGTAAAAAGATGATCCACGTATTGTTTCGAGTATGATAATTTTCCAAAATTTAAGGTACCAAAATGAGTCTTTCTTTGCATTGAAGTCTTGAATGGTGTCCTCTTATTTCCACTCTAGACACGACCAACCTCACCAGCAGCAGCAGCAGCCCTTAGGGTGGGATGAAAGAGCAGCACGAAGAGGGAGGAGAGGAGAGAGCATCTGGCTCCTTAGGGCTCCGCCGTTCACGCTGGAGTGCCCATTAGTGGCAAACAGAAGCTGAACAATCGGTCATAAAGAAGCATTTCCTCTTTCATCTGCTCATTTGTTCTCAGAGCTCATCCTTCCATACACGAGTGTCGACTAAGAGTGCTTCTCCTCTGCAGGATCTGCTGTTGGGTTGATTCTCACAAGAAGAGAACTTTACATCTAAAAATTCAAGTAAGTATCCATTAAAACCCATGTTAATCTGTACCATCCTCAAATCCAAAAAATGCTGGTTTTTGAAGACTAACGCTTACATAATTCAGATCAGAGCTGGATGATTCAGCATCATGTGCTGCCGCTGGTATACTGAAGCAAACTGAAGCTCTTTCACTGTCCCTCTGCTGCCTACCCTCACGTGTCTCCCCCCCCACCCGTGCATTTAGCTGCTCATGACCTATTTCCCCTCCGCATCAGAGGTTTTAATAACTTAACCTGATTAGAAGCCATGTCAACATACTCCGAGCCCAACGCAGCAAGTAAAAGCCATGGCAGCATTATGCCATAAGCGCAGCTGACTCACACAGAATATAAACATCTGTACATTTATTAGCATAACGTAAATTCAACTTTACCACAATTAAATAAGACCTAAGACACTTAAAAACTGGTTCGAAAAAAAAAGGAAAAAAACAACAACATATGCCTCCTCTTCCCTGTAGAACCGTTTGTCAGCCACATAGTTTTGGTGTGAGCTGCTACGTTTTGGAGATATCATCTGTGGAGATGGCTGTCTGCTACAATTTACAGACCTCGTTGAGAGAAATGTCATGGAGGGTGTAAACAATAAGGGCCTCATCCTCTGAGTTAGGTTCTCTTAGTTAGGTTGACTGGTTATCCTCTCGTCCATGGGGTAGACATTTCTGCAGCCGATATCCCTAAAACTAAACAACGCACACCAAAATTGTTTAGCTGGATAGGATCTACAAGGAAGAACATTATATGTGGTTTTGATTCTGGGAAGAACACTCCTGTTAATGGCATATCTTCTTTTTCCACTTGTAAATTATGAAAATGTAACATTGTGCTTCCAGGTGTGCTGATAAAAAAACCCAAATTGACATCATCCCTCAGCCTCGGCTTCTATTGTTCTATTCATAAAGCCACTAAATTAGATTTGTCAAATTTAGTGGAATTAGGGTTGAATAAATAAATCAATTCAATATTGGTACTGTTATCGCTTATCTGCAAATAAGGTGGAATTCCACAGAATTCACAGAATTTCCACATTGAAGTTTAGTTGGAATATTTGTTGTTATTTTAAATTAATGGTGAACTAAGTTACAGTGAACGTGATAAAGTGCAGTGCAGTGATTAAGGAGGACTACAAGGAAATAGTAATAAAGAAATGATTCATTAATGACTAATCAAAAACTGGTGTGTTTCGACAAATTAAATTTAGCAATGTACGCATACATTTCCAGAATTGCAAGTTATTTATTTAATTCATATTCTAATATGACAAATTATAAAACTAATAATATATTATAATTAGGATTATTAATGTTGTAATATGACAGATAAGTATAGTTTTTACAAAAAACACTAATGAATTCATATGTTCTGCATTGGTTCATAAAAGGGATTGAGGCTAGTGAGATTTTAGTTGAAAGGTTCTGTTTCAGACATCTTTAAGTGTCTACACCTCAGAAAAGGAAAGGAAAGGAACATAATCTGAGAGGCATCATGTTTCTTTCATGGTACAAATAGTGCAGAAAGTTGACAATTTGGCATATTTAAACACATCATTATGACAAATAGTGTTCCTTTTGCTACAAAAGCTATATGTCTGTCAAAAAAAGGCAAAAAGCTGTCCAAAAATAATTTTTGAGGTTAATGCACTCTGCATGCTGTATGTACACTTAGAATCAGAGGGACACTCTAAAAGAGGTGTCTGTTGCAGAAAACACACTCGATAATTCTCCCTCACATCTGCTCGGCCATCTGTACCGCAGCATCATGATGTTAGATTACTGCACGCCCCCCTCTATCTCTATCTCTCTCTCTCTCTCAATCTGTTTCTATATCTCTCTTAGGGGAAACTCTAATTAATCATCCAACGTTGTTTGTTTCCTGAGGTTTGACCCAGCACTCACCCTTCTCCACCCACTGACAGCTTAAAGGATGATAACACCGACTTTTTGTGCATATTAGTTCATTAAAATTAATATTTGCTCTCATACGGTAATTTTCTGTCCCCTAAGTTATTATAGATTTATAAATCACTTTTTCTTCTACACCTTCGGGCAGCTCTCTGACTCTTTACATCTCACTCAGGTGTGAAAATCAAAGAGCTGTGTTGTGAAACAGAATTAGGTGTCATGTTGCAAGTGAGTCAACATTCAGGACGTTCCTCGCTCATCCAGAAGAAGGACTCATGGTGCCTCTCTGTGTACATTCATAAAATAGGGTACATAATGAGGTATAATGTGGAATGGGGATTAGGCCCTCACATGAAAAATTGACTTGAGTTAAGGACACATTGAAGAAATTAATCAGGATTCTTACATTTTTCCTCTGAATTCCCAGCAGAAAAATTTGGATTCTCAAAACTCTGATAAGGAAAATTCTTAGAAAAAAATTAAAGTTGCAATTCAAAGAGAAAAAGTGCGAATTCCAAGTTTAAAGTTATCATTTTGAGAAAAAAAAGTCTGAATTTCTTGATAAAAATCAGAACTTGAATGAATGGCATCCATAACAAAAATGCACTTTTCACATGTGGCTTGTGCTGAATAAATAAATGCCCCAGTGAAGATTTATAAATTAGAGAGTGTAAGT
>KV751401.1:671995-682877 GCA_001698575.1 Mola mola
TTTAAGATTAATTTTGGTCCTGTCAGCATTGGCATGTGATCATCTTAAAAAGTGACAAAACGTCATCCAGCACACACATCATTGTTTATTCACCTTTTAGCTATGTGTTGGCCTCTACCACCTTCTGGATATATCTGATTCTTCTAAATGTATTATCTTCTTTAGCAACTCCCCCCTAACTTTATCATTAAACCCTCAGTGTGTTGTTCATTGTGGAATAAACCTTCTAGTTCGTCTTGTTTAACTGTGTTTCTCCTGATCTTCATATCTCTCTCTTTTTTCCCATTGTCTCTCTCTCTCTCTCTCTCTCTCTCTCTCTCTCTTTTCCTGCTGTTTTCACATTTGTCTGACCGATCTACTCGACAGTGAAGGTCCTTACTTGGACACCACCTGTGACCTCCTGGTCACAACTCCCCAGCAAAAATAACCCCCCCCGCCAAAAAAAAAGAGAGAGAGCGAGAGATGAATAAGTCACATTGTTAGGATGAATGGTTGATGTTAATGCTGGGTGGGTGCAATGCTGCCCAGTCGCAGCTCTGCCCCGCAGTATTGGGACATCAGGGGAATTTGGGGTTTTATAACGCCGTGATGTCAGAACATCTACCCTGACTTAACAAGTTGCTGGAGGGCAAATCGTGGCAGGATCTGGCCAGCAATAGCAAATAAGAGTCAACAGCATGTGTGAAGGGAAAGAAACCAAACAGGGCAGGTGGCATGCTGATGAAAGAAACGTTTCTTATTTTCTTAGCAGATAGCACAGAAATATAATGTTTACATGATCTCTCAAACGTAGCCAGCGTTTAGTCGATGTGTGCTGATACCATGTATCATATAAAATATATAATTTTACTTTCTTCTAGTTTGCCATAATGATAATGATAGCTTGCTAAACTATAACCAGGTCATGTGAATTGTGTTTTTCATAATGACAGTTTCATAGAGACACACACAGTCCGTCCGTGTCCTTCGATTCAGCCCACCCCTGCTTTTTCTGTCCCCTTAATTAATCAATTAGCTCCGTCATTAAATTTCCACTGAGATAATCGCTCATTACAGAGAATCTGAATCTGATTATCTGCCCTGAGGAACATCACCTCAGACGTCACACAGCGCAGCAATGATTTCCAATGAACATCAAGCTGCTGCTGAAATTCACACAAATACACACACAGTAGGAGTAGGATAGGAGTAATAAATGAGTTCTGACCGGATGGCGAGCAGCTCTGTCTTCTCATCTGGATCTTCATGGTGATCTCCTGCTAGACAACAAATAGCAGTATTATCATTTACTTTTAATTTCTATTTCTATTTATTTTTGTTTCTTATTTTCTATCCATTAAGATCAAATATTGCTCGTTGTTATGATCATGCACACATTAGTCAGACAGCCTGTTAATGACATTTGTCACTTCCGAGACTTCGTATATGAACTTATGGGAGACAATTAGGGCCTTTTGTGAAAAAAATATACATATACATATGTATATGTAAAAAAAATTCCCCACTCCCCATCTCTGTGGGCGGTCTTGTGTCTCCTTCAAGTTCAGGTCCTCTACCAGAGGCCTGGGAGTCTGAGGGTCCTGTGCAGGATCTTAACTGTTCCCAGGATTGCACTTCTGTACAGAGATCTCAGGTGTTATTCCTGGGATTTGTTGGAGCCAGTCTCCCAGCTTGGGGGTTACAGTCCCGAGTGCTCCTATCACCACTGGTACCACTGATGCCTTTACTCCTCACATCCTTTCCAGCTCCTCTTTCAGCCATTGGTATTTCTCGAGCTTCTCGTGCTCCTTCTTCCTGATGTTGTTATTACTGGGGATTGCGACTTCTACCACTACCACCTTCTTAACCCGCTTGTTGACCACCACGATATCCAGTTGGTTAGCCACAACCATCCTACCGGTCTGGATCTGGAAGTCCCACAGGATCTTTGCTTGGTCGTTCTCAGTCACCTTAGGAAGTGTTGCTCACTTTGATCCTGGAACCTCCAGCCCATACTCAGCACAGATGTCCCTGTACACTATGCTGGCCATTTGGTTATGAGGCTCCAAGTATGCCTTACCTGCCTGCATCTTGCACCCTGCTGTTATGTGCTGCACTGTCTCAGGGGCATCTTTGCACAGTCTGCACCTTGGGTCCTGTCTGGTGTGGTAGACCCCGGCTTCTAACGATCTTGTGTTCAAGGCCTGTTCTTGTGTTGCCATGATCAGTGCCTCTGCGCTGTCCCTGAGACCAGCCTTCTCCAGTCACTGTTTTCTCGATATCAGCCACTTCCTCTATCTGTTGGTGGTACATCCCATTCAGGGACTTGTCTTTCCATGAGAGTCTCTCTTCTTCTTCCTTCTCCTCACTGGGTCTTTGCTGCCTGAGACATTCACTTAGCAGGTCATCATTGGGGGCGATCTTCCTGATGTATTCTTGGATCTTGGTTGTTTCATCTTGGATAGTGTCTCTGACACTCACTAATCCTCTGCCTCCCTCTTTCCGCTGAGTGTACAGCCTCTGGGTGCTGGACTTGGGGTGCAACCCTCCATGCATGGTAAGGAGCTTCCTTGTCTATATATCTGTGGCTTCTATTTCCTCCTTTGGCCATGTTATTATACCAGCAGGGTATCTGATGGCAGGTAGGGCATAGGTGTTGATGGCTCGGATCTTGTTCTGACTATTCAGCTGACTTCTCAGGACCTGCATTGCTCTGCGTATGTATTTGGCTGTGGCTGACTTCCTTGCGGCCTCTTCATGATTCCCATTTGCCTGTGGGATCCCAAAGTATTTGTAGCTGTCCTGAGCATCGGCTATGTTGCCTTCTGGTAGTTCAACCCCTTCAGTTGTGATCATCTTGCCTCTCTTTGATATCATTCAGCAACACTTGTCTAGCCAGAATGACGTGTCGATATCAGTGCTGTAAATCCTGGTGATGTGGATCAGTGAGTCGATGTCTCACTCACTCTTCGTATACAGCTTGATGTCATCCGTGTAGAGTAGGTGGCTGATTGTTGTTCCTCTCTAGTGTATCTCTTCAGGCAGGCAGCCAGGGCTTTGAGCCTCTGTTTGATAGTAATTGTCAGAGCAGGAATATGTGTATATATATATATATATATGTATGAGTTAGGGGAACATGACAAAAATATTTCTGCTCTGTCTCTGCCTGGAGTTCCGTCTTTGTTCTCCAATTAATAATTATCGGAATTCCAAGATTACAGTAAAAATTCTGACCTAAGATGAAACCCATAATTCTGAGTTTATTCTAGGTTTTAAGTGAAAATTCTAAGTTTATTTGGCATCCAAAGTCATAAATTAATCCTGAGTTTTATAGTCAAAAATTAAAGTTTATTCTGAAAAAAAAAACGAATTTAGAGTTTAAATTCATAAGTCTGAGGAAATTTAAGTCAGAATTCTTAGAAATGTTTTAGATGCAATACGAACTCCTTTCTGTGCTGTCTGTGCTTTGTATGAAATCGACTCACTGCTGCTGATCTTGGCGGTGACTCGCTGGGCCAGAGTGGTGCTCTGGGCCAGCTGCTCCCTGAAGCTCTGGCCCATATAGTAGTCGATGTCGTTGGCCCGCAGAAGCTCCTCAAAGGCCTTGGTGGTGTCCCCTAGGTGCTGGGTGAGGATGTTACACACGCCTCGACCCTCCTTCATCCGCTGGCGGAGATGAGACAGCTCTCTGGCCTGAGCCTGGATCAGAGTGTCAAATTTACTACAGAGAGAGGAAGAACAAAGAAGAGGAAATTAATCAATCACTTAAGTCTTGTGTCATGTAATGTTTCATTTTTTTAGTTATTTTTTAATTTTTTTTTATTTGGCACCACATGGCAAATGGGACATCATGTTCCTTCCCTCATGTCCATTAATCCCCTCTGACTGTCCAATCAGCTGAGTTTCATTAACGTGGACTACACTGACAGCAAGTTTAATGCCTGCAGCAATTATCTGATCAGAGGCTGAGCCAGACTAACTACTGTAACATCCTTCTGTTCCTAATGGTTTCATATGATCCTGATAAAACGGTAAAATGAATATCTTTGCATGCTTCAGTCCTTTACAGAGCATTTATACTGTAAAATCTCCAAAATATCAGAAATGTTATTCAAGTAAAATGAAGAGAAACAGAAACCCTCCTCCTTCCTCCTGATCAGCTCCTTTGAATTTGATTTAAATCTAGTTTGATGTTGATGTCCAGATTCATGCCACCCACTCTGCTGAAAACGCTGAATGCCAGAAATCAACACTAACTAATTTAAATTACGTAAACTTGTAATAACTATTTAGGGACCATCGTGAAACTTTGCCTACAGATGAACGTGAAGTAAACCAATGATTGTCGCACACTGCAGGTCTCAAGTGTTGTAATATACACAGGCTGTGATGCTCCATGCAACATCTGTCTGATTAAGAGCAGTGCTGTTCAAAACGTCACTACCGTGGTACATTAGTAGATATTTTCTTTTATTCCACAGCTTGTAATGACACCATACGTGTAAATAACAAGATGCCACTTTTCATTCAAATCTGAAAAAAGGTTTGAAATGAAGTCAGGACATTTCCTGAGGCGCACCCTGGCCAGGTGGCAGACTTTTCATCCTCGATGACAGACTTTTTGGCTCCTTTCCTCAGATGGTCCTCCAGCGCATCCACACGGGACACCAGCTGCAGCAGGCCATCGTCTGAGTGAGTGTGACGGGGCGAAGCCAGAGGACCTCCATCTGAGGACTGCCAACCCTCGTCGTCCTCCGCCCCACTCTGGGGGCAGGAGGCCGCCTGGAAGGACAAGTTGACCTTGCAGGGCATGGAGGGCCCATAGTTGCTGGAGGTGGAGAGGGAGCGTAGCCGGGTCTGGAGGCCACGGATCACCGCTTGAGAGCCAGACAGCTGGGAGCGAAGATCCTCAACAAGGCGCTGGAGAGATGAGTCGTCTCTCTTGGCGATGGCTTTAATGAAGGAGGAACTACTGCTGCTGGCAGGCCACCACTGGGAACCGCAGTCCAGGGATGTGCACATCTCTAGGTCATCAAACTCTGCCAGGAAACACACACCTTCATCAGAGTCATCAGGCCAAAGTTTTGTTTCCTACAAACAGTTTTAAGATGTTTTGTTCTGCATCATCATGCTACGGTTGAGGATTTTTCACATTAATAAAACTACAAGTCCAACATAACAGACATACGTATCTCCATAGTTACTGTGGAAGAAACTGTTTTAAAATGAGTTGGAGGCCCTTTTATAGCCTGTTCGAAGTGCTGTTAGTCTGAAGTCTGTAAATATGTAGGTAAAATCATGTTAAAAATGATAAGTTTGAGCTTTAAACTGCTTTTCACAAATATTAGTGACTGTAAATCTGCATCTCACCCCTTTAAGTACATACATAAAATAAAATAAAATTCTTGTAACCAATCAGCCCAACTTGATGTTTTCATGATTTACTGCGACTGCCTGGCCAGAACTATGACGGATGGGTGTTATAAAAATGATCTGCAAAATGGTGATTGATTAATTACATTTTTAATTAATTAATTTAATTCATGAATACATTTCAGTCAAATAAAATATGATTACATGGGATTAGATCCAATACCATTTTATAACATTGAACTGTCATCAGTTAAATATATTAAATTTTAAAATTTTGTATCAAAACATGGAAATTAAGTGGAACATGTCCTTTAAAGTTAAATTACAACTCTTAAGATGGTGTATTTCAATTAAAACTTCTATCTGAGGACATTTAAGTTGGGGAAAGTTTTTATTAATGTGTCTTATGACTGACAGAAGCAGCTCTCTGATCTAATTTTGACATGAAAACGGTGAACAGACAAGCAAATAAAAATAAATTTAGTTTAACAGTTTGATATTGAGTCACACTGCATTTAGTTTCCATGTATTTGATTTTATTTGAAAATTAAATGCCTTATATAACCCACAGATTTTTTTTCAATGTTGATGGAATGCTTGCATCAACATTCTGTCTACTGAGTGAAGTATTATGTCATACTGAGGAATATAAAAAGAAATTAAAGAAATAATATCTATAGTGTTATTATATTATTCTAAATGTTTGTTTTTGACATTTATAGGAGAACGTATTCAGACAGTCATCTGCTGCCATCTGATGGTTTGATGATGTTACTACAACCACACTGCTGTCTCTATGCGAAGTACTATTAAACTGTGGCTGTGTCCCAATTCAGGGGTGCAGACTTTGAGACTGGATTTGAAGAACGATTAAGTCACAGCACAATGAAGGCTGTCCCATTTTGAAGGTTACTTCTAATTCAAGGTTTATTACACACTAGTTGAAACTTTTACAATATGGCGATGGAGATGCAGTGAAGCAGAGCAATTACACTTTTAAATGTACTGTAAGTATTGTGTCTCAACTCACCTGAATCGCTAACAGTAAACATGTTAAAATCCAAGGGACCTTAAAACCTTAAAATTGAGTGCAACAGGAATTGTTATGTAAGGGAAAGGGTTGGAACAACCAGGGAATCCTCTGCTGGCTAGAGCGTCCCATTTCTAGTCCAGCCTTCGGTGTGGCCTGGTCTTAGTAGGATGAAACCCCTGAGTTGGGACACAGCTAGTGTTTAGTCAGACCAACCTGGGCTGCTCGTTTCCTCCCTCTCGGCCTCGTTCTCGCTGCGGCCACAGGTCTCGTAGCCCAGGTCCTGCAAGTCCACCTGGATCTGCTTACTGTCCTGCTGTACTGCTGTCTCCGCTGCAGACACATAGAGGGAGATGAGGACATTCTGATACCTTATCTTAGTCTAGCTGAACCAGTGGGCCGGCCGTTGACTCACTGAGAAGCCCTCTGTAGTCTTTGAGCTGCTCGGCCTGAGCCTGAACCGTGGCCTCAGACACCATTAGCCGCTCTTGCAGCTCTTTGCTCTTCTGCTGCAGGTGAAGAGCCCTCTGCTGCCGAGCGGTGGACAACTGGCTGTCCAGGCCGACCTGCATGACAAACAGAAATAAAGATGTTTACATTCACAGACAGGTGTCGCTCCTGCATAATCAGAACATGAAGCGCCCTCTACCTCTGAGGAAGAGGAGGATAGCCTCTTCTTGCTCCGCCCATCACTTCGGTTGTCGGGCTGTGACAGATACAGCTCACCATCCCAGGTATCCCACAGCTCAGAGATTTCCTTCTCCTCTCCATCCTCCCCTACGCCTTCTATAGTCACATCCAACTCCTCCTCCTCTTCCTCGTCATCCAGCAACTTCTGGTCATTACTCTGTTTAAAGTCCGGCTGCATTGCTCCGGGCAGCTGATGCTTCAAATTTCTGTTTTCCTCCTGAAGGCTGAACAGAGCTTTCCTGAAATACACAGACAGATGGATGATCAAAAACACTACTGCCCCCTAGTGGACAAACAGCAGCTTCCTGCAGCTTTAAGTTTAATTCTCATGTTACTCTGTATCTATTTTTTAGAAGTTATAGTTTGTTTCAAACATTTTTCCAAAAAAAAAGGACAAAAGAAGCAACTGAAGACGTCTCTTTGGGCTCTGAAAATCTGTAATATACATATTAATCATAATCACTTGATCCAGAAAAGGACTGGGACATAAATCATCTAACCTCATCTGTGAAAGAGAAGCAAACCCGGCCTTCTCCAGCTGGGCCTTCAGGTCCCCCAGTTCTCTCTCCACTGCCCTCTTCTTCTCCACCAGCTGTTTGACTTCCGCCAGAACCTGACTTTCAAACACCGTATCCTGAGGGTGGGGGCGGCTTGAACTTGCACATAACTACAGACAGAAAGACAGACTTAATAATTCTGAGCTCCATCACGGTAACCTTCTATATAAAATAAGCAAAATGAAATAATGTCACAGAAACGTTTTTGCTGCTGTCACTGTGTTTGAAATTTTGCATCTTGTGAATTTTACAGTGGTCTCTCAGAATAAGACATATTTTTTTAAGGTTTTATTCAATTAAATTAAAAAAAAAAACACACACATATAATATCTTAAGATACAAAAATGAACCTCAAACTTTAAAAGTCTGAACTCCAAATGTTGCCAAATGTTGGACAAACTTGAGCAGAAACAATTGGCCTCCAGTTTTCTGAAACAGCGTTAAAGTGATGAAAATGTTTTCAGAGAGTTTATGGTGATAGGTGGGACTCCAGCAACAAGAATTTTGTTCACACCTTAGTCTGGACCTTCAGCTTGAACTCATCTTCGTCAGTGTACTCGCTGTTCAAATCATTATCGACCTTGTCTTCATTGTCTGAGCTCGGTTCTGAAAGAGGGTGGGAAAAAAAGTTCATATTTCCACCTTTTTGTGTATTTTTCTGTTCACTCTGTGCAATTCAGCAACCCCAGTGAGCGAGACACAACCTGGTCACCTCATCAACCCCCAGACCAGATCAGATACATCACACGAGTGTATCTCCATGGTCTCACAAGCAGCTGATGTGATGATCATTCTGTTATTGACTGTGGACGATTTTGAAATGTCTACACAACCGTCATACAGGGGAACAAACAGTTCCAGGATCTGTGACAACCTTGTACCAGCACAAGGGTAAGATGGTTGAACACACCAGGATTATGGGTAATTTGGGTCTAAGAAAAGTAGCAGGTTAGTTAAATCCAGGCTTCACTGTTCTGGATTGTGAATTAAAAATGACCGAGCATCACAGGCATTTGCTCTCACCTAAGTTTAAACATTAGAGCCAGTAACGACCTTGTGACCTCTGTGTTGTTTCTAAGTACAGTTGGCCGATTAGTTATTTCCAGCCAAATTTAGTTTAATAAAACAAAATACAGGAAAAATTTTAAATTTTATTTATTTCAAAATTGCGTTAGCTTTCCTGCTAACTTGCTCTATGACCTGGTAATCAGATGAATGTATGTGTTGTATCATCTTGAGTATATTTTTGGTGTTTCACTCACAAACTCTCAGAGAGACGAGGAATGATGATTCCTATGAAACTGTTTGAGTTGTTAAGTTACTGTATGAACAGATCTTTGTGACCAGTGTGTGGTGATGTCATCACTGTAGGGGCAGGGGCAGAGAAGTTCTAAAAGGTGCAAATATGCAATGCACCTACACAATTATTTCAACTGTACCAACTCTTAACTTATCCACAAAAACATGATGTGAGCGCTGCAGGTTTATTTATTGATTTATGACTCGTGTCCATTTTTAAACATTTGAGACGACAAACACTCATAATTATGGTGCTCTTCTTGATATTATTCCGATAATATACATTAATATTAAAATCACAGAGACAGAACCAGTCGTTGGTGAATTGCACAGTGTCATTTCACAAAAGTAATATGTGAGCATTTGCAGCATAAAAAATAGCTGTAGTATAAATAATAATAACATAACATCAGGTGGAATATTTTCAAACAGCAAGTGAGTTCGGTTTTCACACAGTTTATACAGCATTCAGAAAGCTCATTGAAGCTGCTGGACATGCAAACATCCACATGTTAGGTTATAAAACATCATTGGCAGATACAGAATATTTACAGCAGCATTCAGCAAGTAAATGATGGCTCATACAAAAAAAAAAAATTATACGTAGGCAAACATTTAAATGAAATAATGAAATAAACATTTTCCAGTCATTTCTGCACTGAAGGATTAACATGAGGAACATTGTTCCAAAATGACAAAATAATCTAAAATGTAGCTGCATTTATGAAAAAAAACAACCTAAAAGAATGATGGAAACTGTTTTAATGACCTTATCTGCATCAGGATAAAAATCAAGAAAATAGTTGTTTATCTCCATCAATTATTTTATTGATTTTTAATTTCTACTTTTACTTTGTTGTTGTAATTTGGTACGACATTTTTGTTTGGTGACTGGGAGAATATCACAGTAAATGAAATCCTGTCAGTACTTCTGACATCCTGTCATGTTCTGGAACCTACAGAAGATTCATGTACTGATTCATTAAAGTCCTTAAAGGCCATTGATTAAACCTTTAAAACTAATTTCTCTTTTTTTTTGATAAAAAAATCCCTTTGCGACCTTAAAACCTCTTGGATGTCACAAACAGTCACAGGACCGGGCTGCCAGGACTGGGTTTTTAGACTGTCAGTGGTGTCCTGCAGAACTACAGCAGATACCCTCAATCATGAAACTGAATCATTATGCGAATTTGCGACGATCAGAAAGAAAGCCTGTAACATATTCTAGTATAAAATTTAAATATTAACTTAAAATAAGCTTAATGAATGAATGTGCGTCAAGGTTAACATGGGTAATTTGTGTATATTAAATCGTTTAATCTGATCTGATGCGAACACCCCCCCCTCTTAAAAAAAGATGATTTTACATCATCAGTTCATCACCTCAATATGGTGGTCCAAGTTTTCCTGAACCACTGAGGCACAAACAGGGTGAAAAAGTCAGCTTCTTTCTGCCTTTTGACTTTTCACAGTTTTCTGTGTGATTGTTTAAAGAACAGGAACTTTTGTAGGGACATCAGGGAGTTTTTACACAAATTTCTTTGTTTATGATGTTCAGCTGAATATCTCTGAATATGTACCACGATGTCACTGTATGTTATGGCATATAAAGAGCTATAACCATGCACTGGGTGAGATTTGATTAGTCTGGTTAAACATGTTCAGAGTTAATATCCACACCAGGCCAGGGTAAATCCAGTTAAACCAGTAGGACCACCACAGCACCTCCTCCACACACCAGTCGGGACTCCCTGCTGCTTAGGAAGTCACAGACACTGTCCCACGCTTCTCTGATGCCCACCTCCAAACTCAGGCTGATGGATGTTGGGCCGGTCCCGATCCAGAACAGGGCCTCTCTGCTGGACCAGGCTTTCCCTCAGCTCCTGCACCTCTTGGGTCAACTGCTCCACCAGTGGGAGAGCTGAGGGTTCCACCATCTGCCGCTGGAAGTCCT
>KV751401.1:682887-695921 GCA_001698575.1 Mola mola
CACACACACACACACACACACACACACACACACACACACACACACACACACACACACACACACACACACATGTTGCTGTTGTAAACGGTGTGACACATTGGCTGGAAGTTGTGACTGCGTGCTCCCTCTCTCCTGCTCGCTGACCCTGATCAACTCATCCTTCTCATGCAGCATCCTGGTGAAGGAGTCCACACTGGCGGCCTGACTCCTGCTCAGCTCCTGGCTCTCCTTCTCCCTCCTCAGAGCCAAACACAGCTCCTCCTGCATGGCCTGCAGCTCCACAGCCAGCTCAGACCCAGAGCAAGCCCTCCACCGGAGGCCAGAGCTCAGCTGCCGGCGGAGCTCCTGTAGCCGCGCCGTCTGTTCGGCCATCACCTCTCCGAGCCGGCCTGCCGAGTCCTGCGTGAAGACTGCTGTCACTTTTACAGTTACAACTTCACGCTGGGCCTGGGAGTTTATACTGGACTCTGCTGCTCTACCTGGATGTACTGATCCCTGGAGCTGATGCTTCTGAGCAGATCCTGGACTTGCTCCTGGTGCTCCTGGGCCTGGCGCATCCGGTCAGCCAGTACTTCCTGGAACAGGTGGTCTTTGAGCTGGAGGCGGACTTTCAGCTCCTCCAGAACATCACTGGGAGCAGACTGCATCTGAGCTAGAAGGGAGCAGCGGAGGTCCTGCGTCCGAGAGGAGAAGGAGCAGAAGAAGAGGGAGAAGAAAAAGAATGTTATCTCTTGTTCTTGTTATGAAGAGGACATCGTCATCCTTTAATTAATCACAGATCAAGACACAGTTCCTCAAGATTTAACAGCAAATCTGATGAAACAAATGTTTATTTTAAGCTACTTTTAATTTGCTTTAATCTCTTTCATTAAATTTGATTAGGAAACAGTAGTCAAGATGACTTAATTTGACAAAAGAAAATACGATAATTGTCAATTCTTGCTCTTATTTTCACGATTGTGGACATTGTGTTGTGGAATGTGTTGAGTTAGGACTCTAACTTTCATATTAGATCACAGTGACCACTGACCACAAAAATCTAATCAGTTCATCCTCGAGTCCAACTCAATGTTTGAGCCAAATTGGAGAATTTCTGTTGAGGTGTTCCTGAGATATCAAGAGACATCTTACACCCTGAGTATATAATGCATCCAGACACAGCTATCATCTGTGGAAGCCCACATGGGACTTGATTAAAATACTTGGTGTATTTTAATCAAGTGTTTGCAACAGCATTGCAATTTTCCAATCATAAATGTGTTGTTTGAGTCTGAATGAAAAATGCAAACCTTAATTAGCATTTTTTGATTTTCACATACTTGTATGAGCAATCTATGACCTTTTTTTCCAAATGTGGACAATGTTTAACATTTTATTTTCAAAGACTTAATCTGATCCAAAGTGGACAATATTCAAACTAGCTAACTCTGTTGGGGTAGTTCACCTGCTAAACCAAGTAGCTTCTTATTGGTAACAAATGTATGACCTGTTAGCTCAGAAAGGACACAATGATGACAGTACAACCCACTGAAGTTCATTTAAATAACTATTTGATCATATTTTGAAAAAACTTGTAGGACTGAAGTTATCCTGCCTGACATGACCTTCAAGTTGCAGCCAGCAACATGTTGTTTTCTTAAGGCCACTTCCTGTTTGTACCTGGACCTCCTGCGTCCGTGCCTGCAGCGCCCCCTGCATTTGGCTGACAATGGCATCTCGCTCTCTGAAGAAGCGGCTCTGTCTCCCTTCCCTCTCCTGCTGCTGCTGCTGGATGTTCCTACCGGCATCACGAACCTGCTCGAGCTCCAGAGACTTCCCTCGCACCAGCATCTCCAGGCTCTGACACACACACACACACAGACACGTAAAGGTAACTAACAATGTGATGTGTGGGAATGACAGAGAGCAGCTCAGGAATCGGGGTGTGAGCACTCTTACAGCGATGGTCTCCTCGTTGTTGGCCAGGACACAGCGCTGCCTCTCCAGGTCTCTCTCCTTCTCTCGGATCAGCAGCTGAAGCCGACGTTTCTCCTCCTCTTTTTCCTCCACGCAGCGGAACTTCTCATCCAGCGCATGCTGCAGGTTGGAAAGGAAAAAGTGAGCCACTCTGGTGTGTATGTGTGTGTGTGTGTGAGTGTGTGTGTGTGTGTGTGTGTGTGTGTGTGTGTGTGTGTGTGTGTGTGTTTACCTCCAGAGCTCGGTCCCTCTCTCTGATTCGCTGGCGGAGTTTCTGAAGCAGAGAGTCTCTCTTCTCCTGAGGATCCTCCAACAGCTCACAATCCTGACAACAACCAGTCAGTACACATCAGTGTGTGGTTTTTGTTTGTGGTCAGCCTTTAATTGTTACGGGGTCTATTTTTCCTATTATTATCAAGTTGGTGAGTGGATAAACTACCTGCATCATGAACAGAAAAAGTGTCAGAGAGCAAAAAAGTCACATGTGATTGGAAACGGAACAAAATCACATTTTTTCTTGTCTATTGCTAAGGAAATGCAATAACAGCCAGATTAGAGGAAGTGAAACGGATTCTGAATCTGTGTTTTCATGGAGCCTGTAGTGGCCAGTAGAGGAACTGCAGCTTATTGATGTTTCTGTCAGGTATATGCGACGTGAGGAATCTGAATACGGAGCGTTTGCTTCAGCATCTCTGACCTCTATCAGCTGCTCTTTGGCCAGTAGTAATGTCCTCAGCTCCCTAATGGTTGCCTCACGGTCCTCGTCCTGCTGCCGCCTCTCCTGCTCGCCTTCTTTTAGCAGCTCCTCTCTTTCCTGTAGGGCTGACTGGGCCTTCACCAGAGCCAGTTGCAGGTCCTGAAGACCGCAAATACACACACACACACACACACACACACACACACACACACACACACACATGTCAACAGGAAGTGCAAAGAGCCTCCATGCTAAATTGATTAAATCAAGATATTCACACACACCAAAGTGTCTGACCTTGTTGTGTCTCTCTGTGTCCCTCCGTTGCTGCAGCGCCCCCTGAAGATCTTTCTCCAGCATCTGCAGGGCTCGGTTCAGGTCCTCCTGTGTCCTGGCTGCCTGCCGCTGAGCCCGCTGATCGGCCTGCAGCTCCAGCTGAGCCTGGAAGAGGGACGCCTGCAGTGCCAGGATCTCACCCTGACCTTTAACACTCTCTGTGCCAGATGCCTACAGGGGAAAGAGAAACAAACAAAGACAAAGCGACAGAAGAGACGGAACAGAAAACTTGACTGAGATTGCATGACAAAAGATTTGAGTCAGAAACGTCAGTGATGGTGGAGTAAATCTCTGTAAAACGATGGTGAGTCTCATGATAGGAAGACACAGAATGACTTGTAAAGGATGTGGAGGACGAACCTGCAGTTGCTGCAGCTGGCTGTGGTTGGCCAGCTCTTTGAGAGAACACAGCATTTTATTCTGCTCTTCAATCACCAGACGCAGCTCTGCAGCCTGTACACACACAGTTCAACAATCTATGCAGTCTTTGGGTTTTCACTTTGACACAGACTCTCTAAATTTGAGCTTTCTATAGCTGCCATGATTAGTTGAAAAATTGATCAGTGGTTAAAAAGAAAATCGGTTTTTGATCATTGATCATTCCAGTTGTTTTTGCAAGTCAAAATGTTAAACATTTGCAGTTTCTCTAAGGGAATTTGCTATTTTTTTCCATGTCTGACAGTAAATGAAGAATCCTTGTTTGACATTTATAGACAAAAAAAATAATAATTGTAAAAAAAAAAAATCCTAAATATAGTAATACTATTAGTGGCAGCTCTGATTGCT
Organism: Mola mola; assembly: GCA_001698575.1. Taxonomy (NCBI): domain Eukaryota; kingdom Metazoa; phylum Chordata; class Actinopteri; order Tetraodontiformes; family Molidae; genus Mola; species Mola mola. Next base: position 686,663 of record KV751401.1, read on the forward strand.
GTTTTTCCCCTACTTGCTGTCTCTTTGTCCGTCTGTCTGTACCTGTTCTTCCTTGGAGTCGAGGCTGTCGGTGATATTCTGGATGTTTCGCTCCTGTCGCTGGGCTTCCTCCTGGGCTGCTCGCAGCTCCAGCTCCAAGTCAGCAAGACGCTCCTGCAGCTTCTATACATACACGCAAACACACACATAGAGCTATGTCTTAAAGCAGTCGGGCTGCAGTGCTGGTCTGGTGGCGGGAGGGAGGGAAGGCATGGTTTCACCTGGTTCCTGGCCTCGCTCTGTCTGATCTTGGCCTGCAGCGAGCCGACCTGGCCTTGGGCCTTCTGCAGCTCACCGACACACTGACCTGCAGCGCTCTCATACTGACTGAGTTGACCCTGCTGCTCATGGATTAGTGTCTGAAACACAACAGAAATGACAGCATATGTTAAAGTGTGTTTGATTTTGTTTGTTTTTGTTTGTGCTGTTTTTCAGATTCTTTTATTGGACTGATCAGGCAGACAGATGAAAGTACGGTGAAACGCTGCTGCAACTGTTGTGTGAATGACACTGAGAAAATGGAATGTGGTTTTAGTTCAGAACTGGATGAAGCTGCTGTTGCCAAGGCAGCCTGATGTTGACTTCCTTGTTTTGGATTTCATGATCTGTGTAAGGATGTGATGTCACTCAGCTCTAATTTGTATGTGCAGATATTTCATCTGGGTCAGATTTTGAAAAAATATAGAAATATAGCTATGACAGACATAGTAAATCTCTAGTACTTTTACCTCAACTGTGTATTTAAATACTACAGATAATGACAAAGCCCTTTCCATTTTCACTCAGTGCTCCTGTTGTAGTTTTGAAGAAGCAGAAAATACAGAAAATCAAAGAGTGGGGAGACACTATTGTTTTTTAAAGGAAAAAAAAAATCATTCATAAACAAATTATTATTCATCGATTGAGACTGCAAAATGTGAAAGCGCCAATTTGTCTCACCAAATAGACATCAATAACCCAGCAGTGTATTTATATATTTAGTGAGTTATTAAAACACATTCATGCTTTTCACAGGTCATTTAACGCCACCTTTTGAAGGCTTAGACATACCAACCCAAAACAAAACACCAAGAACTAAACATGATGAAGAGACCCCCCCATTGTGTAGCCTTTCGTCTTGTGCATTGGGAAAAAAAAAAGTTGCACAAGAATAGCACTGAGGTGCCAGCAGGCTGCCATACGTTCTTACATACGTTCTTTGCTTGCATGAGGTTAAATATCTTTCCAAACCACAGGGGAGCAGTAGTCTGTACACATCAGTCAATAGGGGAAAACCAGAGGATGTGTCTGTAGAGACTTCATAATTCTTTTGTACTTCTTTGCTAAGTTGAACAGCCATTTAGAGTGATCTCTCACTGCCCAACCTGATGCCATTTGTATCAGCTGAATAAAAGACTGACGAGAAAAGACCCACCAAAAAGACTTAGGGGGACAGATACTCACAGACGATCCCAACAGCTGAGTGACAGTGTCCAAAATCATTTGGAGCACTTTCGTGATATAGAAAACACAGTGAGATTACACAGTTAAAAGGGTAAGAAAGTCAGCAAATTTTAGATACAAATAAATACATACATAATGACCCCAAAAGTGCCATCCATATGTCATCCCATTAGGTCACATATGGGTGTGTGAGAGATTTAGAGCTAATAGTTGTATTGAGACCGCGGCTATGATGTAGATTGATCAGGCTGAGGGAGCCTGGTGCAGAAAGAGTGCAAAAGAGGATGTTTCTTTCTCTGAACAAGATTGGAACCACGACAAAAATAGGTGCCAACTCGATTTTGATAATGAATCGTTTCAAGTCTTAAGCAAAAAAGTCATTGGCTTATGCATCTTCTAAAATTTGCTGCATTTCTTTGTGATTTCTGAGTGTATTTTTTTTTTGTCACTTTGGGCTCTGGCTGTGGTGAGCATTTTCAAAAAAACTGAACAATTATTGGTGAAAATAATGTACATATTTATCATGAAAATAATCACTATTGGCGGCCCTGATCTCGATTGACCATACATTTTGTCTTGACAGGCTGAATCTAATTGACTGAATCTAACTGACTGTAACTACTGACCTCTGGTCAGTAGTTACAGTGAAGTCGTCACTGAATGGAGACGTTTGTTCACTGGAATCCAGATTAAAATCGTCTTTGTCCGCGTGTGAATGAGTGTAAACACCAGAGAGGTCAGCTGTGCAGCTCCAATATACCAACATGTACCAGAGCTCCTACACACTGAACCACATTCCCACTCTTCATTAACATCACAGAGGACATTATGAAGCTGGATCAGAAAGGCTGCTGAGCTTGCACTGTTCCCATGGCAACAGAAGTGGTGCTAGGATACTGACGAGGAGGAGTATTTACGCTCCCCAAGGAGGTTAACAAAGGAAGTGCTTTCAGCTTCAACAGTGAAGATGAGTAAGAGAAAAAAACCTGACCATGTTGAGGCACCAAAGGGGGAATCAACCATTGGTGACCAGTCATTAAAACTGATTCCATGTTCTGCACACGTCCACAAGATGTTGTTTTACACTGATAATTAATCTGAATCAATTGAATCATTTTGGTTGTTAGTGATGGTTCAGAAAAAGTAAGAGGAAAGTCCTGTTTCCTGTAAAGGGACACTGGAAAAGTGACATTTTTATAGTTTACATGCCCCAAAGTTTAGCTCTGAATATGATTTGACGAATACAGAGTGAAGGAAGATGTAAAAAAAAAACAAAAAAAAAAACGCTTCTTGAGATGTTTTAAATCAGTCACAAATTGCAAAAATAAAGAAAATTCAAATGTTGGAAAATAAATTTACAGTTATACACAGATTTTTAGGATTTAATTTTTCCTTCCGGTGACTTCCTCTTCCATTAAGTTGGGCGATTTACATGAGGTAGACTACAAAAAGAAACTGCAGAGGAATCATGACTCTTGGCCTCCTTGACTAGGAAACAATCAATGGAAAACAATGAAGAGAATTTTGTTGCCTAAATTAATCAGCTACAGTAAGGTCAGAGGTAAGCAGTAGGATTTGCTGATCTACCTGCTGACAGTAAAATGGCTCCCACTGAATGTAATCATCCAGCCACTGCTCCTCCATCTCAGCTAGCTCTGCCTGCAGCTCCTGCTGGGGACACAGGGTCACCATCTCTGGCACAGACTGGTGGGGGTACAGCTCATAGTCTGCTGCCCCTCCGCAGGGCGACATCAGCAGGATGGGCAGTGGCGACAGGCCTTGCTCCAGTTTGGCTTTGACCAGAACTGGGAGCTTGCTGCCCTTCGGAGGTTTCACTGGCCGGTACTCCCTCAGAAGGCTCAGGAGCACCTCGAGCCCAGAGAGGGAGCTCTCACTTCGGTGTTTGTTTCTTCTCACTGATGCCTCCTCTTGATCTTTTTCCGGTTCTTCTTTGTGGGTCGCAGGAGGGCAACCCAAGTCCACGGTCGTATCGAGAGATTCTACAGAGGATGCCAGGCTGGGACTGGTCCGCTCACATGTGATCTTATCAGTGTTCAACCCGGCTGAACTGGACTCAAAGGTGGCAGCTGTACTATCAGACACTTCACAGGCTTGGACAGGGTCCTCAGCCCCCGGGGTGGCTGGAGAGTAACAGGTCGATGGGCCGCAGGATGTGCTTCTGCGACTGACTCTGCGAGGGACCTTACACACTGCCTCATAGTCCGAATCAGCAACACGGAGAGCCGCACACCCCCTGCACCGCCTCAGCTTGTGAGCAGACAGAGGGTCTGGGCATGGAAGGAGGTGTTGGTGGTGGGTGTGATGCTCCAGGGCAGGGTCTTCCTTATCAGCCCAGGATTCATACACAGAGTATGTCAGATCATCCTGTATCATGTCTGAATACCTTACATCCTGCAGTGTTGATAGATCTACCACAGGGGAGTCCTCAGACCCCGCCTCAGTTCCAGCGACCCTCATAACAGGCCTAGCCGAAGCCGCGTCTTCATCCGCTGTATTGTTCTTCCGGTACAGGCCTCCGATGCACTGCCTCAAACGGTCTTTCTCCAGCAGCAGCTTGTGGAGGCGCTCCAGAGACAGCGCCTCCACGCGGGCAATGACCGTGTCAAAGCGATACATGCGATCCAGCATGAAGGTGCACTTAGAGCAGGCGAACTCCCTGCGGCCGTCCCGGGTCAGCTCGTAGCCCAGAACATGGGACAGAAGCACCTGCAGGTTGACCTTGGCTGCTGGATGGAAAATCCATCTGCGCTGGTTGCCACAGAGCTCGCGGGCGCAGATCCTGCACGCCTCCTTCATCTTTACTGGGCCGAGCATCCCAACAGCAAGATGCGAAAACTAACGAGCGACACGACAACAGCCACTTTACGTCAACTTCATTTTGTAAAAGGTGAGAGTCTCTTCGAATTGTGTAATCGCAACATTTCCAAGAAAGTGCAGAATTTATACCTGAACTTCAGGTGTGCTACAGCTGTTTTTTCCAAACGTGTCACAAGAATCTTTTGAAAAAGTCTTTTTGTCCCTATCAGGTCTCTCTCCTTCACACTCATCAGCCAAGGAAGAGCATCTTAATGATTAAAACTCCCAGCCAATGGAAACAGAAATCTTCTATAGGGACACATCTTTGAGAAGTTCAATCAAACTGGTTTCTGGGCAGCTCTTTTAGATCAGATTCTGGCACTCGAGTCGCGTTTCCTGGTGATGATGAGATGAAACCAGGTCACTTGAGGATGAAGTTGGAACCATCTCAGCATTCCACCAACCCCGTCAGCTCACGCTGACAGGAAATCGTGACGTTATCAGTGAGGATGATGCACCAGAGCGGATGTCAATTTTTCACTTCCTCCGCGCTGAACCTCGGACTAGGATCGATCCGGGTTGTCTTCCCGTCGGTTAATCCTCGATGATTCCGCTGTTGGACACGATCCTCGGCTGATGTCACCGCGTTTTCAAACCAATGACATCTCTCCGCAAGACAGGATTTCGCGCCGCAGCAGCTGCTTTCATTAAGATCCGCAGGTTCGGTTCGGTTCGGTTCGGCTCGGTTATTTCGGTTGTTTCGGACATACCGGAGAGGGTCCGGAGTGCCGGTCAGCTTCCCCCACCGGTGGAGGATGGAGGGAGAGGCTGTCAACGCGTGAGGCGCTTCCAGAACCAGACAACCGGGCAACGTTGACAAAATGCAAAGATCGGCGATTCATGAGAGGATATCTCACTCCACCGCTTTAACTAGTCCCGTCTGCTTACTTGCAATTAATTACTATTTAAGAAAGATATGCATTTTGTTTGTTTCTTATTTTTAAGTTGGAATTATTTCTTACTCACACAACTTTTTTGATTGTTAGTATTTTAATCTGCTGGTGGTTGAAACTGTTTTCAGTACGTTTTCGGTCGCTTGCATCAGCGTACGAGTGAGGCCTCCTACAGCTATCTGGACTGAACCATTGTACTGGAAATAGGGGGGTCTGAGCCCTGCCCTTTAGTAATGTACACAGTGTTAATAAACTCTCAGGGGAAGAGAGTTTAATTTCCCTTTATCTTTAATTAACGGTTTTTAAATAGAGATGAACAAATGTTAAACCACATCATTTTAATTGCATTTTATGTTCCTTTCTGATTTTAAAGGGGTAATTTATAAAATGTTGATTCTCAACTCTTCAGTTGTGAAGCTGCAGTATTTGAGAAACCAGGAAATAGCACTTATAATACTATTATAGCACTAGTATTGTATATACCATTAGGAATTAAGTCTGAAAGCTTGGTTGAAGAACAATTGTGTTGAGAAGCTTAGGTCAATATAGTAAGAATTGGTGTGGATTCTGACACAGCATCCAAAGCTATATCATCCTCAAGTTATTATTATTATCATTATTAGCAGTAGTATTCTACTGCCTCTTGTACATTTTTTCATTTATTGAAACCATTAAATTGTCAAAACGTTCAGCCCTTGAAAGATATTACAGGCATGTGTCTTCCTCATTTTTATCTTCTATACTTTTATACTTTTAAACTTCAGCTTTTTCCATTAGTGTGGAACTGTTTGCTGTATTCAAAAAAATATGAATTTATTCTATTTCTTTAAAGTCTTTTATGTAACATGAAACATAAAAGACATCCAATAAGGAAGAACCAATGTCAACCTGCGTTGAAGCTCACGTCTTCTCTGGCTTTTCATATTTCTGTGTTTCAACAAACGCTTTCAGCAGTCAGCATCCTCACACATTTTTCTCCAGAAAATGCAATTTTTCTAGTTTACTTCTGTGATCTTGAGATAGCAGCATAAAAAACGAACTGGCCAATGGCTCCTCTCGACTTCCCCAGTTTTCATGATAAAAAAAATAGCTTGGCCTGTTGCTGCTGTTTTTTCACTACTAAAGTAAACAAACAACAGGAGTGCTCTCTCTGAAAACCCCACATCATAATAAAATCCCTTTCAGGACCTTCAGACTCGCAGACAGTAGAGTCTTCATCCGTCTTTCGCCATCACTTAATGTGTTGTTGATACAACTGTTCTGATTTGTTTTCCTGGACCACTGCAGGACACCATATCTCTCCTCTGGCACTGACTGTGTCCACATTTGTCACCCTGCGAGCCTCTGGAGACACGACACAAAAACACTGATCGGCTGGAAAAAGGCGTAATCAAATATGAATTAATCCTAATCAGAGATGAATGCCAAACACTGCTGACAGAAGCCACTGCTGTTTATTTCTCTCCAAGTCGCTGAAGTTGAAACAGCGGTGAGTTAAGTTGGACACAGACATAGGAGATGTCTCCACTGATTTCCTGTTGTGAAATGTTTAAGTTATGCCAGGCAGGCTCACACTACAGGAGTTATAAAATCCTGACTGACCGTAAAATCATATTGCATCTTACACATAAGGAGAATGTCCACACACACATCGCACGCTGCAGGAGAGTCATTGCTCAGAAAACAAATGTAAATAAAGTGCAACAAGTTTCCAGAGAGATTGGACAACTGTGCAGTGACATAATAAGAAGCCAAAAAGGAAAACGAGTATGGATGGGAAGACACGGACAACACGGGTTGTCTGTACTCCAGCTATGATCCGCCTACATTACGTCCAACCCTAATTTTCATCAAACATGGTTAATAAATCAGGAAGTGTAAGACTGGATCGGTTCAACCCTCACACTGTATTATACAGTATTGGTGGGCCGATCAATCTCAGATTGGGATTATTAGGAGGGGAACACCCATAGTCTTTGATAACATTAATTAACCATTTAATCTACTGATTATAATTCCGATCTGCTACTAGAAAATCTACTAATTAAAAACATACTGAACAGTAAAACCAACACTTGAGCACATTTAAGTGACAAGTAAATTCTAAAATGACAGAAACCATTTTTCTGAAACATTTATTTGACGTGTAATTTGATCTTTTAGTTAGAGGTCTACGATCTATTGGCTACTGCAGCCAGCCACCAGGGAGACATTCAGATGTTTTGGCTTCACTTTTGGGAAGTTTTCATGTTGGCCATCTTTATACATAATTGACTGTGTGCGTATGGGGCTGACATAAGAGCAAGACAAGACTTCGGATGGCCTGAATTACACAACCAGGCAGCTGAGCTATGAGGGCCCCAGAACCAGGGGGTCAACCTCCACATTGTAACAAGGCAACGCACAAACAACTTCAAACACAACAATTGATAAGTGTTCCTTCCTGCATCTGATCCTGGACCCGGCACTCACCATCATCCAGTGGAAGAAACCTGCAGTTGGGTTCTGACAGCACTGAACCTCAAACTGAAGGCATCAGTTGACTCCTTGGCTTTTAGACCAGGCTGAGTGTTTATACAGTATATGCTTTTCAGTATTTAGTGCCTTGTTTTATTTATTTTGTCAACTTCTGTCATTTTTAAATGTGCTTATAAATAAAGTGACTTGAGATGAGTTCAACATTTGGAGCTACAAAGGCAGCAATGACCCTCCGCACCATTCTCCCGAAAATAATTATTTATTCATGTCACCACCAAAATATCTGCACTTGTATTTATGAAAAACAAACAAACAAACAGCAGGCGTCACTGTACATGAAATATTAACCTTCCTCGTCACCCCTGACATGTTTTCATGACGCTCGTCCACTGACCCACTTGCGAATATAAAACCAGCTGAAGCCAGTCAGTCTGACTGGGGTTAGGGCCAAAACACAAAGATAGAAGAGAGAGGAGAACTGACCAATTTATCCTGTGGCCAGCTCACCTGACTGGGCCACGTTTGGAGATTTAAGAGGCTAAATGCAGCAAGACAATTAAAGGGACAGTTCACCTTTAAACCAAAACTCCATATTAGTCCTCTTCCTTGTAAATCTGTTTATTATTGACATAATATTGAAGATATCTGCTGTAGAGATGTCTACTTTCTCTCCAATATAATGGAACTGGTTGAAACTTCACCTGTAGTGAGTTCCAGAAAATATAATTGAAGAATTCCACAGCAATGTCTTTTTCTCTTATTAATTGCCTTTCCTATCTGCAACCGTTTTTTGACCCATGTACATCTTTGTTAGACATTTATGATAGCAAATTTCTTTTACTACAATAATTTTGTCATTGGATTAATCTTCTTCCTTTTATGAAATTGAGAATTAGTTACTTAGTTACCTCTCCTTCTTTTATATTTTTTATTTATGTATTTTTGAGTCCATGTATTAATTTGAGGCTTGAGGGTGGGGTCGAGTGAGAAAGCTCTCTGTTATGTCAAGGGGCTATCCTGTCAATAAATTCAATTAAGAAATCCTGATTTTTTTTGGTTTACATTTTTGGACTACGAGGCTGGATAACCTTACCTGAGTCTCTTGTTCTTTCTTCCTGAGAAAAGAGGACAGGTCACAAACTTCGACCTCAAGCTCCTCAACCCGGAGAGCCAGTGAGTGTTTCTGCTGTGTCAGCTCCTCTATCACTCTATAAAGCGAGAGAGAGACCAGGTTAAAGCTGAAGAGAAGTTGAAAGATCTGACTGTCACTGCTGGGGCCAGTTACTGTCTGTGGGTCAGAACACAGGAGACATTTGTCTGTATGGAGACAATCTCTGATCATAGTTAATCCATAACCTCTGTAGCCTACAAAGTAAGAACAGCAACAATAATAATAATAATAACACTATAAATCTTATTTTCTATTGAAAAAACATTAAAATTTGATAGAACTCCGTGATGAAATCTTGTTTTGTAATTGCCTTTGGAGCTCTAGATTGTGACATTTTACATGTATGTGTTCACTTAGA
>KV751401.1:695934-722482 GCA_001698575.1 Mola mola
CAAATTGGAATTTTTTGAATTTTGTGAAAGTTTTCTGACCTTGACCTTTAACCAAGAAGGCCCAACATTTCCTCACCTATATTCAAAAAATTTGACAAAAATTTGACAAAAATTGTACATGCCAGATTGCTAACAGGGAGACAGATGTAAGTAAAACTTCCTTGCTGGAGGTAAAAATCAAGATTAACTACTGCAGGAATTTTTGAAAAGAGAGGTTAGTTATTTAACGCTGTAATAAGCATTTACTACAAGTTAATTAATGTGCCGTGTAATAATTCACTAACAGTCTTCATATTGACTAAGATACTAATTCATACATCATTCAATAGTTTAAAACCACACTATTAAGTGTCATTTAAGGGATACATGTTTTCAACTTTCCAATAAAAGTCACAAAGAGCATCATTAATTGACCGTTTGTAAATGCTTATTACTGCATTACTGCAACTAATATTAATGTACCTTTATTGTATAAGTGAAAGTAAAGTAAAAGTCACCTGTCTTTGTCGCCTGACGTAGGCTGAGTGAGCGACCCTCCGGGACCTTTGCTGTCCTCCGCCTTCTCCACCAACTCTCTCTCCAGAGCAAGGCAGCAATGAGCCCCTGAATCCGCCAGCGAGGCCATGTGCTGGGCCTCGGCTCGCGCCACCTCGGCCTTCTGAAGGCACCACAGAGAAAACAATCAACACTAAACCAAGTGGCTGATTGGGGAAGTATGCGTTGTGCATGTGTTGTCCACACCTCCTGCAGCAACTGAACCTTGGTTTCCAGGACTTCCTGCATGTGGCTGATCTCCTGCTGCCGCTCCTCCAGGCGGCGCTGCAACTCTGCTTCGGTCTGACTGGACAGGCTCTCAGCTGTTGACCTAACAAACAAGAAATACATCTTTAGGGAACATAAATGTTTTGAAATCTTTCATTTGAACTGAGAAACAATCAATAAATAATTAATGATAAATGATAGCAATAAAATGGTGGCAGGCAGATTCAGACAACACTGATGGCTGCACACTTAGTGCACACTTTGGTGACAGGAGTCACCTCTAATCTTGTTTCTGCAATCGATTTTTTATTTCAAGTGTTATTTGGGTGACTTAAGCAGAGGAGTTCTACAGCATAATAAAAAATGAAACCAAGCTCTTTGTGTCAAATTTTTCAACCATGTATAATTAAAATCAGTTTGCAGGATTTTATGATATCCTACTTACAAACAAATGAGTGGAGCAGAGAACTGAAGCAGAGCTTCTGTCTGTCACTGCTGCAACACTCATCAGCTCCACCAGCCAGAAGGTCACGCTCCGCCTCTCCTCCTCATCTATCACTCAAGCTCTGTTAATAGCTCCACGATAAACTGAGGCCATGAGTTTATTTATGGAGAAAACAGCTCAGCACTGACTGCACTAAGACATTTACGCTCCTGAAAGCTGGAATATAATCAATATATACCGCTTGTAGTTTTTTTTAAAGGGCTAAATCGACTGAACTCATTACTGCTCATGCTGCATGATGACAACTTGCAGCTGAACTAATGGTGTTTTGACTGCATCCACATACAAGTAAAGAATTATCAAAAAAGTGCTGATGAACAAGGTTTTAACATGTTCTCTGCGCCATTTTTTTTAAATGTACATGACTGCAGCATGGGGTATGCTGAACGATCATCAAAACAAACTGGTTCTCCCAAATTCCCTCAAACTCACATGCATAATTATGTTTGTATGTCAGAATTTATAAAGAACAAGAACTGGATGCAGTAGCAAAATGGGAGCAAGGTCATGTGTGAACCTTGAACATTTTCTGTTGTAAAAATCTACAGATCAATATGTCACCAAGAAAAAAGAAAAAGACCTAAATATGAATTCTGCAGTAGTGATTTCCTGTTCTGAAACAGTGTATCTTCCTGAACCTAACTGGACTGAATGGAGCAACTTGAAAGATATGGCCACAATTCGAAAGTAGCTTCAAAAACATGGGAGGCAACGTTTCACCCTAGTAACCACCAGCTGTTTGTACTGTTAGCTCAGTTAGCTTTGCAGCTAGCTGCCCTACAGCTGACTGAAGTCTCCCTGTGGAATCACTACTTCCAACAAGGTGGGCGTCTTCCCAACAGACACCAGACTGGGAGCAGTCACAGCCTTTTTGTGGTGGTGGAGGCCAGTTTGACAACAGGAGATACAGTACAGAGGGGATTTAAAGCAGCTCATGAGAAAGATGGCTTCAGAACGAGGACACAGCAGGCAGGAAGAAGGGAGGAGTAAGGCAGCCGAACACCTAGAGAAAGTCAGTCATCGGCAGAGGGTGAAAACTGCATGGAGAGCCAAAATATTTTCACGTCTTACTATGTGAACTAGAGGTGATTGTGGAAAGACAAACACAGATGATTTTTGTGAATTTTATTTTTCTTATTCGAATGATTTTACGGTGAGTAAATGAGGCAATTAAGTTCATTTTTGATGGGTTGAAAACCTCAGAGGTTGTACAGTTGGATTTTTCTGTTTAGTAAGGAAAATAGTTGTATAATATTTCCTTTCTTGACATTCTGTCACTTTGTTTTGTTACTTATTAGACTAAACACAAAGACTGCTTGTGAAATTAAATAAACTTGCCACTTATATCCATCCATCTACCGGCTGAAACTATCGGGACTTCAGTAGATATCTCTACAACACAATACATAGACATGCCCTATATAATGTAAACACTGCTGCTTCTTCACATTCTGTTCATAATGTTTACTCATTTTTTAATATTTAATTTATGCACATATAACAGAGCACAAACTTCTGTTTTAAAGGACCAATTCACCACATTTTGAAAATAAATAAATAAATAAATCTCTATACAGGATTACTCCATGGGCTAAAATTTGCTTTTAATCACATTGGTGTGGGTGATAATCAGAATCATTTCATTGAAAATTTTTCACACAATAAATTGACCATTACTCCGAAATTGTAATCCGATGGAGCTTCCATGAGTTTACTAGAAAGACACCGGATGTTGCAGAAGCTCCTGTACATGATGGCTGGATGAAAAAAGTCTGTACAATATAAAAGTCAAGAAACTTCTGACATGATAAAAACATTCCAAAAAACATGAAACCTCATTTCTCCGTACACGGAGGAGGACTATATATATTCCTTGCTTCCTCCCCACAACGCTGTCCCTCCTAACCCCTGACTTTTTAAATTAATCCCCTGATTCTGTGACATTTGGAGCAGGTTTAAGGCTGGAGGGAGGCAGTAAATGTTTTACTGTATTTCGTTGACAATAAAAAAAAATAAAAAGGTCTAATCTAAACATCTCACAGCCTTAGCAATATACTCCCGTTAGTGAGTCCACACTCCACAGCGACTGAAAGAATCTGACAGACAGCTGCCTAAGACAGGTGCTGAAGCTCAAATAGCTCCCAACTCAGCACCACAACACACCCAGCCTTTACTCTCTCTGCTCCCAGCCTCCCTCTTCAAAACAAACCCAGTGCTCCCCCCCTCCTCTCCTCCTCACCCTCACTGTCTTCTGTCCCTGAACACGGAGCCACTTCATCCTGATCCAAAGCGTTTCACTCCATACATGGAATTCCCTGCAGCTTATCTGTGTTGTGATAGTGAAGTGAACCCATGGGCCGGCAGGCTCGGGTGTGATGAGAATCAATGGCGGACTCATGGGAACTGATCAAACTAAATGTGAGAAGTTTTTCTAGGCCTCTGTCTGCTTTTCCAGAGAGGCATTTCCACTGAGCTGAGCAGGCCAATATTTAAAGCCACTATAGAGATGCAATTTACTGCAGATGAGTGATTTGGTTGTGGACGCAAAGAATCAAGGACTCACAGAGCTTTGTCCAGAAGCTGCTGTTTTTCCTCCAGTTCGTTCTTCAGACTCTCCACTTCTACCTTCAACTCGATGTTCTGGAAAAGATTCATTCAAGAAAACAATAAGGTGCTGCAAATAAAATGTGTTTATTTGTCAGTGGGATATTCAGACAGAGAAACAGAATTTAAAGCAGTGTTTTTCAAATAAAAAATCTTAGGACAAAATCCTCTCAAACTGGGGGTCTATTGTACAGCCAATGTTAGTGCTCTACGATATGAAAGCATTTGAATAACTAGTTTAAAGAGAAAATAAATAATGTTTTGAATTTGTTGCTGACAGTTTAATTTTCATGGCACAATTCACCAAAAAATATAAGTATATTAACTTGTCCTTTATAGTTCTATTTGTCTATCTAGGTTGTTTTGGTGTGAGATGCAAAAATTGGAGATCATGACCAGTTACTCAAAGAACTACATCACTGTAGATGCATGTTTTATTCTGCACAGTGCATCAGAAAGTAGTTATTCCATGAAACTGCTCACATCAAACACTGTGGATTAACTTGAATAATTAGGTCATGATTTCTTAAGACACATTGCTCTTGAGTTTCTCAAATGTATTTTTTGGCTCTTTCTGCTCAGCGACACAAAATGGGCTCCCCCAAGCTACACGTGCACCAGCATTAGCGGCACTCTGTGGGACTATAAATAGCTGGGGGGGATATGAGCACCTGCTGTATCTGTGTCTACTACACCCCCCAGTGTGATATCCATGCACCTTGAACCCAGCAACACATCCACTTTTAACTTGTGGCCCTGAACACAGCAACAAACTGGCTGGTGTTGGCGCTGAGCGCGCTCACGTGCAGAAATTCTCTTGCAGTGATATATTCTTCTGCAGCTCGATTTGGAATTACTGGGCTCCCTTTACTGACACACTGACACACTGCACAAGTGGAGCTGCTGCATGCAACACGGACGCACACACACAAGATTAACCAGCTGAGCATGTGCAGTATGCATCACTGTATGCAGCAGCAGCAGCAGCAGGCCCAAGGGCTCTCAGGCTAGCAGTGCTCAAAAGGAAGAAGGGCAGGCTGCAGACAAGGCAGCATGTTTGTGCCCTTCATCTGTCCTGGCAGGCAAAACATGTTTTGTTTTTTGTTTTTTTCAATTTTCACAGAGGAAAAAACATTTTTTCGTATGAGTTTCTGCTCTTTTTTTTACAAGGTTAATCAAAGAAATGTCATGTTTTCTTCTGCAAGAAAGCACTTTTGAATGCTGCATAATGAAGGATGGCATACAAGAACAGGTGCTTCAGAGGTGGCTTGTGGTTAAGTATAGCTGAAATATTTAAAAACTGTATTCTATGACTGTTGACTGCAGATGGAGCTCATGTTAAACTATTTTGTACAGAACTGCTGAGTGATCAATTGATTGTTTGGTTTGGAAGCACCTGAGATTTAGAACAATAGAAGAAGACAGTAGCATGAAAAGTAAAAATTCCGAACTTTTAAAGTTGCACTTAGGTAAATGCATTTACTGTTGTTACATTCTACCAATTTAATGCGCAATTTATCCATTCTTAGCGTTTTTATACTGAATGCTCACTTGACCATGGCCAACTCCTCACAATTAAACCCTCTGATATGTGTGGAGGAAAAAAGGCTGATGGGCCTTCAGCAGCTACTCAGTTGACTCTGAAAATACTGAGACAAACTGAGGCTTGCAGCCTCTCTGAGTCCTCCACACAGGCACCAGTAGCAAAGCAACTTAAGACCTGCTGCCAGCACTGCATGCATTCACCAGTTCAGTCACTCACTCTTTTGTGCACATCATCGCTGCTCTCCTCAAACTTCTGCTGGATCTTCTCCTCCAGGAAGTAGATCCTAAGCTTCAGGCTGAAGTTCTCCTTCTTCAGGTCGTTCAGGTGCTGTGAGATGGTACGGCAACCAGGGAAACCAGAGTTAGACATGGTGACAGGTGGAGGAGGCTTTTCAGCCCCCCATTTACTGCAGCATATTATGTGAAAAAGGACTGAAGCTGCCCAAGGGAAGAATTCAACAATGATGACACGGAGTCCAGATTTGCTCTCTCCTGCTTTCACACATCAACAGGCAGGAACAAGAACACAGTGAAAACATGACAAAACAAGACATGAGCTCCTCTCTGTTGCAGGAGGGGTCGCACACAGGAGGGCAGCAGGGGATTATAGGAGGAGAGAGAGGCACGATGAGTGAGGAGATGTTTCCTTTTTTACCACCAGGAAGTCATGCCAAGAATCTCAGTATGTGTGTGTGTGTGTGTGTGTGTGTGTGTGTGTGTGTGTGTGTGTGTGTGTGTGTGCGTGTGTGTGTGTGTGTGTGTTTGAGAGCCTACATTCTGACTCGTAAATGTGCAGTGCATGTTTTGCTTCACTTTCCCCTCTGACTGATGAGGACAAACACAGAACCGATCTTCATACTTCAAAAAAAAAAGTAATTAAAATTGTTAACAAAACCACAAGGACTTTACAATGTTTACCTCAGAGCTATTTAAATTATGTACAAAGAGTCAAAGAGTTACCAAGCAGTATCCAACGGTTGTTTCAAATGAGGGACAGTAAACAAAATCAGAATATACATACAACCCTCACAGGAAATGAATGGTTGGGTTCTTCATCCGTTC
Organism: Mola mola; assembly: GCA_001698575.1. Classification (NCBI taxonomy): domain Eukaryota; kingdom Metazoa; phylum Chordata; class Actinopteri; order Tetraodontiformes; family Molidae; genus Mola; species Mola mola. The sequence goes on from KV751401.1 coordinate 702,413, forward strand.
ACGATGGTTTCTTTTTACTATGACATAATATTTCCCTAAACGTAAGCAAGTTAAGTCATTTTAGTTGCTTAAATTTCACCCGATGTAAGAATCAAAGCCAGTGGAAAACCGGAGAGTTGTGGTGACTGATAAAGCATATGATCTGATAGCATAATAAAATGGAGGCCTTGAGAGGACAACTGAGGATCAGATTCTTGGAGATAATTTTCACTGCAGCTGCCAGAAGCTCTATGAACAGAAAATCTGGAAAAAACAAGGATACTGCAGGGGGTGGAACAATACAAACCATCCTACATCAGACAGAAGTCTAGGATGGGAAAGGGAATGCTTATGTTTCACGACTACTGCACATTCAGGATGAATACAACTGTTGTTCCACAGTGTTTAAATGAATGTATTCATTATATGGATGGTCATGCATATTGAGACACATTCTGTTTTATTCTCATAAACAATATGTTAAAAAAAACCATCTAAAAAGAAAATCTTTCACCTACAATCTTCGCGTGACCAAAAATAAACTTTAAATTGATTGAAAAGACACAACAAAAAGAGAACAATGAAGATTTTCAGAAAAATCCAAACTTGGACAGTAGCTGGAAACCTCCATCACCTTCCTGATGAGAGTTTTCCACTTGGGCTTGGCCAAAATAAAATCACTTCCAGGCAACAGATCAGCTGTTCGTCAAACGCGTAATGAGACAGTAGGCCCGTGTTTGACCGCGTGGAGGCGCTAACGCTCCACCTGTGCTGGGAGGACACCATCGTTTCTACAGCAGTGATTCAGAGGCTATTTAAAGGAGCCGGCTGTCGCTGAGGAATGCTGCTGATGGCAGGGACGACCAGTCTGCTTAAAGCACAAAAGTAAAACATTTGGTGCTTCCAGCTTCTTCAGTGTCAGGATTTGATGCTTTGTCCTTTCTGACAGTAAATGATGAGTCTTTAGGCTTTGGACAAAAGAAGTAACTTAGGAACTCTTTAGAGTCAAAAGCTAATGAGAATCAGTGTTTTTGACATTTTAAATGATTAATCATGAAAATAATAAGCAGCTCTATTTTTCATACACACACACACAACATAATTTTAAGCATTTTGACATAACTTTCGCTTGGTTCAATGTAAGAGGCCCTTCTCTATCATGACTTAGTGAAATAATGCAAAAGTATACTTGAACTATTTGAATATATGTTATATATAATAACCCTCCAGTAACATACTGTTAATTAAGGTATTTTATATTCAAGTATTAAACGATAAAATAATGTATTTTAAATTCTGCTGTAATAAATTAAATTCATTTACATGACTCAACATGGTAGGAAAAAATGTTATATTTGATCAAAATGGTACATTTCACTGTTTTATTGCATAAGCACGTAGTTCAAACTTCCTGGCAGCATTGAAACCTCCAGTGTTGAAGCTAATGTGTGTTTTTCTTGTCTATTATATTTAACACTAACTGACACAAACTTAAAGCCTCCGTAAAGCCTTCTTTTGTGTAACACTCATAGTCCACAAAGCAATGAGTGCATATTTAAGTATGATCTGCTCACATCTGCTCCTTGCTGGCTACACATCCATCAACAAAGCATATCTGTCATTTTCTGTATATTCACTTTTGTGTATTCCACTTATCCCCGGCAATTTTTTTTTAGCATTTTAAAACACATGATAAATATATTAAAAAAAAAAAAAAAAGGCTAAGATGATGAGGGGGAACATTAGCACCTCCTCTGAAAAATACATGTAAATAATACAAAAATTACTGTTTGTGTGATGTAACTAATTAAATATGTGGATTTAGTATAAATGACCTATTTCATGTTTACATGTTTATTACATGCATTTGTCATAGCAACTAGAAACTTGATTTTTTTATTTAATTTTTTATTATATAAAATAAACAGAAAATGCTTTTATTTAACTGCTCCTTTTTTCTGCCTGAACAACAGTCCAAAACCACCCAGAGCCCCACTGACGTCTGAATTTAGTTCCTTGTAGCTGCATTTTCAATACTTCACCTATACCCTGCCCACTGTCTTTGAGAAAAGGTTATCAGTTCGGCAATCACATGTGGCCGTACTGTTCAACTGTCCACAGACTTTTGGCCAAATCTTCTCACAGAGCCTTCAGGGACCCCATGAGGGAGCAGCGTTCGCTGGCAACTGAACGGATCAGTCAAAGCTTTTTGTCAATATCCAATAATCAAGCAAAGACGGTGAACCAAAAACAAATTACTGATGACAGGATTTTATAAAAAGTTTGAAAACAGAAAGCCACAAAAAAGATCTGCGAGAAAATCAAACCAGATGAGATTCCTCAGCTGTCATCAGCTTTGGGACACATGTAGTAAGAGGCGATCAGTGATTGAATCACACACACACACACACACACACACAAACATTGATCACCTCTGCAGAAAATTGAAAATGTAAAGTCGCCAAGAGTTGGCAACTGACCACTGCAGCTCATCCAGAGGTCGCAGAGAAATGACTGAATTTATTACAACACAATGAGGCCGCCAAGTGAAATCATCCCGATTCTGCATCGTCCAAAACTCAAGGGGGCAAAAAGGAGAATTTCAACATTTTTCCACACTTGTGAGGTTCAAACTTCTACCCCCTGTTGGACTCAGAGAGGAGTAAGAGAGGAGTCAAACCTGAAATATCTGGATACACAGTCTCATCGCAGCTCACTGACAGCTGTTTTGTTGCCATGGCAGCACGCTTTATTACAAAACTCAACTATCCGCTAATGCTTTGTGATGAGAAAAAGTTTAAAAACACCAAATTTGGAATTCGCATGTGTGTGTGCTCTGGATTGGAAGGGGAACTGGGATTTTTCCCCTCTTGCCGGTAACAGGAGCTCCCTGATGCCAGCTAGCTCGACACTTTCCAGCGCTGCTCTCTGGCAGTGCCAAACCTCTAATTCAATTCTGCAGGGGGAATGTCTGATTGTGTTTATTGTGCTACAATGGTCCATGATGGACAAGGAGGTTGAAAATTATCATTTGTAAATCTAAATTGTCCAGAGAGCTACTAAAAATATCCACAGGAGCTAATTAAAATAATAGAGAGGAGACAAGATAAAAGTTGCACTCTGCAGAGTTTATTAATCAACCTCACAGAGCTCTGGGACTTCATGAGATGAAAAGACAATCTCATGTCTGCATATTAAAATGACCTGTAGTTCTGTTAATCAGCTAGATCATTTTGGTGTGAATTTTCTCGCACCCGTGAGCAGATGCACATTTCAATCAGCACAGTGATAACAGCAAGATTAAGCATGAAAGGAACAGCATTAAGTTTTGAAAGTAGATATTGTCATCGGTGTTGACTTTCTACAGATTCTTAAACAGTCAATAAACTGACTGAACTTTTTTGCTTTAACTTATTGTGAAGTAAGCAATTATTGCAGTGTGTGTAGCAGCCATGGCTCACACATACAACTGCATGTATGTGTGTCCAGTATCTTGCCCAAGTGTCCTTGGGGAACATACTGAGCCCAAAAGCATAGCCTTAGGGTGCGAATGCATATGTGAAAATTAGTGTGGATAAGTGGAATTGAATAAATGCCTAAAAAGCATAATAAAAGTAAGTCTATAGTGTAATCGCTGAAGAAAACTGAACCATCAGTTCAGATTAGTTCACAGTAAACTCTGCTTATCTGTGTGCTGGATTTTTCACAGAAATACTTTGACTCAATTTACAGCACAGAGGAAGCGCTTTGGCCATTGCAGAACCAAAACAAGAAGAGACATAGTTCTCCCCAGTCACTAGCCACTGATAACAATCTGACAGATGGAATAACTGTGAAAATGCTACCCTGCAGAGGAGAAAAGAACCCTTTGATGGAGAAGGCAAAGAAGGCAAGTACAGAACAGAGGTTAAAATAAGAGTGAACAGTTTTCGCAATGGAAAGAGCTCAGGTGGCATGGGAAAAATCTGTTCCCAAGACCTGCCTACATATTTATTTCTTCTGCCTTTATCACTGACCTGAGAGCAGAGTTTGGAACGCTTATTTTTGCAGTTGAGTTGGACAGCAGCAAAGCTGCAAACACTGTCTTTATCTATTTTCACATTGAACTTATACTCAAGTTCCAGCGACAGATTACCCTTCACCCTCAAAACAGAGAAAGAAGGGAGAGGAGGTCAAGCAATGCTGTTCTCGCACTGAACTGAGGACATCAAGCAGCATTAAGGAGCTTTTAAAGACCCTAACTTACTTTTTCTGTATTTATTACTTTTGTTTTTTTAAGTGAATAGTCATCTCTCCTTACAAGGCTCATAATGAAGTACAAAACAGCTGCTCAGAGAAAACACAATTTGTGATTTCTTTATGAGGAACATTTATCTGGCAGACACTTTAAAGACTGGCTGTCTGCTAGGGGCGGACTGAACCAAAATAAGAATGAACTAAACAAACTAAAGGCTAATATCAGTGCTGGACTGTCAGCAGATGAACAGAGCTTCATGTAGACTCACAGTAGAGTTAAATAGTGTTTCTGCAAATCATGAACTCATTAAGATTGTCGGTACTATGTCAACATTTTGCCCAATTTCTGTTCAGAGTAGAGGATTATGATCTTTATCATCAAGTGTGAAGCCAATGGTTGAGACTACTTCAAAGTAATTTCTTACCCATCTTGCCAACAAAACCAAGAATTTTTTTTAAGAAAACCTGACCAGAGCTTTAGCAGAGTGTGTATTTGTACTTTATGTGTATCCGCATACATTTTCAACAAACTTGCATAAATGCACAGTGTCAACATTTTAAATAATGAGTGAGCAGCATGGCATATCAAACTTTATTCATAAACATGCTGTAGCAAGTGACATCATCTTGGTGGGAGGCAGAATTTCCATTTTAAGAAAAGCTGCACTGAAACATAAAACATAAAACATTCTTTCGCCATTAGAACGTTGACTCACTTTACTCTTGTTAGTCTAAAGTGTTGCATCACTGATGACAGTCAGCTATTTAAATCTGTTGTTTGGGACCGACAGCTGTGAACATTGTAGTGGCAGACAGTAATAAAATCATACAGTGAAATTATGATCTACATCACAGACTGAACAGCAGAGAGATGACTAATACAGCAGTGGTCCATTTAAAACATGTTGTACAGTAGGACAGGGGTTCTTAATCATTCAGAACTTAAGGATTGTCAAAAAATTTTCATCTGACAGTCAAAACGCATGCAAGTCAGGTTAACTTGTTCCTCTAAATTGCCTGTATGTTTGAACATGATTGTGAATGGCTATTTGTCTTTATATGTGGTAAGAAATGTCCAGACTGTACCCTGCCTTCGCCCAATGATCCTGGGATAGGCTCCAGCCCTCTTGTGACCCTTTGTGGGATGGTCATACATAATGGATGGATGGATCATTCCAAAAGCTGATTGAAGCTGATTTCCCTCCCACATCGTTTTTTTGTTTCAAAAAACAGGAAAAACTAAGCTGTGGCAGATGTTAACTGGTAGTGGGAAAACATGTCTCTTTTGGTATTTAAATGTAACCATATCTCCTCATAGCTCAGTCCTCTATCTGGTATTATCTTAATGTTATCTCAATCCAGCATCTAAATCAGATCTAATAACCAGTTTTTACTGGTAAATAAGTAAATAAGTGGTCAACAAGTGAAGGATCAGCTCTCCGTGTGACATCACAAGGGGTAGAGGATTCTCCTCTCCTCCCCTAACACTTTGGTTTTGATCAAATTGGTTCCAGACCTGCTGGCAACAGCTGTATGTTAGTGAAGAATGGTGCAGTGTGAAAGAGGTGGCAGTGGAGTGTGGACAGGTAGGGAGGTCTTTAGATAGTGGCCGGCCACTAATCTCAGTACTTTGGGATGGAAGTGCATCAGGTTCAGTACAGAGGTTGTTTTGATGGTTTTTCCAGCCTGTGTGCCAGCAGCAGAAAAGCTGATATACAGACAAAAAAAAACACCCAATTGTGTGACACGTACTACGGTAGTGTCCTACACATCAACACGTGTAGGTTCAGACCAAAGCTTACGTCCCAGTCCTCTAACCGTAACTTTCCTGCAGCAGCAGATTAGGTGGGAGAGAGCAGAGCACGTGGCTGACCAAACCCTGGCTGGCCTCTGTGTTTACCGCACCGTCTCGTAGCTATTTACTCTGAGCACTTTTGTTTTGCTTTACTGATGCCAAAAGAACAAGAGGCATGAAGCAAAACAGGATCTGATTCTCTTTAACAGAAACACACTGACTCCAAATGTTCAGATGCAAACTGCGGTCGCCAAGTGGGACCTGAGCTGGAAGTGGATCGTTCATCTCTTCTCCACAGTGGGGGCAAGAGCCAGCTCTACTTTACAACACTGGATCAAAAGCAGCGTTCATTTATATGAAACCAAAGCAAAAAAATCTCAGCTGACATGGAGTGCTGACTAAAATCACTTTAAAGGCCATTTGGGAGGAAGAAACAGAGATAAATAACAAGCAATGTCTGTTTTTAGCTGCAGGCTGCTTAGCCACCCACATGCTCCTCATTTTGCTATGTTTCACCTAGTGACTTTGTCATTAATACCTTTCCATGTAGATATGTGGAAAGACACAGGTTTGTGCTTCCTGCCTTAGCTTTTCAATGTAGGCAGGTAGCGGAAGTGCAGGGAGCTCACAAAACAGAGCCGTACCAACAAATGTAATTTAGTGCTTACGGGAGGCCTAATCTTAGTTTCTTTTCTATCGTGGTTCTGACTGAACTGCTTTCCTCCCCACTCTTACCCAATACTGTGTGTGCCTTTTACACATGACTACCCCCACCCAACAAAGAGTTTCCTACTTCCTGGCCTCTGTTACATCAGATTTTTCTCACGCTCATGATCTTTAACATCTGTGATTCATATGCCGTTGTGGCATTGCCTTGATTGAAAACTGTACATTCTGTTTCTTCGATGATGTCACAAAACTGTCTTGGAAAACCGTGTACATCATCAAGGCTGTGTGAAATTGTTTAACTTTTGTGACATCAGTGCCCTTTTGATACCTTTCAAGTTTAGATGACACATAAGAAAATTAAAGCCTAGTATGAACACTTTTTTTCTGATATTCTGACTGTGGTTTTTTTTTTTTTTTTTAATACATACCTCATTATTCTTGTTGCTTTTGACGGATTACTTTTGCCCTAACAAGTCAACAGTGGCTGAACTATCAGTACCATGAGCGTCGTTCCAGTCAACGTGGAGTTGGCATTACGTATTAAGAACAGTTAACATATCTAACAGCAATCAGAGGAAGATTTAAGAGCTTTTTAAGTTGACAGGCAACAATTGCATCAATCCCACCCACACTCCTGCAATTTTTACATGCAATTTCTGTCTTCCTATTTTATTGTCATTCTTGTTCTGCATCCTGTCTGCAAAACTTGGCCACTGGAAGCTGCAGAATTATTGCAAAGAATATTAAATCTGAAAAATACAGAGCTTTGTAGCCAGGTTCCAATTACTACAGAAACTTTTATTACATTTTATCTTAACACAAACAGACATCTAAAGATTTTAAATAGTTTATATTACAGTATAAGACAATTAGACTAAATCATGTAAATGTGATTGTAGTCCAACCAAAAAATCAGTGCCAACTTTGTGTACTTCAAAGTTTTCAAAAACTCATACACAGCAGTCTCTGAAACTGAGAATCACATAAAAATAAGAAAGCATTAAATATGACAAGGCCTTGGTTTTGCTCTGAAGTGGAAACCAAACATTTTCTATTCTGAACAAAACAGTCCCTGGCTAAAAGATTACAGCTACCATCATCCGTGTGTCTATTTAAGCTTAAACACCAACTCATGTCATGTACCCTGCACAGAGCAGGGAACCATAAATACATTATCTGATTCAAATCAACAGGGTCATATACCCCTACAGCCTGCCTAAAAGGCCTTCCGGAGCCAATCAAAAAGAGGACCCAGCCATTTTGGAAGGATGCTATTTTACAGGAGTACCTTTGCTAAATGATCACTTTAAGCCAAGTTGGAACCCAAACATACTCAACTTTACCGGACCAGTGACTTTAAGAGGCTTGAAGTGACTCCAGGTCTGTAAAAGCACCTTCATTGGATCAGTATCAGATCTTCCAGCACCACTTCCTCTCCTGAACTAGGCTGTCTGGGATATCTGACCCCCGGAAGTGAGCACAAGCTGTGACGGATGGCCTGTAGCTCGGGTCAATAATGCAGCACGATACTCCCATAGAGAGAGAGAGGGAGGAGAGCAGGACCTGAACATAGGGAGCTCCTGGGGCTGAAACACTGGACGGCCAGAGAGGAAACCTTGTGAGTTCACCACTGACAGGGTCAGCACAGCCTTTGTGTCAGCGTCAATATTAACAGAATGACAGATTTTGGTTGACTTCCAGGGTTACTGTGTCTACATATGCAGATATCTGCATGTTTGATGTGGCTGCAAACATGTTGACATATTACTGCTTTATGAATATCTGAGTATGAATTACACTGTGTCTGGCCAGGAAGAAAGTGAGTGGCAGAAAAATCCGAAACCTAAGAGCAGCTTTTTTTTTTTTTACACTCGACTCTCACAGCACTGCCTCCTTTTTTCTTCATTCCTCTATTTTTTTCATTCAGAGGTGAGAGCTAGTACTGTGAGCCAGACAGGAAATGACCTCATCCAGAGCCTGAGGGGATATGGGATCAAAGATAAAAGCAGTGTGAGGAGGGGAGATTAGAGTGTAAAAGAAGAGCCAAGGAAAGCCAGTGCACAGATTACTAAACTGCAACAGAATAAAGATGTATTTAATATATTATCTTTGTGCAAAAATATACCTCCAGAGCACTGGCACACAACATCTAACCTAACAGTGCTGAGAGAGGGCAAGTTAGACACCTGCAAAGTGACAAACAATAAAATAAATCTGCAGTAAATATACTGTACAGCCTGAAACACGATGACACAAATTTTACATGTTCCATGATAAACAGGTCTTTTTTTTTTAATCTTAAATCACAAACCCCAACCCAAATATTACCCAGTATTTTTGTTGCATAAACAAGGTTGTAAATTCCCTATTATTTTACGTATAGAGAGAATTTACTGTATATTGAGTTTAGTGGGTTTGTTATTATATTTTAATCAGGAGGTTCGTTAGTTAGACCAGGGTCCGAATGTTTACCTGCAGGCATTTGTTGGTCAGCCTGGGGTCCTATTCTTCATGGAAGAGGAGCGAGACGCTAGCGGTGTGTGATTGCTGCAGAGCCTCGTTTAATTGGCAGGGAATGCGTGAAGAGAGAGAGTAAGTTGTTTGATGTTACTGCGCTAATTTCATATTTACTTTGTTTGGTGGATACTCGTTACTGTTTGTATTTCATTCTGTTGATGATTTCTATGATTGGGCTATGCTAGTGTTAACTGTTACAGGCAGCATGTGAATTAACGCGCACTTTATGTATGCCAATTAAGTTAATTTACCAGCCAGTTCCATTACATTGTACCTCAGTTATATATTGAATATGGCAGTAGCTTGGTGCTCTCGGTGAGACTGTAATCCGTATTTATTTATTGTTTTACAGAAACCATTCGTTGTTCTCATCATCAACCTCATAAAGAACCTTAAAGCTATCCCCGTGTGTCCGCCTACTCTCTGACCGGAGTTGCTATTATAGATAAAGCGGGCCCAGCAGTCTAAGTAACAGTCCTTCAAGTTCGTTAATATTGGTCCTTCGAGCCGGATCATCTTCATCTACAACAGCATCATGGACACACCGTGCACAACAGTAGCTGAAATCGGAGCACAGGGTGTAAGACGGCTGCAGCAGCTGCCAACACACCTCCGAGGCTATCAGGTCAGCTTACCCAGGTCACTCATGCCTTATGCTGTGTCCCGGCAAGAGAATAGACAGAGCGTCAGCACACAGCAGCTGCAGTCACTGGGTCTGTATACCGAGTCTGCCACCGAAGATGGCCAGCCAGGCACTGCACTCAGGCCCACTCTCTGCATCGCCTTGACAGGAACAGTCAATAGGGGGAGCCAGTGGACAAAGCATTGCATTTCCAGTAACCATCCTGATCCGTTCAGCCTCTATGGGGGGCGTCAGTCACCAACTCCTCCTGAGCAGAGTTTACATAGTAACCATCTTATGGATAATAGCTTCAGTATAAGCGAACCTGATTCTCCTAACCTGCTGCAACATGTAGCAGATCTCGGTCTGAGCGCTCCATACCCATCAGGGTGTAACTTTCCTACAGTCAGCAGCATCTTTCGGCAAGAGTCATCACACCTACAGCCGGTACAGATAGCTCAGCAGTTAGCCCAGCCTCGTGGTAATCTGTCACCAACTTCATTGCTGTGCATGACAATGACAGCATTAACAGTTGGTACCACAGGTCAGAGGCAGCATAAGTACATCTTGACTCCTGCAAAACCCCAACATCAGCACCACAGTTTGAGGTAGCCTCAAGGCCACCAGCTCCCCTGGCGAAAAGTGTAATGGGCCTACAGTCTAACTTGCAAGTGACCCCTGCAGTAGGTTACAGAGGTCCTCAGGTGTTACCTGTGAGTATTATGCAAGGCAGTCTACCAGAGGCTGTACAGACCCAATATCAGCCGCTTGTAGCACCCACTTATCCAACGTATCAGCCTAATGCTATGCCTTTGCCAGCCATCTACCTTCTTCAGCCTGTGACAATGCAGTACTCTACACATCTGCTTCCCTCTGGAGTTGTTATGCAGCCTCAGCAGCTCCTTCATCAATCCACACCTACTCCGGTTGCCCTACAGCAGGCAGCACAGCAGCCTTCACCAGTCATCTACTCACTGCCAACAGGTCAGGCGCAGACATATCAGCTTGGTAATCAACCCCAACATGTCTATCTTCCTATGTGTTTCCTCCAGCTCAGCCAGTCTATCAGTTGGGGCCTTCAGCACCAGAACCAGCTTCATATCAGCTTTGCAGGTTCAGTCTGGGCAACAACCTCAGTACTCGTCTCTACCCATATCATATAATGTCCAGTCTCTTAGACAGTCTGTTCCTGTTCCTGATCTGCCTAAACTGGTCCATGACAGTTAGAGAGAGTTTTCCAACCTTAAGATGGCACTAGACCACCTACTCAGTTCTCACATTGAATATTCTGAACATTACCAGTACCGTGTGCTCATGGATCACTTAATCCTTGATGAATCTAGGCTAACAGCTCAGTCATGTAAACACTACACACAACCTTCTACTGTTGCCATGCAAGCTTTGCAGCGGCAGTACAGGCAGCCTCATTAACTCGCCCAGTGTGAGATTGCTGCGATCCTGAACTCACCTGACCTTCAAAATGGAGACTCAAAGGCCTTCCAGAGCTTTACCCTTAGCATTGACTTGCGAGTATGGATGCTTACTTTATTGGAAGGGCCAAATGGGACGGGAGTGATGTCAACTGGCCACGTTGATTATCTCTTTAGCAAGCTCCCTAAGCAATTAAGAGGTGGCTTTGTGGAGCATTTTCAGGTTTATGAGCACCTTAATACAATGAGTCTCAACCCGTATAACCTTTGAGACCACGCAGACTGGCTTAAGGTAAAAGCTGAAGCCCAGAAACTGTCTGCAAAAATGGCACAGCGCAATCGGTCTGAAGGGGCACCTTCAAACAAGAAAGAGAGGCCAGTTCCTGCATTGAGGCCTCATAACCAGCCAGTAGTAGGCTTTCATGGGTCTGACAAGCCCAAGGCAGAAAGCAGCTTGGCTCCAGGGACACCTCGGCAAAGGAATAAGAAACAGAAATCCAAGACAATGTGTCTCTTCTGGGAGAGTGCCGAGCACTATTTATCTCAGTGTCTGGAAATCGTCTAGCCCTAGTGGGACGAAATCAGTAAGTGGTGAGCAGATGGTAAGCAGTGTCGTAGATTTGGTGGGACCACCCACCAGTCAGAGACATGCACCGTGAAGAAAGCCTGCAATGACTGCCATGAGATTCACCTCAGGGTCCTTCATAATGTAGGCACTTCCGGTTCCTGTGTCTGCCTCATCACTCCAAAGGATAGTACCTCAATTGCCATTTCAGTGGGAGGAGACAAAGTGTACCTCAAAGTTGTGCCTGTCATTGTTAGCCATGGTAGTAAGTTGCTACAAACATATGCTATTCTCGATGATGCTGCAGAGCACACGATTATCCTATCAGCTACGGCTGAATACTTGGAACTGGAAGGTGAAGCAGAGTTCCTTGCTTTGAGGACTGTCCGCCAGGACATAGCTCGCCTTGCTGTTGCTTCAGTCAATTTTTTTTTGGCTTCTAGCTAAAGTGTATGAAGCAGAGATTCAGAAGCTTATTGTTGGAGGATGTGTTACCACACTCAGTGTCCACGAGGTAAGCACTTCGGATCAGTCATGGGTTTTCCCCAACATCTTATTCTTCACAATGGCAAGGCTTGTCTGGTCTGTTCAAATATAAAGGTTTATCCCTTAACGAGCAGGTCCTCTCCGGACCAACCTTTAGACCTTTGCTCATTGGCGTCCTTCTATGTTTCCGGCAATTAGTTGTTGCAGTCAGTGGTGATATCTGGGCGATGTTCCACCAGGTTCTTCTACCTGAAGACAAGCCAGTGTTAAGGTTCATCTGGAGAAACCTGCAAAGAAAAAGGCAGCCTGATGTCTATCAATGGTAGTTTCTGCCGTTTGGAACTACATGTAGCCCGTGCTGTGCCACATTTGCACTTCAAAGACACGTCAAGGATCATTCAGAGGGAAACAAGGATGTTGTGCAGTCTATAGAGCACTCATTCTATGTGGACAACTGTCTACAAAGCCTGTCAATGCCTGAATCTGCCAAGCTGCTTGTGGATAAGATGAGACAGTGTCTGACTCTTGGAGGTTTTGATATAGGGCAGTGGGTGAGTAATTTCCCATCCCTTATCTCCCATCTTCCATACTGCCAGATCTGAGAGTGCAGAGATGTGGTTGGCTGAGAAGTCCACTGATCCTCAGGAGCCAGCTTTGGGTTTACGCTTGCACTGTCTGACTGACCGACTTGGCTACAGGTCCAAACTGACAGAGAGTGGGACTCCCACTCTGCGTTACCTATATAAAGTTCTCGCTCACCAGTACAATCCGCTTTGGGTCAGTATTCCATACATGACACGGGCCAAGATCCTTGTCCAGCAGTTGTGGACCAAGTAGAGAAGCTGGGATGACCCGAATCTCCCTCCAGACATTCTCAAGGCTTGGGCTGATTGGGAGAGGGAACTCTCTGAGCTGGCCAACATGTCTTTGCCGCATACCTTTGCGCCATAAGAGTTTGCAACTGACACCATAGAGTATACTCTGCATGTTTTTTGTGATGCCTCCGAGGCATACAGCACAGTAGCTTACCTCACGACGAGGATTGAAGATGCTGTCCATGTGTTCTCCGTGATGACAAGGTCCAGGGTGGCTCCAAAGCGCCAGCAGTCGATGCCTCGTCTATAGCTCTGCGCTGCATTGACAGGGGCACAGCTATCCTCCCTTCTCCATCATGAACTTGACTTGAACATTACTCAAACCTTCTTATAGACAGTCTTGACCTGGCTGACCGCCGAGTCATGTAAGTTTAATGTCTGTGTGGGGACTAGGGTCTCTGAGATCCAGGACCTTACAGGCACATACAACTGATGGTATCTTGACATGGTCAAAAAGCCAGCCAATGATCTCCCTCAGGGTAAGACCGTGGCAGAGCTAGTGGCACCTAATCAGTGAATTCAAGGACCATTGTTCCTCATTGTAGTGAATGGCCATTGCTTCCTGCCTCCAGAGAGCCAGACGTTGCTCAGCTGAGGCAAAACACTTTCTGTGGCCTCATACAATCAGATTCAGCATGCCAAACACCAGATGTCACACAGTTTAATGACTGGACAGAACTCATCAAAGCCACCCAGCAGTTGCGTTACAGGGCGGCGGCTGGGACCCTCTCATATGCTTCGATCCTTTGTGAGTCGGAAGTCATCTTACTGAGGAAGAGCCAAGTGCTTTCCAGTGGAGATCAAGTATCTGAAGGCTGGGAAACCAGTGTCTTCTAATAGTAGGCTCGGTACACTGTCACCGGAGATGGACACTGTGACAGCTCTTATTCATTTTGGTGGACGCTTGAGACGCATGAATGTTGCCTGTTCTGTCCATATTCACCCCATAGTCCTTAATCCCTGCCATGCAGTAACTCATCTCCTAATTAAGGCAGCAGATGCACGCCTAATCCAACCAGGGCTAGCCAGGGTCTTTGCAGATATGCGACGACAATATTGGATCCTGCACGGTAGTGGGGCCATTAAACGTCAGCTGAGGAGTTGTACTGAATGCAGACAGTGGCGAGGGAAGCCTATAGTCCCATTTATGGCGGACATACCCCCCACACCATTCTTTTCAATGGGTGTGGACTGCCTTAGCCTATATGCCATTGAAGTTGGACGACATACTAAGAAATGTTGGGGAGTCATCTTCGAGTGTCTCACAACTCGGTGTGTCCACTTGGATCTATTGACCAGCCTTGATGCTTTTCTCTTAGCAGTGAGATGATTCATTGCAAGCAGAGGTATTTCTTTTGTGTTTTTGTCTGTCCAAGGGACAAACTTCCAGGGTGCAGAGAGGGAGTTAAGGGAGACATTCAAAGCAATGGAACCTCAGCTGCAAGAGATGTTGGCAAGCCATCAGATACGACTTCAACTCAACCCTCCTGCAGCTCCCCACTTTAGTGGTGCAAGGGCTCGTCAGTAAAGAATGCTTTAAAGGTGGTTATTGGCACACAGCCCCTCCAAGAAAAGGTCCTTGTGACACTGGATGGAGATAGAAGGTATCCTTAATTCTAAGCCCCTAGGATATGCCTCATCTGACGTGGCTGACCCAGATCCCGTGACACCAAACATGTCGCGGCGGGATGCCTCCCTACCACAGATGTCATATGCTCCTGACATGATCAAAAGGAGATTATGGGGTCATTGTCTGGAGATGGAGGACCATTTCTGGTTGCAATTTCTCAAAAAACAACTTACCTTCTCTTCAAGTCCAGCAGAAGTGGCAGCAACCCACTGAAAATCTGCAACAGAAAATGGTTGTGATGATTTTGGACCCCCAGGTTCCTTGTGCCCGTTGGTCTGTGGGGCGACTGGTCAAGTTGAATTCCAGTGCTAATGGTTGCATCCGAGCAGCTGAGGTCAGGGTTGGAGACAAGAATTACCTACGACCAGTAGGTAAGTTTTCCAGCTGCCGGTGGTGCCAGATGATGAGTGCAATCTCAGGACTTGAGTTCCATAAAAATGTATATTGTTTTATAATAGCTATGCTATTCTTGGTGTGGCTTTTGTAAATTTCCTATTGTTTTACGTTTAAAGAGAATTTATATTGAGTTTATTGGGTTTGTTATGATATTTTAATCAGGCAGTTCGTTAGTTAGCTCAAGGTGCTAGCGTTTACCTGCAGGCATTTGTTGATCAGCCTGGGGTCCTATTCTTCATGGAAGAGGAGCTAGGCGCTAGCGGTGTGTGATTGCTGCAAAGCCTTGTTTAATTAGCAAGGAATGCGTTTCTGAAGAGAGTAAGTTGTTTGACATCACTGCGCTCATTTAATAATTAATTTGGTGGATTATCGTTACTCTCTTCTATGACTGGGCTATGCTAGCGTTAACGTTTGTAGTCAGCATGTGAATTAACGCGCACTTTATGTATGGCAATGAAGTTAATTTACCAGCCAGTTCCATTACATTGTACCTCAGTTATATATTGTATATGGCAGTAGCTTGGTGTTCTCAGTGAGACTGTAATCCTTATTTATTTATTGTTTTACAGAAACCATTCTCTGTTCTCATCATCAACCTCATATAGAACCTTAAAGCTATTCCCGTGTATCCATCCACTCTCCGACCAGAGTTGCTGTTCTAGATAAAGTGGGCCAAAGAGTCTAAGTAACAGTCCTTCAAGTACGTTAATAAACACAACTAAAAACCTTTTTTCCCTTAACCTAACCTCATACTTTTTTTTAGCAAGCTAAACCTATCCAAGTAGTTTCGCTAGCTTAACCTAATTATGTAGGGGTTTTTTTAAGCTAAACCCAATCAAGAAGTTATTATTATTACAAAAGTTCATTGTTTTGTACCGGCTTATTGAATAAAAAAAATTATGATCATTTGTATGTAAAAAATATAAATAAAAATTTCTATCTTCAATACATAATTCAGTGTCAAACACAATTATATATTCATTTATATTACAATTTGTACATAAAATTTGATTGCTGTTTCTAATATGGTATGACATGAATAAATGTAGAATTTTTTTTTTCTGGACTAGTAAACTCAATGACATAACTAAACTTGAGCTTCATATATACACTGCTAAAAAGACACATAATAAAATTGTCAGTTGTCAGTATGCAGCAGACACATGTTACTGTATGTACAGTTATGTGCTAAGTCTCCCACAGAAATGCAGACAGAACAAAAAGGTGACATCATCTCCCTCTCTCCTTTTATCTCTTGAGACCACATCAGCCATCACAAAAACATGTGGTTGATTTTTCTTTTCTCTGAAGGATCTGAACCCTCCCTTAGTGAGATTCATACAGTCGGTCATCTGTCAGACAGGAGGAGTCAGCAGGGAATTTAGGTTTAAAGAGGGGGAAAGAAATGAAAACAGAACTCACTATATAGCCAAAACTAAGTGGACAGAGCAATACTTGAATTCACCTTTGGTCTGAGTCTGTTTTACAGATTTATCTTCATTTTCCATTGACACAGGAGTTCTTATGAATACCCAGATACAAGAATAAATCCTGGCTGGTAAAGCTGGGATATGACAGTGCGTCTCCCCTGCTTGGAATCTCTCCCTCCATTCTTTTTTATCTCACACACACTTTACTAAAACCAGATGATTTACACACAAACCAACCATCCACACATCTTTACAAAGTACCTCGGATTTGTCACCCACAGGGAGAGAATTTACAGCAGGCCACCATTTTTTTTTTGTCTCTGCTTCTTTTTCGACTGATTGAGTCTGAATATCACTTCATACAATACAGAAAGAAATCAGCTTTCATCTTCCAAGACCTTTTCATGGGAGGTAGCAAAATTTGATGTCTTACCACAAGGACAGTTGTTTACAGTTTAAGGTCATGCTTAATTCAGCATGTGAGTCAAGGAGTAAGGAAAGAAACAAAAAGAAAATTGAGAAAAATGGCAGCCATGTCTTTTAGATATCTACTAATTCATGTGTTTCAAAAATAATAATTGTTAATACATGAATAGTTGCACATCTTTTGTTGAAACATATGAACACACTTGATAACTGATAACTGGTTGATAACTGACTGGATTTGGGGTCAGAACACCGATGGTACTCGGATGAAGGCCCTTAGATGGATAACAGGCTCATAATTTAGGCTTTCAGCATCATTCACAGTTTTTATTCTGTTCTTACTCTTGTTTGTAATGGAATTGTGTCATTTTGTGTCCTTGAGAGATTTTTGACCAGTTTCTTTAATACCGGATGCGTGTTTGGAGTGGTGTCGTGTGCAGAAAATGAAGCTTCATTGTCATGTTTTGTGAAATGTTGCAGTGTTTTGACCTTCAGGGCTACTGTAGGTTTCTGTTTAGGCTGGTAAATTCATCTTTGTTTGTGAAAATCACAGTTTTTATTCATTATGTTTGGTAAATGGCTCTAAACAATATGATACCCATGAGCCTAATCTCCCAATATTATAAAGAATAAGCCAGTAAAATGTGAAGATAAAGAAAATTAAGTCTCTGTCGTTTTGTAATTCAACCCAAACTCAGAAAGGAAAAGAAACGAAAAAAAAAAAAAAAAAGAATCGGGAATGAAACTGTATTAAAGTGCTGAACAGTTCATCTGATTTTTATTTCTGTTGCTGGACTGAAATACAGCTGAGAATTGTCAATAATCTGGAAATGGATCACAATGCAGGGGTTAGGATTCAGTGTATTGTGATTTATTGCAATACTGACAGCAAAGTATTGCAAGATACTTTGCTCACAGTAAAGTACTTTTTGTACTTTGACTTTACATGAGCGATTTTTCATTTCTGTCTCAGTTGACAGTGGGTGTTTCGCAATGTGGAGGAATTCTAGATCATCAAGGACTGTTCAACCGTCTATATAACTCCAAATACTACAAAGGGCCGAGTGAGAGAGACATTTAAAAGGATGTCTTTGTGTACCTTCAGCGCTCACACAGACTTGACACAGATCATATTCAACTTGAAATTAAAGAATTTCTACTGCTGAATTCAGGGAGTAGTAGAGGGAAAGCATCTTGCCAAGCAACATGAGATGGTTAGGGGATTTAGGTTGTTCCATTGTTTTATTCGAAACACTAACTAGGAGCCTCAGCAGGACCTAACTTCCAAGGACACGTTCTACCAAAGAAGCTAGGACGGAAATATAAATTGCAGCACATCAAGCGTTTGGGGTTTTGAACCCAACGCAAGCTGAGCCGCACAAATCTTTACATGCAAAGTGTAAACTGAAAAACATTGCAATACCTGCCTATTTCCACATTTTGTCACTTCCCCAAACTTTATCGTTATTTTTATAGTGAAGAGCTCCGACTCCCCATCGTTATCTTTATAGAAAATGACCCACTTCTCTACCTGAAGTCTGCACAATCAAAATGAATCCACTTTAAAATGTTGTGACGATAACGTGAAGTCCTAGCACACCTCTGCTAACCGAGACGTTCCGCCGCTGCATGTGCTTACTGCCTGTTGGCTCTTGCTCTGGAAAAGGCTTGATTCTTAAAGATCTGACTGGAAACCGTCCCACTAATCTAATCTCCAACAAATGCTCTCCTTCAGCAGCAGGGCCAGAGCTAATCAGCAGACGTCAACGCACACATACACACTCGCTAATGAGCATATGCAGGTACACAGCGCATAGAAACTCAACTGAAATACAATGATTATGTTAATTCATTCATCTTCAGATCAACACGAATCCTAAGAGACAATAAAAAGGCCAGCCCCATCTGTGTGTCCAAACACAGAAACTAATACCTGTTCCCTGGTCTCTGCTTCATGCAGGCAGAGTGGGCAAGGCCGAATGCTTTCCATCAGTTTGTGTAAGCAAGGATAAACACGTTAGATCGAATCATAAAATGTGGATTTCATGTTACAGCGTCGGGAAGAGCTTTTGCAGCCAGAATGCCCAGTTTTCCCATGGCTACATTTCACAGGGAGAGCATGTCTGTGTCTCATTTCTGTGTTTATGGCAGATCTAAATTATGGTATCAGGTTCGCCCCAAACTGCCAACTGTCATGGCCAACCCTCCTGTGCAGGCCTATGGGAAGTAGCGTAACCCAATCTATCCTTGAATAT
Source organism: Mola mola (assembly GCA_001698575.1). Taxonomy (NCBI): domain Eukaryota; kingdom Metazoa; phylum Chordata; class Actinopteri; order Tetraodontiformes; family Molidae; genus Mola; species Mola mola. The sequence continues at coordinate 721,724 of KV751401.1, forward strand.
CTGGACACAGAGAGCAGACAGGTCTGAGAAAACAAACACAGCTTCAGAAGAAAGTAAGAGCCTCTTTTTATTTCTCGTGTTTTCCCCAAATAGAAGGCAGGAAATGCCTTTTGTGAATAAAAGCCCACTGACAAACGGAGCAGGAACAGGCTCTAAAGAAAGTGCGTGTGTGTGTCTGTGTGTGTGTCCAAGATTATACAAACCTGCATGTCTGCACAGACACTCACATTCTGTCATGACTGTATATCTCCACGCTTCTATATAATGATATAATCATGTCACTCAACCATGCAGTACACAAGTATTCCAAGAGGTGGCGGTGTTAAAGGAAGGAAGGAAGTCTGCTGTATGAATCTTTGAAAGTCTTCAGCATGTAGGTCAGGCCACAATGATGATGATCACAGGGAAATTAAAATGATTCTGAGGAAACTGTTCTCTGTCCCAGCTGAAAGTAAAGCCAAATCCTGTTTCAGGCTCTCCACATTAAAGAGGGGAGAGGAAAAAGTGGCTCCAACAAAAACACTGTCACAAGGCCCTTCTTGCATGGCCGCGGCTTGTTAATGTTGCCAAAAATATTGAAAAACACAATAAAATGATTATTTCAAAACTTGACCTGGCGCTTTATGGAGAGCTCTCACGTGACATTCTGTGGAGACTTTTTTTTTTTCTACAACTGAAAAACAAAAATCGACAAATCAAGCCAAAAATCTCAGTGTAGACTACATTTAAGCAGCCACATAAAGATGATTATAAAATCAG
>KV751401.1:732484-745997 GCA_001698575.1 Mola mola
CATGTGTCTTTTTCAGAGGAGAACAATGTAACATTTGTAATGTTTGCTGTGAAGCTCCAGAAATGTCTTGTGAGTTGGGAAATATCACCTGACTTTCCATCAGCATGGGAGTAAGTAGATAATGACTAAATTTTTAAACTTTTCCCTTAACTCCTCCGTGAACAGGACCAAACAAAAACAATGCTATTAATTGAGTGATGTAATAACTGATACTAAGGCTGTGCAGTTAATTGAATTTTTATTTAATTTTTTGGGTTTTTCACCACAATCCTCTTTGCAAGTATGCTCTGAAGTTGTCTTGTTTTGTCAATGTCACACATAAATCGCTCATCTTGCCTATATTTTCAGTGAGACAAGTTGTGTGTGTTGTATTTAAATACTAGGCGCAAGGCAAAATGGCAGAGAGCAACAGGATTTGAAAAGTAATAAAGGTTTAACATAGTCTGTTGTACACCTTTATTAACTTCAATGAATGCAAAATGTTTCCAAAATTGATGATGGTGTTAAATAATCATGATTTAAAGAAGAACCAAAATAATCATGATTAGGATTTTTACCACAACCAAGGAGCCATAAATGATATTTTGTGTCACCGTGTACAGCAATGATGAATAATATAAGAACAACAGTTGGGTTATAAGTATTAGGGCAATGACATTTTTTTTAAAATAATTTTTCATTTATACACCACCACAATGGATTGAAATAAAACAATCAAAATGTGATCAAAGTGCAGACTTTCAGCTTTAATTTAAGAGGTTTCACAAAAATATGGCATTTACTGTTTAAGAATTACAGCCATTTTACACAGAGTGCCTCCATTTGCAAGGGCTCTAAATAATTTAGACAAACTTACAAAATTGGAAATATACATATAATATAAAAAACGGTTTTTAATACTTGGATGAAAATCCTTTGCAATCATTGACTGCCTGATGTCTGGAGCCCATGGACATCACCAAGGTCTGAGTTTCCTCCCTGGAGATGCTTTTCCAGGCCTTTACTGCAGCCACCTTCAGTTGCTGCTTGCGTGTTTCTGCCCTCAGTCTTGTCTTTAAAAACTGAAAAGCGTACTGTATTGATGAGATCAGGTGATTTGGCCATTTAAGAATACTCAATTTCTTTGCCTTCAAAAAGTCTTGAGTCACTTTCAGAGCATGTTTAGGGTCATTATCCATCTGCACTGGGAAGTCCTGTCCTATAATTTGGCTAAATGTGAACATAGAGTAGAGTCCTACACACCTTTGAATTCATCTTGCTACTTCTGTCAGCAGTCACATCATCAATAAAAACCAGTGAGCCTGTTCCACCGGCATCCATACGTGCCATTGCGATACATCGCCTCCACCATGTTTGACACATGATGTGGTGCTTTGTGTTATGAGCTGGTCCTTTCCTTTTCCAGACTTTTATTTGTCTCATCATTCTGATATAAGTTTGTCTTGGTTTCATCTGTCTAAAGAATCTGATTCCAGAACTGTGGAAGATTTTTTAGATGTTTTCTGGCAAAGTCTAATCTGCCTTTCCCGTTCTTGAAAGTTACCAGTGGTTTGCACCTTGATGTAAAGCTGTTTACATTGATGACAGCTTCTCTTGGTTTTAGACTTTGGACTGTGACAATGATAGGCCTACCTTCTACAGAGTATTCTTGACCTTTTGTAAGGGGGCTTGTCTTCACCAAGAAAAGGATTCTGTGATCATCCACTTTAGTTGTCTTCCATGGTTTTCCAGGCCTTTTAATATTGTTGAGTTAACCTGTGCATTCTTTTTTTTAAAGAATGTACTAAATTGTTGATTTGGTCACTCCTACAGTTTTTGCTATATCTCTGATAGATTTATTTTGTTTTTCCAACCTAATGATGGCCTCCTTCACTTGCATTGATATCTCCTTTGACTTTATATTGATAGCGGCAGTCAAACAGCTGCCAAATGCCAATTTAACACTTGGAATCAACTCCAGACCTTTTATCTGCTTCATTTGTCGTTAAGATATTAGGAGAAGAAACCACACCACACCAAATACTTCTGAACCTAACTGTATCTCTCAAAACTGCACTGCAGGTTATTGCATTATCATGTGATGTATGACAGCAGGAAGCCGAATGCACCCGTGTGTTTGTGTTTGTGTGTGTGTGAGTGCGTGTGGGTGTGTGTGTGTGTGCGTACTTGTAGCAGAAAGCTGTATTGATCTGCAGCCTGTCTGAGTGCTGCTGCAGTGAAAACTGACCCTGGTGCTGTCAGCATGTCGATTAATGCTCATCAGCTCATCCACTGGAAACACTGTAGACCAGATGCATTTATGCTTTCTTCAAAGTTTCACAGTTTTCTGTGAATCTTGGTTTTCTCTGTGGTTGAGAAGTTGTCTCTAGTTTCTTCAAATGTAGTCCACCAATCTTTTTAATGTGATTTGTTATCCAAGGAATGTAAATCAACATAAATAATGTTATTAAAGGAGAAGAGTAGCAGAAGGGATGTAGTTTTTTTCTTATTTTTTATTATGACTTTACATAAAAGTAGGTCATCTACACCTGCGTATTTCTTGTGTCAAACGGAACGAACAGATTTTGTTTTGCAGTGCAGGTCATGATTGGCACAGACAGACAACCTGGCATCAATATCTATTTTGAGCAGGAGATTTTCAAGAACCAAATAGGATGAAATGTGCCTCATCTTCCAATATCAGCACAGATATGGATGGTGTTTCCTGAAATAAAGAGGAGAATCTGAAATATTTGTTCTTGTGATGCTGCACAGCTCTTGTTTCCTGTTCCATTCCATCTGTAGCCTTCCTCCTTCAAAGGGGTTATTTATATACAAGACACTTCCCAAAATTCATTGAATCTCTTATTCCATTCTCTTCAGTTCATTCTTGTTTCCTGCATCCCTCCGCCCTCATCCAATTGTGTGTTTTCTCTCAGTTCAGAAAAATCTCATGAAATCATGATGCTTCATTGACACTGCCCTGTTAAAGTCTGCAACTTCAAACCCATATGCTCATTGTCCACACCCCTCTGACTTTCAAACACTCTGATTTGAACATTTTCTTTTCCAGCATTTAGAAATACTCAATGTATATCAGAGGGAAATATGTAGTTATTAATGTAGCCATGACCTCGAAACTACTTTAACAGATCAATTAAAGCAAGTTGTTTTTGAGCCTAACCAAGCACTAACCACAATGGTGTCAGTTCATACACAAGATGATCATCATCATGGACAGATTTGGAAGACGAAGAGTTTGGGCCAAAGAGTCTTCTTTTTGTATGTCCAATGCATCAAATACAGCCAAATCAGTGCCTCCTTCCGGCATCATTTTTGAATGCATCCCTGGGAGGGGGGTTAGATGGGTCAAAGATGGAAATTTTCTGTGGGAAAAAAGGGATTTAGGACCCTTGTGTACGGGATGTTCTTACTCCCGAATCATCAGATACAGAGCCCCTCATGTCTCATTCAAGTCAGGAAGGTTAAGTAGAGGGTCAAACACATTACTTTCATCCAGGAGTCAGACAGTGCAGAGTGGAAACTTAATGTGCACCAAACACAAACAACACTAAAAAATGTGTGAGAGTTTTTGCAGCAGACACAGACAGATGGAGACACAAAGGTAATAAGACAAACTGACAAAGAGAGGAGAGCACACTGACTTAAATACACAGAAAGGGAGGGGAAACAAAACAGAGGTGAAACACAAGAAGTGGGGGAACAAAGATAGAAAGTGCGAAGCAGAACAGAGAGGAGAAAACCTTCTAAATAAACAGCAGATAACAACTTAAGCCAGAAACCATGACAAATTATTTGAGAAAAGTTATCCGTCATCCTGTCAGCTGAATTTAGAAAACTTTCAAGCTGATTATGATGTTTCCCTTCTTCTAAATGATGAGACATCAACACCAGCTCTCTAGTGTTGTTCACGCTCTTGTGCAGAGCTGCAGATATCAGCAGTGAGTCAGAGTGAACAGCCTGAGGGTTCAACACACCCACAGTTTTCTGACTTATTTTTAAATGCTAAACAAGATGGAGGAGAGCACAGAAAGTGACGAGATAAAAGACTGGAGATAAAGACAATTAAAGACATGTGCTGTTGTAATGGAATTAACTTCAATTGAGTCCTGCTGTCAGCTGCAGGATTGGGTGTTTCGTCAGTGTTTGCCCCTCGAGTATGCTCCATTACTGCCACTCTGGTAATGATAATCCCACTCTGACAGACATTTCAGAGCGTATGTGGCTTTTTCAGAAGTGAACACTGAAATGGAGGGCAAAATAACAGATTAACAACCCTAATTTGTCCTGAGGTTTGAACACCATAATTATACACAATCCTCCCCCTACTAACCAATCTAAGTGTCCTTGCGGTCGGTTTGAATTCACATTTATAGGCAGCCATGTGCTTTCAATTTCTCCTGCGGACTAATAAAGGCCATTTTAAAATGGGGCATTTTGATTGGGTGACTTTCCTTTTTTTGTTCCTTGTATGAAAACTCAGGACTGCAGAGCGTAGATGTTTGACAGCTACAAACGCCGCTTTGGCAGGTTCATGTTTCCTCCAACCAGCCAGAGGAATTATTTAAACTGACACACACACACACACACACACACACACACACACACACACACACACACACACACACACACACACACACACACACACACACACACACACACACACACACACACACACACACACACACACACAGAGTCATAACCTGGATTCAATGATCCAAAGTGCTCTCTCAGGATGTGAGGACCAACATATACTGTCAGAAATAGTAAAGTAAAAGTCCGGTTGCACAGAGGTCATCAAACGTTAATCTGCTCCATCAGAATGTGGTAACGTTTCAGTCAGGACCTGACTGTTATGTCTCTGCTCTTTGTTAGAAATCAGTTGTTTCAGTTTGTTATAGAGTCTGAGTGGTAAATACTCAGCAGCCTGCTTATTGAAATCAGATACATCACATTTTGAACTCTGTTGTTTGTTACTAGTTGAAATGAGATACAATCATCACAACCAAGCAGTCACAGTATCAACCAATTGAAAGTGAGGATCGTCACAAACAGGACTGCCAAAGTATTATAATTAGGTCATTATATTACATTAAAATGAATACATATAATCAGCAAGTTTTTTTTATATACATTTTAAAGATTTGGGATTATTTTATAGATTCACATAGATTTATTATCACTATTTAGATTACTTTTATAACATGTTGGAGAATACACACAGTACATTTGTACTTTTTCCAGTTGATTTGGCCAAATTTAGTGCCTAATGTGCAAAAAGGTAATCCAAAAGAGAAAATGCTAGCAAAAGTCAAACATTATACCAGAGAAGTAACATAAGCTTCCGAGGTGTCCTTTTATAGAGATAACTTGTGGAGCTAGTGGAGCTTTTTAGGTTATAGACCATTAGGTACATCAGCCTAAATAGTCTTTATCATCTTACTGGCTAAGACAGTCCCATACAAAATAGTATGCCCACACTTCATCCACTTTTCCTGACAATTCTTAAAAAATGGTGGTGTCAATCACTGACAGGGAAGAAAATAAACAATCTGAGTACATGGACAGTAAAACTGTTGAGAGCTGAGGAGAAGAAGAAATACAATACAAAAATATGCCAAAACCGAACCTACTTAGTGCTGTATATATATATATATATATACAGTATGTGTGTTACTATAAAGTATTCAAAACATCTGTCAAAACAATGTGGTGAATGCTCTGACTGACATATATCAGTAAATAAGAAATAAATAAATAATAATAACACTGAACCCCACATCACTCCTGATGCTGAGCCATCAGTGTGTCAATGGTTTTGTGAACTCCCAGCTTAGATGATACCTACACGTAAACCCCGTGTGAATAGGACAATGTGACAAAAGTTGTAAAGCACTTTGAAAAGTCAGAAGTTCTGTAGAGGTGCTACATATATAAATGCATGTCCATTTACTGTAAATGCTTATTTGCTCATTCGACTAGTTTTGTTCAGTAGAGTAAATATGAAAGTTATGAGAAACAAAACAAAACACAAAACAATAAAGTGAACATACAGTTTGTTGTGTTCTTTTTGGGATTCCTGGACATTTGTGTTCACTGCACATTAAAATTTCATAGAGCATTGGGGTTTACATTGTTTTGGTCAAGAAAACACAGTGACACAGGAAATGACGTGTGATAGGATTTTCCAAATTGACATCTGACAAAAACATGCACCATAATTTGTTCTGAAACACCAGAAAAGTAAGAGTATTTTGTAAAAGATTGGATTAGTGCATGTGGGCATGAATGTACGTTTTACAAAGAAATATGACACATTTGTTTAAGTTGGATTCCTCCGCTGGGTTTCAGCTTCAAATACTGTCTGTTTTTCCATCCTCCCACATCCTGCACTTTGATTGGCTGTGGTTGTCAACAATATGTCTAGATATTTAGTTTGCTAGAAGTCTGGTTTGAGGCGGAAATGTGTCAGATGAGCTCTTTCATCGTGTCTTTGAAGAGTTCACACATAGCAACGTTTGAGTGCTGATTGAATGCCAATCTGGCTCCGATCCAGGGGTTTTGTAGAGGAGCTCCAAAATTTGTGTGAGGGGAAGATCGAGCTAAAAATCATGCAGTGTCAGCTGATTTATACAAAGACAACACGAGGTGCAGGGGTTCTTTCCCACATAACAGGGATGGTAAATGAATGATTTTGCAGTGTTATTCCATTGTTTAGCTGCTCACACTAGTTCTCATTGTAGAACACTGGGATAGTATTATTATTATGAAAGCAGGTTTCAAGCCCGTTTGAGTTGTCACATTACAGGTCAAAAACAAAACTAGCTGTATCAGATGTGAGAAAATGTGTTTGGAGAACTGAGCAGTGATCATGTTAAGTATCATTTGTGGTAAATGTAAATGTAAAAACATTGGACTGGTCTTTTGATGGGGTTTTGCAGGTCTTTAGCATATGGACTGTAAAACACTCAACATTAGCAGTCTGTCTTGATCCCTCCATACAAAGCCGGTGTTTAGGTTGTCTGCTGTCTGTACTGTATGTCTGCTTATAGTATGACTCATCCTTTCATCCCTCAGTGGAATATTCGGAGAGGGAAACTTCAAACGAAGGCTGCCCAAAGACTATAATGTATCTTCCAACCAATCCGCCCAAAGTTCAGCTTCAGGATAATCTTCTCAATCTCAGAGTATGAAGCTTCATTGCTAAAGCTTTTATACCACTTCAAGATTCATTTTCATCCACTAAAAACCTGCAGTTTTACATGAATAAATCGTGAAATAAATCATGGAATACTAACAGAGAAGAAAAAGGCATTTCTCTGCAAGGCAACTATAATGTCATACCTGTTGTGGCTAAAGTCCAAGTCAGGCATGAAAAATGTACAATATGAGCCCAGATGGATATGAAACACACTACAAGTTTCCAAATGTGGAACGTTTCTTCTACAAACACATCATCCAGCAGTTCTGCAGCTTTCCTGCACTTTAAAATGGAAACTGTTAGCGCTGCAGCAAGAAACATGGAAACTTACTGATTTTAATACACAGTAAATACACACATCCCTCCTCTGGCACACGGCATAGTCTGAATTTACTGAGTCACTGTGTTTGACCTATTTTTGACTGTGTCTGCAAGTCAAGGCCTTAATTATTATTTATTTCCTCCGGGTCTTTATATACAAGCAAGAGCTTCAGGCATTCGGCCGTGTTTGTGGAAGAACCTCTCTGTTACACAGCTAATGTATAAAAAAACACCAAGGAGTTTATTTTGTCAAAGAATCTTTTGGTTGATTGGTTTGTTAGCAGGATTACACGAATACAACTGGATGCATTTCAATAAGATGATGAATGGGACAAAGAAGAGCCCATTAAATGTTGAAGCAGATCTGGATAAAGGGATGGAGGAAGAGGACTGAAAGGCCTTGGCGTAGGTGTACTCCATTGAGTGCCATTTTTTTAATCACGATTCTGGCTTTCAGCAGTTATGAGCACAAGATAATTGAGATTAAATGATTTCCTTCCCATTGTGAAGCACATTTTCTTGTCTTAGAAATTTTACGCTTCTCTCTAAAAGCCAAAATGCATTCAATTTTTTTATTTTAACTGGAGGACACATGAAAAAAATACATGTTTACGTTAATCATAGTTAATTTTTTAAAAAATTGCATGTGCATGGTAATCCAAGCAGCATGTCACTTAATTGCAGTGAGCTGAGCTAAACATGCTACAGCCTGACTGACCTCTTTAAGCAGTTTAGTGGATGCACGATGCCTCTAAAGTCAATGAGTCAATATGTTAAGTAATCATATTCTACAAATAATCAATATTATGACAATCTAGCATTGCTAACACCAACACAATTATAACCAGAGATACCAGATTGAATAAACATACAATCATGGATAAGTTCTTGTTTGCTGACCAACAATTGTGTAAAATGTTTAGAGTTTGAGTGATAAAACATGACATAAGCGTTTCAGCTTGATTCTATGGATTGCCAGGTGTTTTAAAAGTTAAAATAGCTGTCAGGTGAATGAAGACAGCCTGTTCCCTCTGTTGCGCTGTCGCGCTCAACAGGAACGAGTGGATTGGAGCTCGTCCTTCTGCAGTTTCATGTTTCCATCTGACCTTTTCCCGATGCGACTTAAACTCTCCACATTAATTCAACATTAGTAGTTTTGCTGTGCAAGTCTGTCCTTCACAAAATGGGGAACAGAGTAATTGTAGCCAGCACCTCCAAAGTTACATCAAGCCCATAATGCACCTGGCAAAGCTCCCAGAATCCATTACTCTGCGGAATCAGAGGAAAACATCTTCTCTGTTCAGCATTGACTCCAACTTCTGAAACGACATCTGTATGCGTGGGTTTCATTTATTTATTCAAACGTCTCATTTTTTTTGTTGGATGCCATCTACGTGTTAGGCTTTAATATAGAAACTTTTGACACAGCTGTTGAGCTGTCAAAGGAAAATAGTTAAAGTGTGTTTTGCAAGTTAAGATTGGTTCTGTTGAGCTGAACAGCAGAAAATTGCTAAAATATCCTCTTTTATCTCGTCTTTTAAGGTTAAAGGCTGTTGGGAAATGACTAAATAGTCCAATTACATTCATAATGAGGAGCATTCAGATGATCAAAAGATCAAAAACACAACACAGATGTCATCTTTGACATCTTTCTCTGTTTCAGACTTGTTAATAAAAGCCAAAAAGTAACTGAAGGAAACTGTAATCCTGGAGCTTTAAAGAGAGGCATTGTAGTGCAGGTGTCGGATATCAGAAACAACAAAATGTAAACGCTGAACGTGTGGTTGACAGGCTGTCAACAACAGTACAGGCTGACAGCAGCAGTTAATGGAATCCACGTTTTTCAATGTTTTCAGTGTTCAGTGGAGGTAAAATGTCAGATTCTGCCCATCCTCATCAGAAAAACAACTGTGTTGGTCACATGTGCTGACAGTACAGCTCCTATATGTTTATTATTATTTTGTGGCAACTTAATTTGGACCTTCAAAATTGTGGATTTGGACAAAATATATTTAGTTTGTATCTTACACTTCTTTTGCCTGTTTTGTGATGTTTTATTTCCCTCTAACTTTCGATGTACCTGATATTGTAGAATATTTGGCCCTGATTCTATTTTCCCTCAAATGTAATTATCTAAAGACAGAGGTGAAACTAAATGCTGCATTTTGCACACCCCTGCTGGATTCGAGTTCTAATTATTATTTCCTTCACCAGTGAAATATTATTTTCAATTTGGTTGTTTGTTTGTTTGTCTTTTAGCAGCCAACCATACACAATTTTAAATTAATCATTTTGAGTTTTATTTTTAGGATGTCCTGTTGGCAGGTTCAACAAGTAAAATATGTCCGTTATAGCTCAAATTTCTAAAATTTCCCAGGTCAAAATTCAAAGTTTCAAAAATTGCCAACACTGTGCCAAAAATCAAAGAATTTTATCTCAGCCGAAACTGAACCCATTTGCTTCTAACTTACAACACACAATTAGAGTGTCAGGATTTAACCCTAAAATAAGTTTGAACTTGAAAGTCAAGTCAATGTCACGACATTTTGTAAATCTCAGGAGTTCCTGGGAAGAATACTTCCAAATTTCCACTGAGATTTCTTTTGTTAGTAGAATTTGATTTTTCTTTTCTTTATCCCCTATTAGTGAATTTTGGGCCTTAATAACAATTCAGGCAGGGGTCCCAGACAAAATGGTGGAGGTCTCTGAATGCTATAGTTCTAAATGCTCTGATCAAAAAACATGAATAAGTACTAACTGTATTGACAGCCTCATTTCCTCTCTTCCTCTGACCTCAGAAAAGCACCCTCTCTGTGCTCACGCTGACAGTGATGAACAGGGTGTAACGTACACACAGGAAGTTCATTATTTCAGTTAACATTTTAAATTTTCATTATGTATATAAAACTTAATTTACTTCAGCCAAATAGTTTTGCTCACTTAAACTGACCGAGCTGTCAGGGCTACTATATGGCAACCTCATCATTGTTTTCATTTTGAGAATCATTGGCAATCAACCTGTTCAGTAATTTATGCTTACAAATGGTTGTTCACCATATTGGTCAGCAGTATTTTTTTTTTTTTCAAAGGTCAGGAACATTCCTCTAAAATGTTCGCATTGATGAAAACGTTTGAACTTAACCACAATGAGTGGTTGTTTAAATGCTTTGAAAATATTCTTGCCACTTTTATATTTTAATACAGACCTTTGCAACTGTATAAAGTGGGAAATATGGATATCTGAAAGACTCTTGGTAGATTATAAATGACCTGAATCAGGATCAAGAACACAAAAACAAAAACAAAAAAAAACAAAAAAAAAATCCACAGTGCCCATGTGTGTTGACAATGAAATATCACAGCATGTATGAAACAGTATAACAGTAACTATGGGCCATTGGCAGAGAAGGAAACTCTCTGACTCATGCAGAGTTTAATTTGCCACATCATTTTCTCCAGCAAACCTACATTACCACAGAGCAGAGACAAGCCTGGACACCTCTGACGCACAGCGCTAAGCTAAAGATTCCCCCAGAGTCTCATTTTTCCAGCAACACAAGTTTTAGCCAACTGTTTTTCTCACCACAACTGCAGCATTCAGCAATCACAGAGCCTCAAGAACAACAGAGCTTGTTCTTACCTGTTCAAACTCTCTGAGACTGTGCATCTGTACCGGTGGGCCTTTGTCTGTCTCATCACGTGAGAAATCTGCACAGGTAGATAAAGAATAGATCCAATCACACATACTTACATACAGCATACAAAAGAAATATACAAAGGAAAATCGAAGAAAGAGGAGATGAAGATATTGACAGTCACTCTCCTTGTGTCAAACAAAGTAGGCTGGTTCCGTCATATCTATCTATGACCCTGTAGTCAGTCCAATAGCATCAGTTAATCAAATAGCATTTTTGATGACACTTCTCTTTAGTATTGATATAAAGAAAAATGTCATGTAAGGAACTGGTTCAGGTTGTTGGGTGAGACATACATTAAACTTCCAACCAAGACAGTGAAGTTATAGTGAGTAACCGAAGGTCAGCTAGGACGATCATAGTCAAAGAACCTGATGATTCTTGTTGTGGTGTCAGTTTAGGGTAGTATGGCTCTGTTCTGGGAAAAAAAATTATATAGGAGTATGGCTCTGTTCTGGGAGCTCTCTGTCCTTTGATGTGCCCAGCACACTACCATGTGCTTTCACATGCCTACATGGACAGGTTAAGGCAGGAAGTAAGAGACCAACCATCAATAATAACAAAAATGACACATTCGCTTGAACTGACTTGTTTTTTACCGACTTAAGTAACGTTTAAACCCAACCTGTGACCTTTTTACAGATTGCAAGCTCTTTATGTTTGCTTCACCCATAGATGGCCATGTAGGGGAAAAGGGAAAGGCTTTCTGGAGCCCAGTCACTATAGGGGAGTAGTGGGTCTGTAATAATCATGTTCATCCGAATGTAGGGTTAGGTTACCAAAATACTCAATTATCTACAACAGCAATCAATTAAAACAACAAAAATAAACATTTTATATAAAAAGTAACCTTTTGTGTATTATACTTATAAAGTAAATTTGTGGATTTGTGTCCATTAATTGGAACTTTTCAGGGACTCAGCCATTTCAGTGGTCAGGCCTGGCTTCATCAAATCAGTATTTCCACAGAACGTGTCATATCATCTTCACATTACATGTATATGAGCTGTTTTCCTGATTAAGAGGCAGAGCGGTCATTAGCAGCGTGAGGTGAAAAAACAGTGCTCGACACCACATAAACCAATAAACAAGGCTGCTTAGTAACTGTGTATTTTGTAGTCACCTTTGGTGCCAGAAGCACAAAAAAATTTCAATTCAATCTCATGTTTGCAGTGATATAAACAAGTACAAGGCAAAACATAATCCTGTTATAATGTTTATCTTATTCTCTTTTCTTGGAATACTTTATATAAGACATTTTTTTTTATGTTTTTATCTTACTAGTTGTTTTTATCATGTATGATCTTTGCTTTTCTTATGCTTTTATTTGAGGCTAACTGAGTGAAATGTGCAAAATAAATAAACTTCACTTTATCTCACCACTAAAGAGCCTAATGGAGTAGACTCACTACAAATCAGTTCAGCAACACATTCTGCTGAGAGTTGATACTACATATATGACTAAACATTGTTTTAAACCAATTTTATTCCAAGATTGACTGTAAATTCTATACCTTACAAATTGACAAAATGATTTACCCTAAGCTTATGTCCAAAACACATGATCTTCAAGGTCTTAGTTACCTTGGAACTGCCCTAGTTTTAGAACTTTTGGCCTTGTTTAGATATTGACAAGTCATAAGAAACAGCAGTACTTTCAGAAAAGCACACACACAGAACTGGTTTGTCTGGTAGACTGGTTCAATGCAAATAAATGCACATTATAATTCTAAAATCATAATTTTAAAGCCCTCATAAACCCTGCATTAAAACTGTTTCCTTGTCCGTGAAAAACATCAGTCTAACAGCAGAAAGCTAGAACCTAAACACCTAGGGGATTTCTGAGCAGCATCTCTCTGTCATCCGGTCAACCCTCACCTCATTACAACATCATTAAACTTGGATATATATGGTCCATGTCCGCCTTCATACAAACCAATGTGGTCTATTCCTGTCCAGTTGAACGTCTTCCAGAGGTCTAAAGAAGCATCATAGTCAGAATTATTCTCTCTAAATGGCCAAGATCGTTCCCAGAAAACTCCACACAGGAGAGATTTCTACAATAGTTTGCATTTTATTCCTTTACAAGCATGGCCAAATGGTTCGCAGAAGTATAGGGGTGGGGGTGGTGAGGTGCCAGATCCCGAGGGCCGTAATCAAGACGGATTTGGCAGAGCAAAGATTTCTGACGGTTCCTTAAAATTGCTGCACATTAAATGTTATTAACATAACATGTAACGTGAAGGTGAACTGGACCGAGGCCTGGGATTTGAAACACTGCAGCTCCTGCCGCTGG